>JAULUF010000041.1:11295000-11847500 GCA_031834385.1 Semotilus atromaculatus | reverse complement strand
TTTTTCTTTCTTTCTTTCTAACTAATCTATCTTTCTTTCATTCTTTCTAACTAATCTATCTTTCTTTCTTTCTTACTAATCTATCTTTCTTTCTTTCTTTCTTACTAATCTATCTTTCTTTCTTTCTTACTAATCTTTTTTTCTTTCTTTCTTTCTTTCTTTCTAACTAATCTATCTTTCTTTCTTTCTTTCTTACTAATCTTTTTTTCTTTCTTTCTTTCTAACTAATCTATCTATCTTTCTATCTTTCTTACTAATCAATCTGTCTTTCTTACTAATCTATCTTTCTTTCTTTCTTACTAATCTATCTATCTTTCTATCTTTCTTACTAATCTTTTTTTCTTTCTTTCTAACTAATCTATCTATCTTTCTATCTTTCTTACTAATCAATCTGTCTTTCTTACTAATCTATCTTTCTTTCTTTCTTACTAATCTATCTTTCTTTCCTTCTTTCTTTCTAACTAATCTATCTCTCTTTCTTTCTTACTAATCTTTTTTTCTTTTTTTCTTTCTAACTAATCTATCTTTCTTTTTTTCTTTCTTTCTTTCTAACTAATCTATCTTTCTTTTTTTTCAAACTTATTGGTCCAAACTTTCACAAGCCAACTTAAAGTTTGTCTCGACGAACTTTGTCTAGTTATTATTATTATTCTTCTTACTCAAAATTTACAATTTAAACTCCTCCTAGAGCTTTAACTCCACATACTCCAAACTCGGCTCAGACACTCAAACTGTTCTGACTCGGTATGCTATATCTTTTCAGACTGATTTGACTTTCAGATTTCTTAAAAATGAATATTAAAAATCATAAAAATCCCATTGACTTTCATTGCAAAAGTTCAAATTGAGCCAAGACTACGGTGGCCCAGTAGTGTACAACACAAAAACTCAAATCTAAACTCCCTGAAGCCCTAGACTCAATTAAACTCCCATTCTATTTGTACTAATGAACTTATCTATCTATCTATCTATCTATCTATCTATCTATCTATCTATCTATCTATCTATCTATCTATCTATCTATCTTTCTTTCTAACTAATCTATCTTTCTTTCTTTCTTTCTATCTAATCTATCTTTATTTCTAACTGATCTATCTATCTTTCTTTCTAACTAATCTATCTTTCTAACTGATCTATCTATCTATCTATCTTTCTTTCTTTCTTTCTAACTAATCTCTCTTTCTTTCTTTCTAACCAATCTATCTATCTATCTTTCTTTCTAACTAATCTATCTATCTTTTTCTAACTAATATTTATTTCTAACTAATCTATCTTTCTTTCTAACTAATCTATCTATCTTTCTAACTAATCTATCTTTCTTTCTTTCTAACTAATCTATCTTTCTTTCTTTGACTAATATTTCTCTCTTTCTAACTAATCTATCTTTCTTTCTTTCTAACAAATATATCTCTTTCTTTCTAACTAATATTTATTTCTAACTAATCTTTCTTTCTTTCTAACCAATCTATCTATCTATCTTTCTAACTAATCTATCTATCTTTCTTTCTTTCTAACTAATCTATCTGTCTTTCTTTCTTTCAAACTAATCTATCTGTCTTTCTTTCTTACTTACTAATCTATCTGTCTTTCTTTCTTTCTTTCTTTCTAAATAATCTATCTATCTATCTTTCTTTCTTTCTTTCTAACTAATCTTTCTTTCTTTCTAATCAATCTATCTATCTATCTTTCTTTCTAACTAATCTATCTTTCTTTCTTTCTAACAAATATATTTCTTTCTTTCTAACTAATATTTCTTTCTAATTAATCTTTCTTTCTTTCTAACCAATCTATCTATCTATCTATCTATCTATATATATATATATATATATATATATATCTTTCTAACTAATCTATCTATCTTTCTTTCTAACAAATATATATCTTTCTTTCTAACTAATATTTCTTTCTAACTAATCTTTCTTTCTTTCTAACCAATCTATCTATCTATCTATCTTTCTAACTAATCTATCTTTCTTTCTTTCTAACAAATATATTTCTTTCTTTCTAACTAATATTTCTTTCTAACTAATCTTTCTTTCTTTCGAACTAATCTTTCTTTCTTTCTAGCAAATCTATCTAACTTTTTTTCTAACAAATCTATCTATCTTTCTTTCTAACTAATATTTCTTTCTTTCTAACCAATCTATCTATCTATCTATCTATCTTTCTTTCTAACTGATCTATCTATCTTTCTTTCTAACTAATCTATCTTTCTAACCTATCTTTCTTTCTTTCTAACTAATCTATCTGTCTTTCTTTCTTTCTTTCTTACTAATCTATCTGTCTTTCTTTCTTTCTTTCTAACTAACCGTTCTTTCTTTCTAATCTATCTATCTTTCTTTCTAACTAATCTATCTATCTTTCTTTCTAACTAATATTTCTTTCTAACTAATCTATCTATCTATCTATCTATCTATCTATCTATCTATCTATCTATCTATCTATCTATCTTTCTTTCTGTCTAACTAATCTTTCTTTCTTTCTAATCTATCTATCTATCTTTCTTTCTAACTAATCTATCTTTCTTTCTAACAAATTTTTTTTTCTAACTAATCTTTTTTTCTTTCTAACCTATCTATCTATCTTTCTTTCTATCTAATCTATCTTTCTTTCTTTCTAACTAATATCTATCTTTCTTTCTAACTAATCTATCTTTCTTACTAATCCTTTCTTTCTTTCTAACAAATCCATCTTTCTTTCTTTCTTTCTAACTAATCTATCTTTCTTTCTTTCTAACAAATCCATCTTTCTTTCTTTCTTTCTAACTAATCTGTCTATCTTTCTTTCTAACTAATCTGTTTTTCTTTCTTTCTTTCTAACAAATCCATCTTTCTTTCTTTCTTTCTTTCTTTCTAACAAATCCACCTTTCCTTCTAACAAATTCATCTTTCTTTCTTTCTTTCTTTCTTTCTAATCCTTCTTATCCTTCTTTCTAACTAATCCTTTCTTTCATTCTAACAAATCTATCTATCTTTCTTTCTTTCTTTCTGTCTAACTAACCTATCTTTCTTTCTGTCTAACTAATCTATCTATCTTTCTTTCTAACTAATCTATCTTTCTTTCTTTCTTTCTTTCTTTCTTTCTAAGTAATATTTCTTTCCTTCTAACTAATCTTTCTATCTTTCTTTCGAACTAATCTATCTTTCTTTCTTTCTTACCAACATTTATTTCCTTCTAACTAATCTATCTTTCTAACTAATCTCTTTCTTTCTTTCTAACTAATCTATCTTTCTTTCTTTCTTTCTTTCTAACTAATCTTTCTTTCTTGCTACCTAATCTATCTATCTATCTACAAATCCATCTTTCTTTCTAACAAATCTATCTTTCTTTCTTTCTAACTAATCAAACTTTCTTTCTTTATAACTAATCTATCTATCTTTCTTTATAACTAATCAATTTATCTATCTTTCTTTGATTTCTAATCAAATCCATCTTTCTTTCTTTCTTTCTTTCTTTCTTTCTTTCTTTCTTTCTTTCTTTCTAGCTAATCTTTCTTTCTGTAATTTAAACTTTAAACTAATTTAAACTATTGACTAATTTAAACTTTAAACTAGTTTAAACTATAAACTAATTTAAACTTAAAACTTCTTCAAACTTTCTGGTCCAAACTTTCACAAGCCAACTTAAAGTTTGTCTCGACGAACTTTGTCTAGTTATTATTATTATTCTTCTTACTCAAAATTTACAATTTAAACTCCTCCTAGAGCTTTAACTCCACATACTCCAAACTCGGCTCAGACACTCAAACTGTTCTGACTCGGTATGCTATATCTTTTCAGACTGATTTGACTTTCAGATTTCTTAAAAATGAATATTAAAAATCATAAAAATCCCATTGACTTTCATTGCAAAAGTTCAAATTGAGCCAAGACTACGGTGGCCCAGTAGTGTACAACACAAAAACTCAAATCTAAACTCCCTGAAGCCCTAGACTCAATTAAACTCCCATTCTATTTGTACTAATGAACTTATCTATCTATCTATCTATCTATCTATCTATCTATCTATCTATCTATCTATCTATCTATCTATCTATCTTTCTTTCTAACTAATCTATCTTTCTTTCTTTCTTTCTATCTAATCTATCTTTATTTCTAACTGATCTATCTATCTTTCTTTCTAACTAATCTATCTTTCTAACTGATCTATCTATCTATCTATCTTTCTTTCTTTCTTTCTAACTAATCTCTCTTTCTTTCTTTCTAACCAATCTATCTATCTATCTTTCTTTCTAACTAATCTATCTATCTTTTTCTAACTAATATTTATTTCTAACTAATCTATCTTTCTTTCTAACTAATCTATCTATCTTTCTAACTAATCTATCTTTCTTTCTTTCTAACTAATCTATCTTTCTTTCTTTGACTAATATTTCTCTCTTTCTAACTAATCTATCTTTCTTTCTTTCTAACAAATATATCTCTTTCTTTCTAACTAATATTTATTTCTAACTAATCTTTCTTTCTTTCTAACCAATCTATCTATCTATCTTTCTAACTAATCTATCTATCTTTCTTTCTTTCTAACTAATCTATCTGTCTTTCTTTCTTTCAAACTAATCTATCTGTCTTTCTTTCTTACTTACTAATCTATCTGTCTTTCTTTCTTTCTTTCTTTCTAAATAATCTATCTATCTATCTTTCTTTCTTTCTTTCTAACTAATCTTTCTTTCTTTCTAATCAATCTATCTATCTATCTTTCTTTCTAACTAATCTATCTTTCTTTCTTTCTAACAAATATATTTCTTTCTTTCTAACTAATATTTCTTTCTAATTAATCTTTCTTTCTTTCTAACCAATCTATCTATCTATCTATCTATATATATATATATATATATATATATATCTTTCTAACTAATCTATCTATCTTTCTTTCTAACAAATATATATCTTTCTTTCTAACTAATATTTCTTTCTAACTAATCTTTCTTTCTTTCTAACCAATCTATCTATCTATCTATCTTTCTAACTAATCTATCTTTCTTTCTTTCTAACAAATATATTTCTTTCTTTCTAACTAATATTTCTTTCTAACTAATCTTTCTTTCTTTCGAACTAATCTTTCTTTCTTTCTAGCAAATCTATCTAACTTTTTTTCTAACAAATCTATCTATCTTTCTTTCTAACTAATATTTCTTTCTTTCTAACCAATCTATCTATCTATCTATCTATCTTTCTTTCTAACTGATCTATCTATCTTTCTTTCTAACTAATCTATCTTTCTAACCTATCTTTCTTTCTTTCTAACTAATCTATCTGTCTTTCTTTCTTTCTTTCTTACTAATCTATCTGTCTTTCTTTCTTTCTTTCTAACTAACCGTTCTTTCTTTCTAATCTATCTATCTTTCTTTCTAACTAATCTATCTATCTTTCTTTCTAACTAATATTTCTTTCTAACTAATCTATCTATCTATCTATCTATCTATCTATCTATCTATCTATCTATCTATCTATCTATCTATCTATCTATCTATCTATCTATCTTTCTTTCTGTCTAACTAATCTTTCTTTCTTTCTAATCTATCTATCTATCTTTCTTTCTAACTAATCTATCTTTCTTTCTAACAAATTTTTTTTTCTAACTAATCTTTTTTTCTTTCTAACCTATCTATCTATCTTTCTTTCTATCTAATCTATCTTTCTTTCTTTCTAACTAATATCTATCTTTCTTTCTAACTAATCTATCTTTCTTACTAATCCTTTCTTTCTTTCTAACAAATCCATCTTTCTTTCTTTCTTTCTAACTAATCTATCTTTCTTTCTTTCTAACAAATCCATCTTTCTTTCTTTCTTTCTAACTAATCTGTCTATCTTTCTTTCTAACTAATCTGTTTTTCTTTCTTTCTTTCTAACAAATCCATCTTTCTTTCTTTCTTTCTTTCTTTCTAACAAATCCACCTTTCCTTCTAACAAATTCATCTTTCTTTCTTTCTTTCTTTCTTTCTAATCCTTCTTATCCTTCTTTCTAACTAATCCTTTCTTTCATTCTAACAAATCTATCTATCTTTCTTTCTTTCTTTCTGTCTAACTAACCTATCTTTCTTTCTGTCTAACTAATCTATCTATCTTTCTTTCTAACTAATCTATCTTTCTTTCTTTCTTTCTTTCTTTCTTTCTAAGTAATATTTCTTTCCTTCTAACTAATCTTTCTATCTTTCTTTCGAACTAATCTATCTTTCTTTCTTTCTTACCAACATTTATTTCCTTCTAACTAATCTATCTTTCTAACTAATCTCTTTCTTTCTTTCTAACTAATCTATCTTTCTTTCTTTCTTTCTTTCTAACTAATCTTTCTTTCTTGCTACCTAATCTATCTATCTATCTACAAATCCATCTTTCTTTCTAACAAATCTATCTTTCTTTCTTTCTAACTAATCAAACTTTCTTTCTTTATAACTAATCTATCTATCTTTCTTTATAACTAATCAATTTATCTATCTTTCTTTGATTTCTAATCAAATCCATCTTTCTTTCTTTCTTTCTTTCTTTCTTTCTTTCTTTCTTTCTTTCTTTCTAGCTAATCTTTCTTTCTGTAATTTAAACTTTAAACTAATTTAAACTATTGACTAATTTAAACTTTAAACTAGTTTAAACTATAAACTAATTTAAACTTAAAACTTCTTCAAACTTTCTGGTCCAAACTTTCACAAGCCAACTTAAAGTTTGTCTCGACGAACTTTGTCTAGTTATTATTGAATCTATTACTTTGCCTTGAAAAAAAATAGACCATTCAAATTGAATCCCATTCAAATATTATACATTTTGGCTAGTCACGTGATCTCAAGATGGCCGCCCCCATGAGGTGACCCTCTCTATAAACTAAAACTGCTTTTAATAGGCTATTATAGGAGTCTTCATACCATGTGAGTGTACATTATTTTGATTATATGTTTAAAAAGGACTTTTTCTTACATTATGTGCAACAAAAAAATGGCAAAAGGGAAGGAAATTGATGTCACACCATCTTTGATACTATCTAGAGTTAGGCGGAGTTTAACCACTTTTAGACGCACTCGCAAACTACCCAAAGCACTTCCCCTCGTGTGAATCCCCGCCGCCATTATGAGGTGCGTCCAACTTCGTCAAGTGGACAAGGGAAGTTTATTTGGACAGACCCTTGACCCCTCAATTTTGATCGAGGGAGCGAGTCTACTCAATATGCAAACTTTAGCCAGATGTTAGGACCCTGCGATATTTTGTGTGTTTGAATCAACTGTCCTTGCGTGTATTGTCTCTCTCTCTCTGTGTAGACAGGTTTGTGTTTCAGATGGGCGTTACCTCTGTTAACCTGTGGAAGACTGTGATTGGACCTGCTATGCACCTGACCTGGATATAAGGACCGCCCCAAACACTCAATGAGGGCCCTTGAGCCTCGTTGACTTTGTGCTTTATGCCATTGTGGTTCGCGTTCGTACATTTTGATTGTGCTTCTCCTCACCTTTTGTTCGTTTCGCCATTATTTAATTGAGTAAGAGTGTCATGCCAGAGAGGCTGTTAGTAATTAGAGAAACTGTGAGTGTTTGTTGATTGTAATCATACTTCTGAAATTCTCCTATATTTGACTATTGCCTGATTGACTATGCCTTGGATTCCGATTCTAACTTGTCGACCTGATGTAAATAAGTGTGTAAATATTCTTGTATATACATTTTTACCAGATTAAAGGAGAACTCCGGGCAATTTTTAAGTTAATCTTGATCGTTAGACCTTTGTGAGTACTGTCTATAGAAAAAAAAACGAACCGGATTGGTGCTTGCGACGCGGAGCTGCGACCGCGAATGCCCAGAGCTCCCACTCAGCTAAAACGGCTGCTCTGGGGGCATGTACATAAAGAGCGTTTTTGAGCCTCTTAACAGACACATAATGCAATTAAAATATCTGTCCAACATGAACAGGGGCCTTACCTGTAAACAAGATGCGTTTAGCAACTTAGCCATGGTTTAAATTCACCTAAATAGTGTTTTAGACGGCAAGCTGTAGTCTCGCGCTGAAGTCTCGCTCCTCCCACCTGGACTCACGTGGGAACTCAGTTGTAGCCGGGATTGGTAAATAGTGTCCAGGTGGGAGGAGCGAGACTTCAGCGCGAGACTACAGCTTGCCGTCTAAAACACTATTTAAACCATGGCTAAGTTGCTAAACGCAACTCGTTCACAGGTAAGGCCCCTGTTCATGTTGGACAGACATTTTAATTGCATTATGTGTCTGTTAAGAGGCACAAAAACGCTCTTTATGTACATGCCCCCAGAGCTGCCGTTTTAGCTGAGTGGGAGCTCTGGGCATTCGCGGTCGCAGCTCCGCTTCGCAAGCACCAATCCGGTTCGTTTTTTTTTTCTATAGTCAGTACTCACAAAGGTCTAACGATCAAGATTAACTTAAAAATTGCCCGGAGTTCTCCTTTAAGGGATGTAGGGGGGTTGGACGCCAAATTATTTGTATCCCTTTTTCACTTTGTTTATGGTTAAGGGAGTTAGGTAAGTTAAACTGTATTTTTGTTTTCTTTCTTTTGCTTAAGGTCATTTAGGTTCTAAAAAGAAGATTGTTTTGTTTGTTATTTTGGCCTTGTCTGCGCCTGACGCTAACCCTTCATGGTAAATGAAGCTCATATTATTTGTCATCTCTCTGGTAGTGTGACTCTCTTCCTTTTTCTGTTGCGGCTGACCCCTAGTAGTCGTAACACAGCTCTTAGACCACAATGCAACACGATTGTGACGTCACAGCAGATCACGCTTAATTGACCCCCACCCGACACAACTCTAGTGCATGATATTGGAGTTAATTTGACATTTAACCACATAATACTTGTAGCTACCTTAAGCTGACTGTTATAGTTTATTGTACTGTTATTTTCGTTTGTGTCATTTTTTATATTTTCCAAAAAATATATAAAACAGCCCAAGCACACACGGGCCTATTGAATGGAGCGTAAAACATATTCTTTATGTAAATAATAATTGTGGATTGCAAGTGATCAAGGGCTTAGGGTGTTTCATTTGAACATATTGCAAGGGTTCCGCCAGTAGTGAACACTTGTGCAACATAAGCAATGACATACATCATAGTGAATGAGACGGGGGGGAAGTTAGTGAGGGAAGGGTATAAAATCTCACACTTACCATGTTCATCAGCTCCTGCAGGAGTCTTTTGGTGGGCTGTCCTTGACTTTTCAACACATCGAACAACTGTGAGTAGCCAATTCGTTCCTTAAATACCTCCTGGGAAGACAAACCATACAAAACCAGTTACATTAAAATTGAACACGCACAGAATACAATGGGAGGCTTTCCCACCCAGTTACCTAAAATAAACCAAAACACAAAAGGTATTATATAGGAGTAGAAATGTTTCCCGACTGGGAATATCATTTTAAAAAAACGAAAGAATTTTACTTTAAATTTAAGTCAAATAAAAAAGTCCAGTCCACTATGTAAATTGATTTCACAACGCAAGAATATTTATTTAAACTATGCTGCAAAAACAGAGAAAACTAAAAGTTATAAATCTTCATTGTGCTGCAGTATAAGTGTTTGTATTGCAAAGATGGTGTTACAGAAGAACAGAGAGGCACAAACTATATTTGACCCAACAGCAAAGAGTTTAGCTAATAATAATAATAGAGGGCATTCACATAAAGAAGTAGCAGTTTAATTCTGAAAATTAGTCACGAAAAACTACTTTATTTGAAACTTTGACATTATAAATACACTTCAAGAGAAAAAAAAAACAAAAAATAGGACATGGGATTATGATACTTTTTGACCTACAAGTAGGCCTACCATAAAATAAATGAGGAAGCGCATGTCATAACGTCACCATGGGTGACCTGGTTCTGCACCACAACATCAAATGTGCTGATAAGATTAACCACACGCGCATAAGGGGCACATTTATCACACGCAAGCACTTTGACTTATCATGCTGATAAGAAGAGCGACGTCTCTAAAATGACCTTTCAGAGACTTAAGGCATACACAAGGAACGAGAGGAGAGGAGGTGTGAGAAATGAGTCGATGGAGACGTGTCATACCTTGGCAGAGGGCGAGTTGCTCATAATGGCAGTGAGGACTCGAATGGCGTGTACTGTGATGCAGTCAGAGCCCTTTTCCCAGACCTACACACACACACACACACACACACGCAAAATACACACATCATTTAGTTCACAATCTTCATATAATCTCATGTTAAATGATTAGTTCACCCGAACACCCGTAATTATTTAAGCATACTAATGTATTTCCAACCCCATTTAAAGAAATCAAGGCCGTGACATTTCTGAATGTAACACGGAAACAAAAGAGAATTTAAAGCTTCTGTAAATTTTCGATGATTAATGACTTGTGTTTTGATCTGTTATCGTATGGCTTCAGAAGACTTTAGAAGAATGGAGTGCACGAGTCATATGGACCACTTTTATTCTGCATTTATGGTGTTTGTAGTCCATTTTAGCTTAACAGACATGGCCACTGTTGTAAGAACTGTATAAAGATACTTCAGGATCCCCTTTTGTTTCCATGGACAAAAACAACTGAATATGGGTTTGGAATGACATTTAAGTGAGTAAATAATGATATACACTAACGTTCAAAAATGTGAAGTTAGTATGATTATAAAAAAAAATTATTAATACTTTTATTTAGCAAGGATGCATTAAATTGATCAAAAATTGCACAGACTTTTATACTGTTAAATTTTGTTTTTCCAGTTTCCACAAATATATTAAGCAGGACAATTGTTTTGTACATTGATAATAATAAGAATAAATGTTTCTTGAGCTCCAAATCAGCATATTATAATTATTTCTGAGGGATCATGTGACACTGAAGACTGGAGTAATCACAGGAATAAATTACATTTTAAAATATATTAAAATAAAAAAAAAAACAGTTATTTTAAATGAACAAATATGTCACAATTTTCGATCAAATAAATGCAGCCTTGGTGAACATAATGGCATTTTGTGTGAAATACTTCTTTTAATTGAAGAGTTTCAGAGAGAAGCACGCGAGGTTGCTAAATTCATAAATAATAATAACAGTAAAGCCTCACTTTAACCTTGAAATATTAACCACCACTTAACCACAAATTAAACCCACTTAAACCCACTAAAAAGACCACCAAATGAAACACACACCAAATGTTACACCCACAGCACCACAGCCAGACTAGACATGCTAAAAATCTAGAAACACTCAGCAAACTGCAAGACAACATGCAAGGTGACACGGCCTTGCAATAATACATCCAAAGAACTTCACACATACTATCTCTCTCTCGCTCTCTCTCTCTCTCTCTCACACACACACACACACACACGCACACACTAAACCACCATCAACAGGATCCTCACCCTCTGTGTACTGACACTAACCTTTAAAAAAAGTACTCGGATGGTACCATGGTATCAAATGCTACAATTTCATGTTGCTATATGTACCATATTTATATTCAACAGTGTTACTATTGTTAACTAAACCTACAAATATTGACAAAAAATTTAATATAAATACTAGGAAAAAACGATGCAAAGATGACTAATGTTTCTGTGAAAAAAACTGTAATGAGTTCAGTGGCGTATGTTTGATTTTGAAATTGGTGGGGACGGGGACATCAATATATAAATATATATTTTAAGTTTTGATCGAAAGTATTGCTAGGGATATATCAGTGTCACTGGATATTGGTAGGGACACGTGGCTAGCGTTCCTACTAAATTCTACGCCCCTGAATGAGTTTAAGTTGAAGTAATACAATTACTAACTGAAATAAACGAAACTAAAACTGAAATAGAAACTAATTCATTAATAAATGACAACTATTTAAAAATATATAAAAACATTTGTAAAAATGATCAAAGCACTTAATGTATTAAAATGTAAACTAAAAAATGTAAATAATATAACATATAAATATAAAACGTAATTCAATAGTGTAATACTATATAAATAATATTAGAATAACACTGATATACAGTGGAAATAAAGTAAAGTTAACATGTCCAGTGGACATGTCCATGTCCTTGGAAGCCAGACTGATGGCAGATTTATCATAAAATATTGATATTAGGCATCAAATACCAATAGAACACAAGTGATTACCATCAATCTCACATCCAAATACCAAATATCATGGGATGTATTACCATGTATGAGAACCGCATAATGTTGCAATTTTCCACATTTCTTTTGTTGCATTTAAGTCAACTGTGAACTAACTGACACATGCAAAGACACGTGTACATGCATACAGATGTTTTGCTACTGTGTATTCACCTAGACAACATTGCATGTTTGTGGAACGGTGTGAAGTCGGTTACGCAGAATCTAATGTTGCTCAATCAGCATTCAGCAGTTGTGTGTCTGTGTGTTTGTCTGCGTTTGTGTTTGTGTCAGTCGAGTGAAGGGTGGGTTTCCTGCTGACGAACGCCACACTGATCAGCGGTGAAGGGAAAGTACCTGCTCCACTTCAGCCTCTGTGAGCAAACGTGTAGTGAGGTCACATTGGCCCTCACACTCCACCATAAACCTGTTACTCTGATAGAGCTGCAGGACGGACGCACATTCACACACACACACACACGCACACGCACCGTCACAAACAAACACATGGACACAAGTGAGTCAGAGATAAAATAAGCAAGCAGAAATTAAACTTACTGATAGATAAAGCAAAAAGAACTGAAAAGGTAATAGATGAAAAAGAGAAGCTCTTCGCAATCCTCATTACACAACATAATGCCTAGTTACAACACACTCAAAAACCACCCAGTTTAGCCAAACCAACTGTGATCACATCCAAACCAGTGACCCAGAACCTATATTTCATCACCTGACAGAAACAGAGGCTGCACTACAAATAATTTTTATCCGTCACTTTGACGCACTGGGTTGTAAATTGTCTGTCATATGCTGTACATTTTTATCTGTCTGTAGAAGATTGTAAAGCTTGATGGGTCAATGACAAATCTAGCTTAAATGCATGTTCCAAGTTCCTAGAGTTGCAACATTTGTATTAATATTGGTTTGAAAAATGTATACCATTTTCTTATATCAATTTATATAATAGTCAAGAAAAGTATCGATTTTATGACTTAAAATTATAATGTGGTGTAACCATCAAGTAAAAAGTAGAAACATATTTTAAGTTTTTTATAAATATAATTATATTTCAGTGAGTTTAAAACTACCTCAGCTGAACTAACCTCGCCTCAAATGGTCTAATATTGTAAGATACTTATTGACCTTGACACACAGTCATTAAGGTTTGCAGGGATCCACTCTATGATATCATTTCCTCTATGTTATGTTTTCAAAATGATTGCATCACCTGACTTTGATTTGGCAGACATATTTTTCAAATATTTACTTATTAAAAGAATTAAAAATGTGAGGCTTTTAATATTGAGACAGTTTGACATTATTTGGTAACACTTTATTTTACAGTGTCCTTGTTTAACATGTGGTAAATAAAGTAATAACTATAACGTATGCATAATTACATGCAACTAACCCTAAACCAAACCCTCATCCTAAACCTAATATTATAGTAAGTAAGTACATGTAGATAATTATTATAACTCAGTACTTATATGTATAATTACACTGTAACATGGACACCTTAAAATAAAGTGTAACCATCAATTATAATTCAGAAACTAAAGCATGTTCAAATGTTCTAACTAATGTACTCATAAATTAAAACTTTATTGTATTTTTGAATAAATTAATAGATCTAGACTAAACAAAATGACATTTTTGTCTTATCAAGCACCGTGTTGCAGTTTTTACTCTGCTCATAAAATGTGAAAGAACAGCTTCAAATCCCTACTGACATCCTTTAGTGGGAAACTTTCTAAAGCAGGGAAAAACGTACCTTAGAAATACCTTATGTAAAAAATGATAGAAAGCATATAAACAGTTTCTAAACTTTGATAAATTATGAAAACCTTTCAGTTAAAGCAAACTCTGGATGGAACCATAGCAAATCTGTGGTTCAATTAGTTTATTCGAGGACAGGTGTCTGCTTGTTATCTTTCAGAAAAAAACACCAGTAGATTGCCACATTTCCATTGTCAGCCATGAGAATGGTTTGAATCCTCAGGGCTGGTATTGTGAAACGCTGCTGCAGATATCTCAGAGGGTTTAAGAAGGTAGCGTTCTGACCTTGCTGTTCTGGATGAGGCGGAGGATGTGCTCAAAACAGTTGTTAGTTAGAAAAATGGCCTGCAACACCGGCCGGTCTGAACACTGCAGGATCTCTGGGATAGCATCTGCAGGGCAGAAACACAAGAAAATTCAGTCTTCTTGACCTGTGCCCTCTGGACAGATAAAACTATGCCAGTTCAAGCACTGGGACGTCTGCGTTATTAATGGAGGAGAGACTAAATGCAACCAAACAGCTGTTCTGTTTGGTTCAACTTCTATATTCAAATTGTTTCCAGAGAACTTTCTACAATTACTCTGAACTTCTCCAAAAGAGAAGGAAGTTCACAACAAACATAATATAAAGGTTTAAACAACATCAAACATATCATACACAGTGATCTGGGTTAAATATTTAGAATCAGAAGTACTACAATTTGCCATGTATGATACAGTTTTGTTGAGTTGACATACAATCTCAATATTTTTTTCTTGATGCAAAATGACAGTTTCCTCATGACGTAATATCACATTATATGAAGAATACTATATACATATACATACTATACTCCACATAAAACGATTCTAAAAGGCATTTTGCTATTTGTTTCAAAATTATAATGCATGCAGTTTCATGATCTTATATTAATTGAACATTTGTGTTTTAAAAATGTAGCTATAGTGAACTATAGTGAAGACAGAAAAGGTTTTTAAAACGAGTGAAAGGTTACTCAAAGGAAAAGATGAGAAGGTAGAGGACATAAAATATGCATTTTCCCTCACATTTTATTAATAATACTAATATAAATTTAACTCACAATTTCAACAGAAACCTAGAGGATATAAAGTTCTAAACTAAATAAGTTCTAAACTGAATAAACTAAACTAAAAACACAAACAGACCTTGAGAACCTAATAAATGCAACCAAAACAGACAGTCCAAATACAACACAACTCATTAACAAAGCAAACAAGCCAGTGCATTACATATAATGATTTGTTTAATGAAAGGGGTGTGTTCAAATATCTGTAATCCTGGAAGGCCATACATGAGGATAAATAAAAGATGACAGAAATAATTGTAGGTGAATTATTGCTTTTAAACGATTTGTCATGAAATGGGAACCTACCACCATAGGAAAACACTGGATGCTTTAAACGAACACTTGAAACACAAAGACTAAGCAGAACTAACCAATTGATGACTGACCTAAGGTTATTGCGTCTTAACTTAAAGAGACTACAAGAAAGAAAAACTAAACAAAAACATCTTAATTGTCCCGATGAACACTTCAAGTTAACATTTGAAACCCAAAGACTAGTCGCATCATTTACTCACCCTTGCAAACATGTATGAAGTTCTTTATTCTGTGGAAGGGCTGCTCGATTGTGGAAAAAAATCCCGATCATGATTATTTTAGTAATAATAATATTGAAATCAAGATTTTATCACAATTATTGGTGGGCGATATGATCAAAGACTTATTTCAGATATATAGGTATCAGTGAAATTTCACAATTCCAGATACTTCCGCATAAACTAATACTAGGTTAATTAATGTAAAGTTCCTCAAAACAATTGTAGAATATAAGTAAACAGTCAGAAACACAATAAGAACAAAAAAAAAATAGTTATAAACAAAACTGGCAAATAAATGCAAATTAAATAAACATTGATTTACGTTTTTCAGGAAGATCAGTGATATTCAGTTAAGTAGTAGCTAATACAAATTGAATATAATCAAATGTAAAATAACTGCACAGTCTTCACTGTACATTAAATACAGATTAATCCTTAATAAAGCTACTTAAGTTATTCAGTCAAAAGCAGTGGGTGATTTTCTCTGTCTTTTGTTGTCTGATTATCATTAACGACACAAACTTTTTCTTCCAACTGTTTACATTCACTTAAGACGTTAACGACTGAGTTTACGTGAATACTTGCTAAAATGGCATTTTTGTGTGTATTTGACCGTTTAGGCTCACACTTAAAGCTCAAAGAATACTTTGCTTATCTGCGTTTGGCTCCAAATCAGAGTGCGCAACAGAAAAGTGTCTCTTTAGCGGCTTAGTGCACTTTTAATAACACTGTTTAATATCAAGCACGTCTCGTAGTTTAGCAACAGTAGACTGCATTTTAAAACACTTGCTCATTTGGTTAATTTGTATGTTACATTTTTTAGCTTTTAGGGAGGAGTGAATAGGCGGAATGGGGCAGCAGCAGAATAATCGTTTTACCTCATTTATCTTGTTTTCATAATCGTTGGAAGCCAAAATTGAAAATCAATTATGATTAATCGCACAGCCCTATTCTGCAGAACACAAGTAGTCGTCAATGGGGTGCACATTTTTAGCTTTATCTTGCTTTGTGTTCCACAGAAGAAAATCACACAGGTTTGGAACGACATTAGGGTGAGTAAATTATGAAAAATATTTAAAGTTAAAGAGTGATGGCAAATATTCTCTTACTCAGCATATGTTCGAGAAGGATAATTAGGTTATCCTCCCAGGCCAGGATATCTCCCTGCTGGCTCTCTGGTGGCCGGTTCCAGTTGAGCAGCTGGAAGTAATTGTCCAGTACAGTCCGGATCTCCACCTGCCTATCGCATGGGCTGCTGGAGTGCAGAAGGTGGATCATTGTGGTCAGACACCGCAGAGACATTCTGAGCAGCTGAGGGTCTGGTGAGGCAGGACAGAGGCACCAGGAACGCAGCACAGACATGAGGTCCTTCACAGCCTGGGGGGTGATGGAGAGAAGGCCGTTCTTCTGAAACACACACACACACCAAACAAATGACAGCACGTAACAGATTCATGTAGTAAGGTATGTGGTCACAATATCAGGGGCCCCTATGAAACCCCTCAGAAGATAATTCATGTAAACAGGGCCAAAGAGTCTAATTTACCTTGCACCCACTGATTACGGCTCCCTGTAGGTGCACCAGCCTCACCACAAGGGGCTCTGGGATTAGTTCACTCTCTTGTAGGTAGTCTGTGGGTGTAATCAGTCATTTATTGACAATAATCTTAAAGAGGTCATGACATGAGGAACGTCTTAGTTACTGATTTAACTCTCGTTACATAGAGACATGTCATGTCAAAAAGACTGACAAAAGAGGTCTCACTTGGAAGACCCAATCACCTCTGAGTTTTAGAAATATGGGCAATGAAAATGGCGAGTGGAATTTGCATGCCGAGCCACTCCCCGTACATATGGGTATATGAGATGGCGGAACGCATCAACTCATTCAGGTTTATGCTGAGGAGCTGAGACGAGGGCCCCAGCCATTCAGCTGTGATTCAGGGTTGTGGCAGGAGGGACATAATGTCTCTGTTCCCTCCATCAGGGAACAAGACGTTCCCTATATTTCAGTTACATTCGACGTTATGATGAAAAGACTGATGAATGGGGTCCCATGGAAACCACCACAACCAATGAACTGTGTTACGAGTGATTGAGATGCAGATGCTGGCAAGATGTATCGTGCTATTTTGGCAACTGCTCCCATTAAGTCGTAACCAAACTAGTGCCCCACGTAAGCCTAGAAATTCCTCCATGCCAACAGGATGGAAGGGACAGAGCTTACCATGGAGACAGTCGTAGCTGCTATTCCTTTTACATTTTATTTCATGGGAAGAGTGTTTTGGTCCTCAATTCCCATTTGCTTTTTTTCAGCCATGACCAGTGTCATTAACGCTGGGGAAGCGTACCTTGTACAGTGGTGAGGGACGCTACGGAGGGAGGAACGTGAAAATACACATATAGATTGACCCGTGGGGCAGTGCAATATATGGAAATACCTCTGCGGTAGGTCCTGCCTAGAAAGGAATGGAACTACTACAACTAGCAAAATCTGCCCAGGGAATGACACAGGTTTACCAACTGGGAAACCATACCATAGAAGTAAACACATATGGTATTACCAAGAGGGGAAGCACAACAAATGGGGCATCTAGCAAAAAGTACAGGGGCTGACTGAGCGGGCATGCACTTGAGTACTGGGCCTGGCCTCGGACAACTCCGTCGAGTCTGACGCCCGGAGGATGCTCGGAGGAAACTCAATCCAGGGTTCGCCAAGAGGGGAACTTGCCTGGAGAGCCAAGAAGGCACTCGTATCCCCCCTTTGAGGGGAAGGATGCTGCAAGCGAGACACCGAGCCAGCCTTCCCACAAATTAGCTGTTTGTACCCAACACACCGGAATAAACCGGCTCTACCCGGAGATTGTAGAATCTTGAAGATATTAGGTGTCGCTCAGCCCACAGCTCTGCAGATGTCTGGCAAACGCCCAGGAGGAGGCAACTCTCCAAGTGAGTGAGCCCTAACTCCAACGGGACACGGCTCGACTTGGGATTCGTACGTGGGTCAATGTCTGCTTGGAAACTTCCTTTCCCTTCTGCTGACCTCCAAAAGCAGACAAAGATGTAAGAGGTGTCCATGTAAACATGCAGGGCGCAAACAGGACACTGCAACGCAAGGGCTGGGTCTGTCTCCTCCAGGGGCAGCGCTTACAAGTTCATCACCTGGTCCTGAAATGGAGTGCCGTTGCGGTCTCATATGCATCAATCTGAGTGGCATGACTGCGGCTGTGGAATGCTATATGGCCCAGGAGTCTCTGAAATTGTTTCAGTGGAACCGCTGTTTTGCCCCTGAACGTATTCAGGCAGTTCACCACTGAAGCGCCGTTATATTGACAAGAGTCCAATTCCATACCAAGCAAAGAGATGCTCTGCACAGAGGAGAGCTTGCTCTTTTCCCAGTTGACCCAAAGCCCCAGATGGCTGAAGTGCCTGAGCACCATGTCCCTGTGTTCACACAACAGATTTCGAGAGTGAGCTAAAATGAGGCAGTCGTCGAGATAGTTGAGAATGTGAATGTCCACTTCCCTTGATGGTGCGAGGGAAGCTTCTGCGACTTTGATGAAGATGCAGGGAGACAGGGACAGTCAAAAGGGGAGGACCATGTACTGATATACTTGACCCTTGAAGGCAAACCGAAGAAAAGGTCTGTGTCAAGGCAGAATCGAGATGTGGAAGTACGTGTCCTTCAGGTCGATTACTGCAAAAAAATCTTGGGGACGAACGTATGTGAGAATGCTTTTCTGCATTAACATTTTGCTTGTGAAGGGCCTGGTTCACACACAGGACAGGGACAGCACTTGTCTGCCTGGCTTTGCCTGCCACCGAGGTAAAGATAAAGCCGCGGAACGTGGGGGTACGCCTGGCGAACTGAATCACATAGCAGAGTCTGATTGGCCGCAAGAGCCAGCAGGACGGGGTGGGAAGCACTACCCAGGCTCCACAGCACCAAGGGGACAACCTATGTACCGGCAGAGGGACAGCAGGGGAAGGTGGAAGGTTCCCAATCCGGGAAGCGCAGCGTCCTGAAGTAGAGGCAGTGAGTGTGGTGTGACACTTACCTGACTCCAAGGATCCTGCGAAGGGATAGTCAGAGACGCGTGAGGAGGCAATGTATCCTTGAATCATAACGTCTTGGCTTGTGGTGAATGTGGAAGGGGGGGCTGGGAATGAGGAAGCATAGCGTCGCTCACTGTCAGACCACACCCTGTAAGGCCCGGACCCCAGAGATTGAGGAAACTGCTGTTTTATTGACAATATGGGTAGCGCTGGCTGCTGACCCAGCAGAGGAGAAGAAAGAAAAAACAAAAGATTTTCTACCCGATCCTCCTCTGGGGGAAGGAGCGGTGTGTTCACCACCTGCTGGTCAAGAACAGCTGTCAACTCTGCATATGTCTCAGCATGAGCAACCCCGCCCAAAGGAGGAAGCTCAGCTTCATCTTCCTCTGCAGAGCAAAATAGCCTGCTCTCCGATGCAGCAATCGACATCTGATCCTCACCCGGAGTCCCGAGTGATCCTCGCCATCACTCGGCAGCTCGACGGCACAAGACACTGCAGAGGAGTGGGAGGTCCGTGGGGACTGGCTTCTGGAAACGCTCCCACTGTAACCCTCAGATCTCCCAGAGTGTTAACCATGCCCATAGCATGCATTGTGCACAGGCAGTGTGCTGGGTAACAGTCGCGAACACAGGTGATTGGGGGTCCCAAGTGAGACCCCATTAGTCAGTCTTTTCAACATAACGTCAAATGTGACTGACAGACATGGAATCTTGAAAGTCATGTCATGAACCCTTTAAAACTGAGCATCTGTTGTGCAATTGTCATTATTTTAATGTATGGCACAAAAACATTGTTGAGGAGAATGTTCATTAAAAAATTTAAATTCTGTCATCATTTATGACTTATGATTTATGTCTTTCCAAACCTGTATTAATTTTTTTTTTAGCTGGAACACAAAAGATATTTTGAAAAATGTCAGTGTACATTTTGTCCATATGATTAAAGTCAATATTGCTTGACAGAATTTAAATTTTTTAGTGAACTCCCTTAAAAAATAATTTTCATATAATGGGAACTGCCTACCAACATTGGTTTGCAAAAAAAGAAATAAACACCAAAAAGCAAAAAAACTAACAAAAAGCAAAAAACTAAACAAAACACCAAAATGTGAACCTGGAGTGTTTTAAGTTTTAAGTGAATTGTACTACAGTGCGGGCTAAAAAACCTGACATGTGAGTTCATATGGCCAGCCTTTCCCTGGATTTATGACATGCAGAGTAGAACATCAAACAAATCTAATATAATCAATATGAAAACACTTTTTCAGCACAAGAAGCTAGTTTACCTCACCTCATGACCACAGGCCACTTGGACCCACTGACGATTGCCTACTAAACCAATATAGGTGTGGAAGTTGCTTCACAGAGCTTCTAATCACTTGGACAAAGCTTGTAACACTGTCAGGATCTTGTTATTTGTTTTGGCCATTGCCTGCAGGCTGCAACACAGCCCTGCTTCTCATATGTGTTGATTTGTGCTGATGAGGAGACCGGTTGGAATCTAGCCTCAAATCTAACGTTTTGATCCCATTCCTCTCTCCCTTTCCTGTCTCATCTGTCATGTATACGAATAGTCTTTACAAGACTTAATTACGCAATAGTTCTTTACAAACAGCAAGCCATTTTGTCTCTTGTGAGGCAGGATGTGTGATATCTCCCAGGATGTGATGAAGTGTGTAAATGGGGGTAAAGTTTGTGTCAGAAGGCAGGAGTGGCTGACATACCGTGGAAGAGCAAAGGAAGCTCCTCTGGCAGAACAAGAGGGGAGAATTTATACTTGCTTCTCTCCAGCATACTGACCTCCTCCCTGAAAAACACATATTAAAGCTCTTTGTGGAAATACTTGACACATTCTTACTTATTACTCAAGCAATAAGCTACAGGACACTGCAATAAATCATCTTAATCCTTTAGAACTGGCTGTGCCGTCGCAGACACATACAGTACCAGCAAGCTGTATTCATTTTATGTATTGTATTATAGTTCATTTTTCAACTTTAAAGTGTTAGTTTCTTTCGTTCGTGATTTTTCTGTTTTTTTCCTAAATAAAAATCAGTACATTTATTCTCGTTTTTTTTTTTTGTTTTTTTTTTGTCTATTTAAATTCTATTTACAAACTCACCACACACAATAATGGTCAATAACTGTAATTTGTTGAAAGCTAATCTTTTTCTGAAACACATGACACCTTGCACATGAAGATAGCACATTGTTTTAGAATTTTACAGTCACAAAATCAAAATATGTGGAAAAACACCTATTTTAGCTTCAGGTTCTAAAGGGTTCAACAGTAGAAGCATAGAATATTAAGACTTGTTATTTTTCTTTATTTTCTCAACTTGCTTTTTTCTAGTTTTAAGCATAAATCAACCAAAAAGTAATACATTATTTAATAATAATAATAAATGGCAGTACAATATTGTTATCATGTTGTAATACCGTGGTATTTTGATATATACACTCACCGGCCACTTTATTAGGTACCCCATGCTAGTAACGGGTTGGACCCCCTTTTGCCTTCAGAACTGCCTCAATTCTTCGTGGCATAGATTCAACAAGGTGCTGGAAGCATTCCTCAGGGAGTTTGGTCCATATTGACATGATGGCATCACACAGTTGCCGCAGATTTGTCGGCTGCACATCCATGATGCGAATCTCCCGTTCCACCACATCCCAAAGATGCTCTATTGGATTGAGATCTGGTGACTGTGGAGGCCATTTGAGTACAGCGAACTCATTGTCATGTTCAAGAAACCAGTCTGAGATGATTCCAGCTTTATGACATGGCGCATTATCCTGCTGAAAGTAGCCATCAGAAGTTGGGTACATTGTGGTCATAAAGGGATGGACATGGTCAGCAACAATACTCAGGTAGGCTGTGGCGTTGCAACGATGCTCAATTGGTACCAAGGGGCCCAAAGAGTGCCAAGAAAATATTCCCCACACCATGACACCACCACCACCAGCCTGAACCGTTGATACAAGGCAGGATGGATCCATGCTTTCATGTTGTAGACGCCAAATTCTGACCCTACCATCCGAATGTCGCAGCAGAAATCGAGACTCATCAGACCAGGCAAAGTTTTTACAATCTTCTATTGTCCAATTTCGATGAGCTTGTGCAAATTGTAGCCTCAGTTTCCTGTTCTTAGCTGAAAGGAGTGGCACCCGGTGTGGTCTTCTGCTGCTGTAGCCCATCTGCCTCAAAGTTCGACGTACTGTGCGTTCAGAGATGCTCTTCTGCCCACCTTGGTTGTAACGGGTGGTTATTTGAGTCACTGTTGCCCTTCTATCAGCTCGAACCAGTCTGGCCATTCTCCTCTGACCTCTGGCATCAACAAGGCATTTCCGCCCACAGAACTGCCGCTCACTGGATGTTTTTTCTTTTTCGGACCATTCTCTGTAAACCCTAGAGATGGTTGTGCGTGAAAATCCCAGTAGATTAGCAGTTTCTGAAATACTCAGACCAGCCCTTCTGGCACCAACAATCATGCCACGTTCAAAGTCACTCAAATCACCTTTCTTCCCCATACTGATGCTCGGTTTGAACTGCAGGAGATTGTCTTGACCATGTCTACATGCCTAAATGCACTGAGTTGCCGCTATGTGATTGGCTGCTTAGAAATTAAGTGTTAAGGAGCAGGTGGACAGGTGTACCTAATAAAGTGGCCGGTGAGTGTACATCAAGTTCATTAATCTACTTATACACCATGGAATTTACATGAATTATGTTTATTTTTCTAGTTTTAAGCAAAAATCTCTTAAAAGTAATAAACAATTCAATAATAATAATAGCAGTACAATTATGTTTTCAGGTTGTAATACCATGGTATTTTATACATTCCATATTTCACAACTTTACAGAATACCCATAAAAATGTGGTAACACTGTAATACTTTACTACAGTGCAAGGGACTACACAATTCTTCTGCCAATTACCAAATTATACTGTTTACAGAGGCCAAACCATTGACTGTTTCTAGAATCCAATTTATGTTTAGTCACTGTTATACAGCAGCTTTTAACATCCAATCCATTTGAAGAGCTGGAACTATTCATGAACTTCACCTTAGTGGATGGGTAAAACAGTGCTGTTTGAAGAGATGCATCGGTGCTGTGAGGAATTTATGCTTTGTGTAATTCAGACAGTTGAGCATAAGAATGCTTGAGAGCTGAGAGGTGAGGTCTGGGTGTGTTAATAACTGTTAAAGTGGAGCTGAAACAGAGCTTGCCGCTCTCAACGGCTCCTACACATTCCTATTGTGGTTTAACAACTCCCAGACACACACACAGCTACACACTCACCCTGCCTGCCGTCTCCTCCACGTCTGATAAGGGTCAAAGAGATTTTCGCACAGCAAGAGGCCGTGTTTTACCACCGACTGTAAAGTGCTCTGATCATCTGGCTGCTTCTTCAGCTGTAACATACATAGATACACATGCTTAACTGAGTCTTGTGAATACACAAACCTAGCTTGTTATCACACACACAATCCTTTGAATAAAGTAGAGGTCTTCCACCCAAAGCTTTCTGATTCAACCTGTTAGTTCAGAAACCTATAAAAGCACAGTAAACACGTGTATAGTAATAACAATAGCTGCATAATATACAATTAAGTGTACAAATTTGTAGGTATGTTTAGAATAAACAAAAAATGCAATACAAATGAAGTTAACAAGTTTTGATAACTAATACTAGAGTAACACTAGAACATTTTGCGGCTTTCTTCCATTGATAAAATAACGGAGAGGTCACAAGAAAAAATAAGAAGAGGAGGGGAATGGGATTAGGAAATGACGCAAACTAGACTCACATTTCCCACATGTATCAGCAGTGGTGCAAAACACTGTGAAACAGCTTCACAGACTTTTTGACTTCTTACCTGAGACAAACAGAAGTTTAGGAGCTTGATTGTCTCAAACACAAACCCAGGGGTCTTTTCAGAGTCTATATTCTCCATATTCCTGCAGGCAGAGATTTCAAAAGTATTCCCATCAGCACTGGTACTATTGTACACACAAGGCAGATCCACACCAAATTTGCAATTTAGCATAAAACGTTATCCCTTCTGTTCGAAGATAGAAGCTTATCAACAGGGGTTTGTCACAAAGAGAATGATGGTGTTCACTATGTGCTCCGTGGGAACTGACCTGCAGATGATGATGAAGAACTTGATGAGGAGCAGTGGGTGTGGAGCAGTGCTGTTCTTGTCCTGCCCTGACATGTGGAGGGCGCTGTGCCACAGCTGGGTGCTGAGGAAGACCAGTACCTCCTTGGGGAGGAGGGGAACATCGGCGCTCCATTCCTCCAGCCTGCAGACAAAAAGAGTTTTTTTAGCTTTTTTTCTTTTGTTTTGCTTTTTGTTTTTCTGTTGCTTTTCATTTTGTTCAAGTCATTGAACATAAGCCTTGGTCATCCTTGTTTCGTCTGCTCTTTTTTTAAAACTAGGACGAATGTTTTAGGCCATTGCATCACATCCCATTAACATATTTCCAGACGGCCTCATTTTTATTTTTTTCTTCAAAATTTTAAATTAGCAGCCCTTGCTGAACTACAACACTGGGCTGGAATCGATCCTTCAACTCCAACACCACATCTGAATAAACTGTGTCCTAATCTTTAGATCACAGATCTGGTGTGTGTAGGTACGTTTTCAAAAGATGGATTTTCAAACTTAGCAACCATTAAATAAGCAACTAAACAAATATAGACCGCTAAATACCATCATAGTCAGAGTTCCATCTGGACCAGACCACCTACAGATCAACTCCCAGTGTCTCTGACATTTTGATAGGTCAGCATTTAACTGACTCACCGACGAGGCTCCGTCGACTCCACATCGATGATCTTCTCAAAAGACGCCACAAATGCCTCCAACCACTGCTGCAGGTAAACAACATCTTTCTGAAAGACAGAGAAAGAAAAAGGGAAAGAGTAAGAGTCGGTAAAATATCTTTTGACGGGACAGCCCCATTGTCAGAGGAATGGGTTACGAAGACACGCACACTTTTGGTAATCCAAACTGAAAAGTTACACTTTTAAAACCACTTCTCCAGTCCATTGTGCTCAGTCCAGCTGTTTTTGAACACATACTTTGTGAAAACTCCCATAAGAAATGCATCTGATCCGGGTCAGGTGAACCCGAAACCAGATTATTTGGTGTTTCCTTAAGGCCAATAACAAATTGTACAATCAATAGTCTCGCAGGCAACCCACCAAATAGTCAAAATTATGCAGTTTTGCACATGCGTAATAAGTCTTTGCACCACAAAGTTTCACTAAAGCATGACTGGGCGCTATCTCCAAAATCAGAGCATGCACACCCTTGTGTTAACACAACAGGAAACTACAAAGTATGCAAACTTGTGCAATGTAACAGTGGATACTGTGAATTCTTAATTCAATCAATGCAGTGACACCCATGCTTTTGTCAATCAGACAAAAACAAGTAGTCTTTGCTAGTGGAATTTTAGTCAGGTGAAGAGCGGTGTTGCTCGAAACGTCACATTATAGTATTCTGGTGAGCCCTATATATATATATATATATACACACAACAGCAACAGATTTTATAGCAACAGAGCAATATATCAGAGCAACAGAGCATTTTATTTTTTTTTAAATACATTTTTAGGTCAAGCACCTGTATTTCAGATATTTTTGGATGTGCATGCTTTCTATGTTTGTTTGTTTTTTTCAAGCACTTGCAATGTCTCCCATTAGACTGTTTGTGCAAATATAAAAGAGTAAATCTGATTAAATATGGTTTGATAAAAAGATTGAAGTCTTTACACTCTCAACGGGACATCTTTGTACCTTATTTATCCATGAAAGGTTCATAGTAGTACATTAAACATACACATTAAAACTTTAAAGTAGTATGTATGCACCTTTAAGGGGTAGATGGAACAGCGTTGTCCCAAAGTTGTACTGCCACAGTGACAAGCTGTTGTACTCCTAAGGGTATCTTTTTTTTTTCCCCCTGACAGTGTACATCACAACATGTAGTTTTATTGGGTTCCTTGATAAACAGATCTTATTATCGCCACCATTGCAACCTACTCTGCAAGAAATTCTCATTGTCCGCCTTCAAATCATATTGTTGTTAGAATTCCCTTTTTCTTAGCTGTGAAGCATGAACAACCGGTGCATAAACCTTCAGTCATACCCTGTTATTTGATCTCATGAATCAATTATAACTAAAAGAGGAGGCCTAGTTAAACAAATCGCATGTCCTGTCTGGGTAATTTAATGAGATAGTCTTTGTAGAACACATCTCTAGCATGGCACTACCAATGGGTTCAATACCAAGGGAATGCATGAACTGATCGACCTTGAATGCAATGTAGGCAGAATGCAGTAGAATCGTAACTCTGACATTAAGTATTTCCAGTAATCATCAATGAATCAAAATAACTGCTGATATAATTCAGCTTTTGATGGAGAGATCACAATAACCTTTACTGTAAAGTTCTTTTGAGAATGAGTCACAAGCAAGATCATGTGTATCAAGACGAACAAACCCTTGCATGTGACTGTCACTTGAAAGCGGCTGGTGGAAAACATTTCAAAGAGCGAGGAGCTATGCTTAGCTTAAATGATCTGGCTTGATCCGCCCACTCATATAGGAAGTTGGGCTGTCAGCAGCTTCATAAAACACTCTCTGAAATGTACACACTCTGATAACAAATATACAGGGGGCTTCTGGAATACTAAAGCAATGTGCACTACAGCAGAATGCAACTGTAAAATAACATTAAACCAGCTCAAGGTGGAAAAACATTAACTTTACCAATTGCTGTTCATTTAGGGGCCAGTCCATGTCTCATGGCAGGTGGTGTGCGGTGGAGGGGCTCTTGTAACCCCGGTCTCTGCTGAGCCCCCACCAACTTCTAAAACATCCAGAATCTGTCCACTTGTAAGCCTCAGTATCAATCAGAATCCATCATGACGCGCTTGCTTACTTCTCTGCTCTTTTCTGTTCTCTTGCTGTCTGTACTTCTGTCATGCAACCAGGAAATGGCAAGTCACTTTAACTGAGCCACATTTCCTGTCTCCTCTCAGCTGGGCTTATCGTCACCATTTCACTTCCTTCGTTGCCGCTACCACTTGCCATAACCGACAACCGGTAAGCTATGGTGTGCCTGATGCAACCTTTCACAACATTTTTAATGGATATTCTGTCTTTATTTATTCTCTTTCATGTTGTTCAAATCCTGTATGACTTTCTTTCATTAGAGGACCACAATGAGAAATGATGGATGGGGAATGGAGCTTTTTAAGTTTCGAAAAGGGCAAAAAAAAAAAAAAGATTCAGCATAAAAGTCTCATAATAGTATACAACTAATGCACCAAAGTCCAAGTCTTCTGTAAACATACGACAACTTTGTGTTACAAACAGGTTGAAATGTACGTTGTTATTCACTGATAATCTTCCTCTCCAGTGAGGTGTTAGTTGCTACGACCGAAATGCTATGAGAGTTGACCTTGAGAAAAAGATCTGATTCTTGAGCAAATCATTCACATTGGTTTTGTAAACTGGATCAATTGAGTTACTGAAAGACATCCGATTTATATAATTACTGCAGATTTCAAGATTTTCAGTGAATAACAACTTAAAGGGTTCTTCTGTCATCATTTACTCATGACATTCCAAACCCATACGAATCCCATATGAATGAAGCTGTTTAATCAAAGAGGCATGAACAATTTATCTATTGAACAGATTTAATTTACGGTTTTAATATCAACATATCAACATTGATCAGCGCATATAGAACATAAAAAATGGTAAACGGAACCAAGAACCATTGACTTGCTGAAAAACCATATGGATTTCTTCTACAATCCCTTTATGATCTTTTTAAACCATCAAAGTTTTTCAATGGAGGGTTAGAAAATCTCTCAGGATTCAATAAAAATATCTTCATTTGAATTTCGAAGATGAACAAACGCCTGGAACGATCACAAGGGTGTGTAACTGTGTGAGAAACAGACTGAAATTGCATCATCAAATTAATCTAATGACTTGGTATACAGTGCAGAAGTTATGTCATTTTTGGAGCTTACCCGTTCTCATTCACATTGATTAAAATAATACAACAAATTCATTGCAAATCACCATGCTACCGAAGGCTGATTGACAAAAACGTTGTGACGCTGTAAATTGAACTGAATTATTTCTATAGACCTTGACAGAGTTGAAAGCCCAGTTGTGCAACAGAGAATCCTCTCATTTCAGCAAAGACTCACACAGACTCTGTTTGAGTGCTGTAATAGCATGCATTCATCCCACAAAAGTCAAAAAGATTTGAAACCTGAAGATTGAGCGACGATATATCACTGATTCTGTCATCGGTATGAATCAATAGTCAGGTGGAAATGGCATGCCTTGACTTGATCAGATGCATAAACCAACAACTTGACATCTGCATGGGAAGGGAACCCTAAAATTAAACTTGTAAAGCAATGACACGGAACTGCAAAAGCTGGTATTGACTCACTCTGCCGATTGATCACTTGATCCTAACTAAGTGCTGAGCTTAACAGGGGGAAATGCCAACAGTGTGTCTCTGTGGACCCAGTGTTGCCTACTGTTTTCATCACCCTTAATGAGTTTTCCATTTTAAGCTCTGGCACAATTGAATCCAGTAAATTAGTTTTTGAAGTTAGTTCTTGACACAGATTTCATTTATTGAGAATACCAGATTTATAAGACCATTTTGGACACTTTTTTTCTGAGAAAAAAAAAATAGAGTTGAATATATATATATATATATATATATATATATATATATATATATATATATATATATATATATATATATATATATATATAAATGAATCATTTCTGAGCCTTGTTCCCCGGATATTTGTTATTTCTGTAGTTCCCTGGATATCCTTGGTTTTGCCTTAGCCCCTGACCTTGTCTTTATTTGGACTGCTCATCTGTGTTTTGACCTTTGCCTGGCCTTTGTGTATGTCTGTGGATTAATCCATTAAACTGCGTTTGGATCCTCAACCCTCGAGTCTCGGAGCAGTTATGTTGCATATATATGATCAAAAAGTCATGGCAATGTATGTTTTTCCATTACTTTAAATCTAAATAATTGAACATAAAAAGTTATAATACGTATATAAAACTTTTTTTTTTTTACAGTGTTCTTAATATTATTTGCCACTCTCAGATAAAATACGTGTAGAATAACTATATTTATGTACAGAGGTTGGGTGGTCTTATAACCGCTTTTACTCGACTAGATAATATGTCAGGGTTATTTCATTTCAACAGAATTAAAATTGCACTTCCTCAAACAAACCGTCAAAAATAATGACGACAGCCAACATGCTAAATCTTTTTAATTGATAATGGGAAATGAAAATCTTTCATGCTGATTTCAGAACTGAAACTATTGTGAAACCATTGTAAATTCATATTCACATCCATATGTGGAAAACACTCTTACTACACAAGCCATACCTGCCAACAAAAATGAGCTACACTAAATACTTTTAACTACTACTAACTACTTCTGACGTTTCATGAATAAGGTACAAAACTTGAACAAATCAACAAAGTCAGTTTAGATCAAGTGCGATTAATATTCTTGGCACGTAATAGTAAATAAAAAAAACATTTTATTTAAAATGTTAAAGATGATGTATGTAAATTTTTGAAGATAACTTGCATTAAAACATTCAAGAAAAATATGTGTTTGATCATTTTTCTTACAATAATTCTTACAATAATTCTTACACATGTTATATGCCAGTGGCAGTTAAAGGAACAATCCACTTTTTTGGAAATAGGCTAATTTTCCAACTCCCCTAGAGTTAAACAGTTGAGTTTTACCGTTTTCTAATCCATTCAGCCGATATCCAGGTCTGGCGGTGGTAGCACTTTTAGCATTCCATCAAGAACACGTATGAATATTTTTATTTATTTATTTGGTTACAGAATGGAAATCAATCAAAATTAAGAAAATCGAATGAGATTATGTCTTCCAGTCTAATCTTGGGTGTCATAATTTTAGTTGACTTTTTTCTTACTGGGGTGAATGACATTGTGCAATTTTCATTTTTTGATATAGGGCCTAGTCAAGAAAGTCAAAACCACTGAGGTGGAACAGACCAAAATCCCAATTTCAAGGGGGAGATGGAGACATTTGATGAGTTTAAAATGAAATGCTTTTCATGCGAGATTAATTCCATGTTAAGACAATATTGTATCAAATTGGTCTCTTTAATGAGTACCCTATTCATGGAAACGAATTTCTATTCATTTCCCTTTTCCATAAATATGATAATGGTCTTGTGATGATTTAAGGAGAGTTTGTTACATTCAGATCAGTTCTAGAATATTTGAGTTCAGTGGTATTCTCTGAAGATGGCAAATCACAGATGAGCCATTCTGTTTGAGATTCCTTGCGGCTCTCAGCGCCTGCAGCTGCTCAGCGGACACAAAGAGAGTTTTTCACCGGGTTTCTATTAATTATTCTAAATGTCAGTAAACACAGGCCCCAGGGACACATGTGAAAAAGACTTTTCACAAAGCAAAACATTAAATATACTTTAACATTCAACCGTTTTCATGAATATCTAAGACAAAGTAACTATATGCACACCTAGACCAACTAAAAAGGCTCAACCAGTCACACCATTTTGTGGCTTCCATACAAACAGCCCATACCACCACCAACTGCCACAAGCTCACCCACTATAGCAACAGGAAAATGTCCTTTAAATATAACTCTAAAATAAGGAAACAATCACTTCCTCTTAATGAGGTTATAGGGGATCAAAATTAGCATAGAATAAATAGTAGCCATAGACATACCATTGAACAAAGTAGTGCAGCTGAATTACTGTTCCTGATTAGCCTTCTTCCAGATGATTGAAGCTGTTAAATGAGTCAAAGAGGGTTAAATATAGTTAAACAGTCCCACGGGGAAGTCTCGGAAAGTACTGGAGCTCCTTGACAGCAGTGGCCTGGACTTATCCCTTCACCTGGGGTTTTTTGAAGTCTTTCTCTAAAAGGCAGTGTGGATTTCCCTGCAGCATTGAAAATGTTACTGCAACTCTATTGAACGTTTTTTTTTTTTTTTTACGGGCCTGCCAATTTTGGATTTGTGGAAAAAAATGTAACAAACAAAAATAAGATAAGAAAAATAATGTCAATGTTTAGCTAAATGTTACATTGCCTCAACTTTAAAAGCAACAAATTCACTCAGCTCTCAATTCCCTGCTACATCTCTTCAACCACCTACAGATCCTGGTTTCAGTTAGGTATAACAGAATAATTGTAGTATCACTTCCAAAACCAAAGTCATATTAAAAATGTGTCTTCTGCATACAGTATAATAAATATGTTTAATCAAATGTATGTGTTTGTGTCAACATGTATTATCACATTGCTATATTTCTAGCAACCAGTTATTCACAAGTATGCATATCTACTATATAGCTGTAATAGTCTTCAGCAGATACAAATACCGATTTCTTGCCATCATGATTGGCCGATACCGATCCTGATCATTCAAACATTATATTAGTGATATGTAACCTCTCTGTTGACTGTCACTGTTAACCCTTTAACCCCTGAAGGAGTTTTTAAGTGGCATACGTAAATGTAATGGCTTATAACTATCAATAAAAAAAGCCATCATCAAGTACATGGTTCATTTGATAGAAAACCTTTCAAATTTGAAAGAAAATATATTTTGATCACGTTTGGAGGTTCTTATGTTACTGCTGAGAAAACCCCATAAAAGTTATGCAATTTACTTTGTTATTATTCATGCTTGACATGATTAGAAAGTATATATTATGACAGGTCATAAAATCAAACGTTTGGGCTTGTTCATAATCATGTCAACTGCATCTGGGCCAAATTTTTTGTTGATATCTCAAAGCAATCAAACGTTATGACATTTGGACCCATGGTAACCTTTTTATCAAAAGTCCAAAAACCTCTCCAAACAAATGATCAAATGTTTTAGATAACATAAAAACTACAAGTATAAATGCCACAAAGGTACATAAAACATATTTATAATAACATACAGTATAAAAAGTCTTCCAGCGCTGTTTCAGCTTTGCGCTTCTATTCTATGGGGCACACACTGTAATCAAGACTTGTCAATCTGAGCGATTGATCCAGTGACAGTCCAATCTTTACACGTCGTCCCTACCCTACCGACCATACCTGAGATCCAGATTACATTGGTTTAACTTTTTTGAATGACGTTAGAAAACACTGCATCACGATCGCGATGAGTTTGGATCCCGGAAGTCCTAGCTTTATCAAAGCAGCATGCCTTGAGAATTTTCTCAAGATCTGCGTATCATGTTATGTTGTGTGTGGACTCGTTTAAATCGATAACCTTCTTTTTAAAATAAAGATGTGTGATTTACTATGGTTTACTAATGTTTTGCGAAGTTACAAAGCAGAACGTGGCGCAGAAGTAGGGTTGCTAACCGTTCCGTATAATACGGAATCGTCCCGTATTTGACACATAACAGTCTTGTTCCGTATTGAACTGATACGGAACGCACTTTGTTCCGTATTTTTGAGAATCAATTCAATGCAAATTCATGACAGACATATAGCTTCTAATATATGTCAGACAGACTATGAACGAAAACATTTAGGCTATGATAAGAAAAAGAAAAAAAACGACGGTGCGGTAGATACTATCTCCCATAGACAGATTTCTCCCCGTTTGTCTAGCCGCGTAGCGTTTTTAACATCTTGGCACATCATCAGGTAATGGCATTTTAATTGGTCGTTAGTCATTGTGAGTCACGTATCGTAGCAACGATGACGACAAATCAGTGTGACTGACAATAAGTTTGCACAAGGCTACAGAAACTGTTGTTTATTTTTCTTCAAAAGCAGTCTATAAGCCGATGAGTTTTGAATGTTATATGTTGTATTTGTTTAAGTTAAAAATAAAACGTATTTAAACAAATCCATGGTTCATTGTTGGCAAAATGATCATGATAGCCTTTATAGGCTATGTGGTTCAGTCTTGTATATTGATTAGGCCTACTTTGCTATTCTATAAATATATAGGCGTAATAAGTTGTAATATAATATGCTAAAATGTATGATAGCATACAATATCCACCAGAAGTCATCATTTCAGGGGTTACTTTTCAAAAATTTCTTCCGTGGGGGCATGTCGTCAGGTTTTAGCATATTGCTAATGTGTTTCTAACATGTTTTAACATGCTGCTAGTGCTAGCAAGTTCCCAGCGAGTCTTTTTAAATGAGCTAATAATACAAATAAGAACAAATAAGCATAAAATTAAAAAACGAATCGGTTACCTAACGTAACCTCGGTTCTCTCTAGATGAGGGAACGAGTATTGCGTAAGCTAGCTTACGCTACGGGAAAGATTCATCTTTTCTGAGAAATTGAAGCCAAAAAATTATCCTATAATTTCGTATCCATTGTCAACGCAGTTCAACTGCAGCAGAGCATGAGCGGGCTAACTAGCAGCTCATTGGCTCGCTCACAGGGAACTGCTTAAGCCTATGAGGAGACGCGATTGAACTCTCGTCCAATGAGAGTCGACATGCTCTCATTGCGTCATAGCCCGCCGAAGCGGGCGTGGTCAGAGAGTATAATAATGGCGTCGTAGGCTGAAACTCTGGTTTTCATAGAATGAAGCGAGAAACGCTAGTAGCACAAGCACGGCCAGGAACGCAATACTCGTTCCCTCATCTAGAGAGAACCGAGGTTACGTTAGGTAACCGATTCGTTCTCTTACGAGAGGTTCTCTCGTATTGCGTAAGCTAGCTTACGCTACGGGAACACCTGGTCAACGCCGTGCGTGCTAAGCATCCACTTACGAGTCCCAGGGGAGACCCGGGGGAACCCTTGATAGTGGGAATGAACATATGTACATGAGACAGGGCCAGCAGAGCGGGCCGGTGATTGTGTAGTACTAAGCACTTGATAAGAGAGACAGAGCGGGAACCGGTCTGTGTGAATAACTCTTTTTAGTGCAGCTCACCAGAGAATCTGTAACATACTAGATAGCTAGTAGTTTAGCCTGCAAGGCGGGAACTTCGAGATTGTAAAATCTGACAAAGGTGGAAGGGGAAGACCATCCTGCTGCCACACAAATGTCGTGAATGGAAATTCCGCTGGACCATGCCCACGATGAGGCCATGCCTCTAGTGGAATGAGCCCTAATGCCCAGAGGGCATGGCAGGTCTTTCGACGCGTATGCGGCTGCAATGGCATCAACTATCCATCTGGATAGTGTCTGTTTCGAGGCGGCCAACCCTTTGGTGCGCCCACCGAACGAAACAAACAGCTGCTCAGATCGTCTGACCGGAGCAGTGCGGGAAACGTATAATCTCAGGGCCCTGACCGGACACAGGAGATTAGAGTCAGATTCGTTATCGGATGCAGGCAGAGCCGATAAGGAAATAACTTGTGCCCTGAATGGGGTACCAATCGCTTTTGGGACATAACCATGTCTAGGTTGAGAACGACTAAGGAGTCATTGGGCCCAAACTCAAGACAGGAAGCGCTAGTTGACAGCGCGTGAAGGTCTCCCACACGTTTTACTGATGCGAGCGCAAGCAGAAAAACGGCTTTGAACGAGAGGTATTTGAGGTCCACGGTGTTTAGTGGTTCGAATGGGGGGGCTTTCATAGCTTCGAGAACTATGGAAAGATCCCAAATCGGCACCGAAGGGGGGCGTGAGGGGTTCATCCTTCTAGCTCCCCTGAGGAAGCGGATGACCAAACCGTCTTTGCCCAGTGACTGGCCGCGCCGGGGTTCAACGAACGCTGCGACGGCTGCCACATACACCTTGAGAGTGGACGGGGACCTGCCCTTGTCCAGCATCTCTTGGAGAAAACTTAGCAAGGAAGGAACCTCGCATGACCGTGGGTCCAAATTTCTGTCGGTGCACCATTTTGAGAACACAGACCATTTAGACGCATAGAGCCTTCTCGTAGAGGCCACTCTAGCCTGCATGATCGTGTTTAACACTCCCTCTGGCAAAGCAACGGGTAGTTGTTGATCACCCACGCGTGTAGCGCCCAGCGCTCTGGGTGGGGGTGCCAGATCGTGCCGCGAGCTTGAGAGAGGAGATCTGCTCTGACTGGAATGGGCCACGGGGCTGTCTGTGACAGCTGAGTGAGCTCCGGAAACCAAGTCTGACCCTCCCAACGCGGGGCTATGAGAAGCACCGAGTGGCGTGTTTCCCTGATTCTCTGAAGCACCTGTGGTAGCAGAGAAACCGGAGGGAATGCATAAAGCGGGCGGCTGGGCCAGGTCTGGGCTAGCGCGTCGTCGCTCTTCGAGAAAAATATTGGGCACTGGGTGTTCTCTTCTGAGGCGAAGAGGTCCACCTCTGCTCTGCCGAATATTCGCCACAGCTTTTGGACTATAAGAGTGTGCAGGGACCATTCCCCGGGGGGAATGGGGTTCCTGGACAGACTGTCTGGACCGTCGTTCAGATGGCCCGGCACGTGCGTCGCTCTGAGCGATAGCAGGTGACACTGCGACCAAACTAATATGCGTTCTGTCAGTCTGAAAAGATTTCTGGATCTGACTCCGCCCTGACGGTTTAGGTAGGAGACCACGGCTATATTGTCCGAACGGATCAGCACGTGGTGACCGTGAACGCGCGGGAGAAAACGCGTGAGCGCGTTCTCGACCGCTAACATCTCCAAACAGTTTATGTGAAGGAGGCTCTCTTGAGCTGACCAGGGGCCGAAGGCCGGTGAGCCCTCGCAGACCGCACCCCAACCCGTGTTGGATGCGTCTGTCGAGATGACTTTTCGGCGAGAACAAGTCCCCATGGAAACGCCCCGCTGAAACCATTCTGTCACGGCCCATGGTTGCAGAGCTATAATACAGGTCTGCGTTACCTTTATCAGCTGGCAGCCCGTGGTCCACGCACGGTGAGACACACGGCTCTTCAACCAGAGCTGAAGCGGGCGCATGCGCAGTAACCCCAGTTGGAGCACCGCGGAGGCTGAGGCCATATAGCCCAACGCCTTCTGAAAAGTTTTCAGAGGTGTGAGTCTGTTCATCTGAAAAGATGCGGCGAGACGCTGAACACGGCGCGCGCGCTGTGTTGACAGACGAGCCGTCATCGTGACCGAGTCTAGCTCTATACCCAAGAAGGAAATAGTCTGACTGGGTTGAAGTGCGCTCTTTGTCCAGTTGACAGAGAGGCCCAAAGCTTTCAGATGGTCGAGGAGAACTGTACGATGAGACAGTATCTCCCTCTGTGATTGTGCCAAAATCAGCCAGTCGTCCAAATAGTTCAGTATTCGCAGCCCCTGACTCCGCAGGGGGGCGAGCGCCGCATCCATGCACTTCGTGAACGTACGAGGTGCTAAGGATAGGCCGAACGGAAGGACTGTGTATTGATAAACCTGGCCTTCGAAGGCGAAACGTAAGAATGGCCTGTGAAGGGGATTTATCTGAATCTGAAAATAAGCATCTTTCAGATCTAGTGAAATGAACCAGTCCCCCTGGCGCACGTGCGCGAGGAGTTTTCTGATAGTGAGCATTTTGAACGGTCTCTTCATGAGAGCTTTGTTCAGCACTCTGAGGTCTAATATTGGTCTGAGGCCGCCGTCTTTCTTGGGAACAAGAAAATAGCGGCTGTAAAACCCCGACTCGCTCATAGACAGAGGCACTCTCTCTATAGCCCTTTTGCACAATAGTTTTGCTATCTCTGAACGGAGCAGCGTCGCCGCTTCTAGGTTCACAGTAGTTTCTAGCCGCGCTCGAAAACTTGGAGGGCGGCGGCGAAACTGTAAGCGATAGCCCAGCCTTATTGTGTTTAGCACCCACTGGGAAATTCCCGTAATAGCTTCCCACGCTTTGCAGCGCAATGCTAGGGGGTGAATGGCTACCCGGTCCTCGTCGCTGCACATGGCGGGCTGTGTGCGCGCGCTCATATTGCTTATAACAACGGGACTTACACTCAGAGAGGAGTTTATGGGCCGTGTAACAGAGTGAACAGAGGGGGGAAGCGCGCACGGGTTCGTGGGCGCTTTTATGTACTCTGAAACTCGAGCGGATTGGGGCCGCTTTATGAGAGTGTGCTCTGTGTGGGACACGGGAACAGACGTGCTTTTGTGTATGAGTGAACACAGTGTTGTGGGCACATTTATTACACAAGGTGTCTTTTTGCTCTTTTTGAGATTTATTTGGGTCGCCGTGAAAACGGCGTTTGTGCTCATGCAAGCGGGAAGGGAAACCGGCTTGGTAATGGCGGGATACACTACTGCAGTAGCCGCGTGCGCGGGGACTAGCAGAGGGCGGTATTTTGACGGCGGTCCGGCCGCAGCGGGAGAGCGCCGTCTTTTTCTCAGCTGTGCTAGGCAGACTTCGAGTGATCAGGTTTCGGCGTGATCCTAGGCCGCGGCCCCCGAGGCGGCGGCGGTCTGTGGCGGCTGTCAGAGCGAGAGCGAGGGCGGCCGCCCTGGCGTCGCTGCGAAGTCTGGCTGTGCTGAGCTGGGCGCTGAGGTGGGGCTCGTGCAGGAGGCTGGTCACGTGAGCGGCCTGCAGAGGAGCTAGCGCGACGAGGCAGGAAGAGGTTCATGGCCTGGGAAGCTTTCTGAACTTCGGAGAAACGGTCAACAATACCTGTGACGGCAGATCCGAAGAGGCCGGATGGAGAGAGCGGGGCATTTAGAAAAGCGGCGCGCTCAGAATCTCCCATGTCGGCGAGTGTGAGCCACAAATGTCTTTCAGACACACAAATGGCGGCCATACATTTCCCCAGGGCTTGAGCGGCAGATTTTGTAGCGCGAAGGGCGAGGTCCGTGGCGCTCCTCAAATCCGCGACTTTAGGGGGATCTCTTCCGTTCTCATCCCATTCGCGGAGTATGTCACCCTGTAGAATCTGTAAAACAGACATGGAGTGCAATGCAGAGGCTGCTTGACCGGCGGCTGAATAAGCGCGGGTATGAAAACTCGAAGTCGCTCTGCAGGCTTTAGAGGGAAGCACAGGTGATGAACGCCATCTCGCGGAGGGCGGGCACAAGTGTGCAGCGACCAGGTCCTCTACAGGGGGAATGGAGAGATAGCCCTTCTCAGCGGCTCCGTCCACAACGCGAAGCGGGGTGGAAGAATCAGAGCGAGTTCTGGCAGAGAGCGGGGCATTCCAGGACTTAGAGAGCTCCGCGTGTAGTTCAGGGAGGAAGGGCGCGGCCCGCTTGGTGGCGGGAGTCGAACGCTGGCGGAAGTAACTGCCGTCCATGCGGTTGGTGGTCTGCTCGGGGGGAGGGGACCACTCGAGCCCGAGGCGTTCGACGGCCTGAGACAGGAGGCGCATTAATTCGTCCTCGATGCCCGCGCGGGTCGCGGTGGATTCACGGGCCGAAGAAGCGCGAGAACCGGACCATTCCTCACTGTCTGAAGCGAGAAGCGAACATGTCTCCTTAATGTCCGCGGCGTCCTCGGAGGCAACAGAGCGGCCACTCGGCGGCAGCTGTATGTCCGGTAGCGGCGGAGATGGAGAGCGGGAGGCGACGGGCTCCGGCGGAATGAACGCTTCAAGCTGGGGTTCCGGCGGCCTCTGTGAGCGGCGTTTCTTCTTCCGCGGCGAAGTCAGAGGCGGCGCGGAAGCTTCTTTTACGGCCTGAAGTCGAGCCCGCAGGGTCGACAGCGGCATACTCTCGCAGAGCTCGCAGCCGCCATCAGCGAGGGCGAGCTCGGCGTGCTCCAATCCGAGACAGAGAGCGCAGATGACATGGCGGTCTCCAGTCTCGAGGGGAGCGCGGCAAGAACCGCAGGAAATGGTACGAGACATCTTGAAAAAGATGCTCGGCTCTTTTAGTAATAAGGATACAGTAATATGCAAGAGAGAAAAAAGGATATATTCCGTCGGATGGCGGTAGCTTGCAGGACGGCTGAAGGTGGCGAAGACGGCCGGCTTCTTCAGTCTCCTAGATGCTCGCTAAGTTGCCTTGTCGACGACGGCGGCTTCTCTCAAGATCAGCAGATGCGTGTAGCCTCGCTGAAGAGATGAAAATCAGAGTTTCAGCCTACGACGCCATTATTATACTCTCTGACCACGCCCGCTTCGGCGGGCTATGACGCAATGAGAGCATGTCGACTCTCATTGGACGAGAGTTCAATCGCGTCTCCTCATAGGCTTAAGCAGTTCCCTGTGAGCGAGCCAATGAGCTGCTAGTTAGCCCGCTCATGCTCTGCTGCAGTTGAACTGCGTTGACAATGGATACAAAATTATAGGATAATTTTTTGGCTTCAATTTCTCAGAAAAGATGAATCTTTCCCGTAGCGTAAGCTAGCTTACGCAATACGAGAGAACCTCTCGTAAGAGAACATAGTAGCACACAAAAATATATTCTAAAATATAACTTTTATTATTATGATTTTTTGATCATGCTGTAAAGTGTAACAACAACAATCAACCTCTTGGGTGGTGATTGTTGGTTGGCCCTCTGCAGGCATTTGTTAATACATAATGTACATAAGTTGATTATGTTATATTATATAGATTACATAATGTATTTTAACAGTGTTTTTCAATAAAACCATATGATTACTAGCTTTTAAAACTTTATTTGAACCTATAATTATATATTTACAAAACATATTTTAAGTCATTTTAAAGGCTATTGTTCACATGGGTCTATTTTTATTACCACAAAAAAAGTATACGATTACTAGATTAATCGTCGAAATAATCAACCGATTATAATACCATAAATGAAACAGTGTCTAGCGCCCTACTATTGGAACAGAACTACAAATCCTGCTCTCCTGTTTCATATTTTCTGGTCACAAGAAAAGCCTATAACTACTGTCTGGAGCAAACAAGCAGATACACGTAGACTCATAGAATGACATAAAAAAAGAATGATTAGATCTCCCAATATAACACCGTGAAGTTGAGTAATAAAACAAATCCATTGTACAAAAACAATAACATTTACACATCAATGCAAAGCTTTCTGGTTCATCTAGACAGTCTGCTTGTGTGCACATCCTCGGCCACTTTAAGCGGGTGATGAAGTCAGTGACTCAAACAAAATATGTGTGAAGGTCATAAAACACATTACAAAATCAGGAAGTAGCAAACTTTTTTTAGTATCTTTTTGATTAATCTGCTGTTCAAAGTGCAGGTTGTGAAATTGGGTTTGGGTTTGACAGCAGAGACTTATTCTCATGTCTGCTTAAAACGTTACATACTCAGACCCTGATGGAAATCATTTTGGTGCTATCCTGGGCTCTAGGGCATTATCTAGCAAGATCTTGTTTCTGTTGATAAAAACATTAGTGAGCAAGAGTGGACATTGGCAGTTATACTCGGACTCTAAACATGTAAATATATAAACATATCTGTAGAAAGATCTAGTATGCACTACTACAATTTACAGTAAGTACGCAGCGTGAACTGCAATTTATGCAAAAGTTTTTTTTTTATTCTTCAAAACTGGGCAGTGCCCTGGGCAGGCCTTAACGAAGTGATAAGTATGCATTTTGTAAACGCTCAAACCATTTCAACTGTTTGGAAGCTTAGTCAAAATATGTTGAAAATATGAATATTAATTAATAATAATAATATAATATTTATTAATATATTCATATTAATAAATGAATTACTCTTTAAAAAGGTTCTAAATACAATTTTGGTACGAATGTACCTTTGATTTATTATTATGCATTCTTTAGGTACAAATTGTATGAGATTGTATGAAAAAACTGACAATCCAATATATCAGCAAACCTCTTCAAAGTTATGTAACTGAATGGTAACTGCTACTTTAGATTTAAACACTCTTTAAAAAAACAGGTTAGGGTCATGGATTTGGAACCATAGATGCCAATAAAGAACCTTTATTTTTAAGAGTGAATGTTAAATTAGTTCTCTGGGCGTTTTGCTCTGGAAAGGAAAAGCCCAGTTGAATAACTTCTATTATCTATTAGAGTATTATTGAACTATCCAGCACAAAGTCTTTTTAGATTTGCTTTTAAGAAGTTGCTCTATGTTGACTCCACCACACTGGGGAATCCGAGGGCCGTTTCTCACTGCTGGCTGGAATGTCAGGGAATAGATCAAACGAGAGCTGAAAATGCTTTTTAGTGCCTTACATGCACAATGCTGGCATTCACACCAGATTAAGGTTAAATAATGGCATCTGTACACAAACATATGTCTTAAACCTGACGTAAATCTAAAAAAATTGATTTATTGGTACATGACAACAATGGCAGTTGAGAGAATTGAGGTGGGTGATGTCTTTTCACCGCTGCCTACACAAGGACTCTCAGCCTATTGTACAGACAATATATAAAAATCTATTCAGATTAACAAGCAGGTAGAACAAGTCTGTAAGAACATAGACACCTGTCAAGTCAGCCTCTTCCTAGAAGGAACAGGCGTGAGGAGCAACCAACTAATGAAAACATTTTTGTAATTTTTTAGTGACATAATATGAATATGATTGATGTTACTGTGAGGGAGTCCAGAAGGTCTTTACTTCATGTCGATGGTATCATAGAATTGGTGAAAAATTCTATGATCTTCTATCATCATTTACTCATCCTCATCTCAACCTTGTATTATTTTTTTCTTCTGTGAAATTTATTTTGTTTGACGCTTCTGTTTTTCACACAAAGATGGTGATTTAAACTGTTAATCTCTGATAATCTACTCTTCTGATTTTATTTTTTTTTGCACTTGTATGAAAACTAACAAATAAAATAAAACAATAACAAATAGGAAAGAACCAGTGCAATATTTCTAACAGATAGAAATGTGTGCCTTTAGATGCGCACCAGGTTTGATATCATTGACGCAAAATTACATTGGTTATGTGTGACATGCAACAACCAATGCAGGCATAATTTCAGTTTTTTTTTTTTTTTTTTTTTTTGGAGCTTTGCAATATTAGGCTAATCATTGTTCACTTTCCTTGTGTGGAAACTAGAAGCTCCAGAATCTCCTTTTGTTTACACACACACACACACACACACACACACACACACACACACAAAGACACACAGACACACAGACACACACAATTAGACATTGGAATATATAAATGACAATATGTTTGTTATTTTTTTGGGACAATTTTGGTTTCTTCCATTGTATAAATTTGAAAACTATTTCTAATACAGATCCAGACAACTAGCTCAAGCTTATTTGTACATCATCCTCCATGAGTTTCTTCCAAATATCAGATGCTCATAGAGACAGTGTCAACCCTCAAAAATCACATCAAACAAACACAAGCGTGTTATTTTCCAAAACCTCTTCCTCAATTGGGCTTCAGCTGAACTGAACTGGTGTGATAATGTGTATCATGTGTTTGTCAACTCAAAAACAGGTTGTTCTGGGAGGTTACAAATGGTAGCAACCATGACGGGAAGTGGTTTATCACATCAGTGTTGTCCTCTGAACAGCATATTCAAGAGGAAGTGGTCTGACAGAGAGGCAGAATTGCTCTAACAGCCAAATTAAAAAATGGCTGGCACCACATTACAATACAGCAAGATCATCAGAATGACATGACATTAAACGTAGCTGTTTTTCACAGATTGTGTCTCTGATGGCAAATGTGTATTCAGTTCTAAAGTCAGGCAGCCACATGCATTTGTATTATGAAATCACAGACTCACATGTGATGAAGACTCCTGTCATAACACCCAATAAAAGCTGTTTAATTCTACATGGAGTGGGTCACCTCATGGGGGCGGCCATCTTGAGATCACATGACTCACTCTATCTTGGTAGTCTTTCTGTAAATCTGTACTTCCTAACTAATATGTCTGACTGCAAATGGCACATATCTATAGCAGCAAACATTTGATTTCATGTAATGCTACATCCACACCACTAGGTGTCAGTCCAAAATTAGTGCCATATTGATCAGAGCCAGAATTAAAATATTAATACATACATCAGTTACAATAAACAAAACTTACAGTAGATATTTTCTTCCATATTGTGATGTACATCTGAAAGTAATAAATTATTGGGTAAAAAGTAAGATGGGGCGTTAATTCTACACATACATTATTGATTGGCTCTTGAGATGTGTTGCACTCAATAAAGCCAGAAGAAAGCAAGCTTGCTGGGATGGGGTTTTCACCAGAAGATCCAGGTATGATATTTTGCTAATTACGAGGTCAAAAGTATTTTTGAATTAAATAAATAAATTGTTTTAGAAAATCGATTGGGTGAATATTCATTCCATTCCGATTTTAAACTAACAACCAGACTTTGATATAACATGTAATTGCAAATGATACAAATTTAGAAGTAATAAAAAAGCTTAAAGGCGGCAAACATTGTGTCAGTCCAAATTTACTAGCTTCCCATGAGACCTCATTACATTGGGAGTACAGGACACAGGACTTATTCTATGGTCAAATGACTTGCATAATAGGTGAGGAGAGGTTTAAATGGATTTAAAATAGAGCACAGCCTCATGAGCCCAGAGAAAAACAACTCCATTTTCAACTATCCAGTCGCTCTTATCCAGTTAGAATCTCAGCAGACAGTCGCAAGCAGTGACATTAAAATGGGTGTTTCCAAACAGAGTTTGAATCATGCGGGGGAAACCAACCCATAAACATGAGTGTACAAAAATCACATACACTTCACCTTTTATCATTGTTTAATGGAAAATCACATTTATGTCATCTACTTTGCATGTCTGGTATGTGTAGATTTCTGTAAGATGTATGTGAGTAGTTATTAATAAATGGGAATGTAATGACAAAGAGTTCCTTTTTTGGATTATACCATGAATGAGATCTAGAGAAACATTCCAAGCTATCTGGACAACTTTGTGCCAATGGCAAGACCAGACTAGAACACTACTGCATAATTCATACAGCTGCTATTCCATGCAATCTGCTAACTATACAATATTTTAGAGTGCGAGCACCAAATTAAAACATGATCTGCTAGTCAACATTTCTCTATGGTGACCCCTTGTGCTTCTTGTATCCTGCACCTGCTGGTTTGGTTACCATGGTAGTCATTCATAAAGAATACTTCAAATAGTGAGCCATTACAGCTGACTTCAGCTGCTGACCCTAAAAAGTGGCCATGACAGAGTTTCAGATGGATTTACATTTTGTTTTTAACAATATAAAATAATCTTTCTCAAAAATATGCACAAGTGCAATTTGGTCTTTGTATACACCGCCAGAGGGTGTTGTCAACAACCGTTCTTCTTGGGGCATGTCTATTTTTTATTCATAGTAAAGAGAAGGGTTCTTCCAGAATAGTTCAATGAACCAGTTAAAAAATTATTCAGCGATTCTTTTATGTCACAACATAATCAAGTGTCCCCTGATATCCTGGCGTGTATTATTACATATTCTAAATATCGCAGAAAATAAGTCAGGGGTGCTCATATATTGATGTTGATTAAACTGTAAAAAATTCTATGGTAGGACATTATCTGTTGATAATCTATTTTTTTGTTGATTAAAGCTGCATTCAAGCATGTCTTTGCATCATTACGTCACATCTGTACATGAAGGAGTCTCGGCTAGTAGGCTATATTGCGTGTGATGATTACTATTTTGCGTGTACAGCGCGATTTACTGCATTGCTTTTTTCCCTTAGTTGGTCAGAACAAAAATGGATGTTACTTACTTGTTCAGATGACATTTTACAGTGAAAATTCTTATGTTGATCATACTTCCAAAAAGTATAATCTGTGATTCCGAATGACAGTATTCACACCGGCACGGTGACTGACAGCCACACATTCTCCTCAAAACATTGGATTCATCCATGCTGTGCCGTGCCGAGGCAAAACCCACGTAAATTTGATAATCCCGCAAATAAATGCAATTGCAGATTTCGAACAGAGATGGCGACAAAGAGGAAAAACTACGGACTGCAGCTTTAAGTTTTATTATTAATAGTTTAGATTGTAATTTCATGGGCTCCAGTTTAGTTTGTTGCAACCATGATTAAGCTCATAAAAACAAAGTCGTAAAACTGCTGATAAAACTGTAATCGTAAACATTCAATTTTAGATTCAACGAATCTGTGAACTGTTGACAAGTATACTGCTTGGACCATAGACTGTAAAAAAGATGAAAGTCAAAATATCCATGAAATAACAGTTGACATCTTGCACCGGTTACGTCATTTGGCACCAGAGTGTGCGCAGTATTCTCCACCGGTAAGCTGTGTGGTGGGCGTACTGGCGCAATATGACTGCCGTCAAATCATCCAGGTGGATGCTGCACATTGGTGGTGGTTGAGGAGATTCCCCCTTCCATGTAAAGCGCTTTGAGGTCCCAGAAAAGGCGCTATATAAATGTAACAAATTATTAGTAGTAGTAGTAGTGATCCTGAGGTGGAGTGAGTCGTGAGTGACAATAGACTCTAGAGCTCGGGCGTAGACGTTATGGAACGGTGCATTGTGGGTAACGGCGGCCATTTTAGCGGTACCGCAAAGGCCGGTTTGGAGTAAGTTAATAGCGTCCGGCCGGTCTCCAGCACTGTCTGGCACCAAGAGTTATGGACCTTTACAAATCTAAAGTAATACCCACTGGACGAAGAAGGGTTGGCTCTCCACAGAACATAAAATATTCATTTTATGTGTTCGCATTTATGAGGAAAAAACAATGTTACGGATGTGACAGTTCCCTGAAAGCGGCACTAAAACTGCTTTAAAACTTACAGAGACCTCAAAAAAAGAAAGCACAAAGCCATTATTTAACGTGAATTTAGTTTTGTATTAATTGTATCTTAATTTTGATCAATGTTCCATCAACAAATTACCAGGATTTAATAAATAATAAGTAAACATAGTAGCTAGACAATCACGACGACACGAAGGCGCACGCGCCTGAACTGCAGCTCGTCTCATAAATGAACCTAAACTCAGCATAGCCTTCTTGCCTCACAGACCTGCGATTTCTACTTTTAAACATAACAATTCAAAACGAAAGAAAACGATGTAGCTAATCCGTATGAAATGTGTATTTCTCTCCGGCGCGATCACTATGAAGATCGCGAGTCAGCATCGTCAACTGGTGACACACACACTTGTCAGATTCTGTGAGCTATAAAGCTTGTCTATGCGGGGTTGTTACATCTCAGGAGTAATTACATAGGTACAATCATAGGTAACTATCATAAAATAACTATCATAGGTACAATAATCCACTATTTTCATCCGGTAGGTCTGTAATCCGGTACAATATTGGCGAACATTCACTTCAGACACAACCCACCGTTCACCAAAACAAGACGCGAAACTGGTGAAAACTAACATGATTTATGAGGCCTGTCGATCGTGAGACCGATTACAGCAGTTTGCATCACAGCAATACTGAACCATTTTCCTTAAAATAACCTAAATTAAACCTAAATGACCAACGTTAGAATTTGAATTATCTACTGCCTACTATACAGTACATCTACTTCTGTACCGTGATTCCCACAATGCATTGCGACGTGACGAAACGATCCCGAGCTCTATACACTAGGGCTGCGTCCGAAAACGAATACTTCCCTACTATATAGTATGTGAAAAACAGTACGCGAGCTGAGTAGTTTGTCCGAAATCATAGAATTTGAAAAACAGTAGGCGAAAAGTCCCCGGATGACCTACTACTTCCGGCGAGATTCTGAAGTGCGCATACGATGGACACTTTACTATCCCATGATGCCACAGGAGAGGAGTTGTTGTCGTTATATTTGAAAATGGCGGAAACCGGAGACGCGGCTGTAACGTTAGCTATGGGCTGTAGAGATAAACACAGACACACATCCGTATCTCTATTGATTCATTCATGTTTATTTATCGATGGTAATATCACAAGCAAATAAATGGCTTTTTCCTTGCCAAAAATCAACATCTGTCATTGTTCATAGGGGTTGTGTGTGTGTTTTATGAGGTAAAATTTATTAGGTAAATAAATGTTATTTGAGAAACTCCACAAAAGGCGTGATCTGCGAGCAGCTGACCGACGCCTACTCTTGATTGTCGGCTCGGACGACGTAAAAACGCAGATGAAAACAGAGAGCAGAACTAAAAACAGCGCGAAGTTGTGCAGTCAGTGGAATGGGCTCTTTAAATTTTCGCACTTTTATGACAGCGTATGTCACGCGACAACAACATGGCGCATGTAGTATGTCCGGACTCATTCATACTACCCGTATTCATACTATATAGAACGTACTTTTTTAACGGTCGCGAAGTACGTTCTTATTTAAATGTAGTACCTACTCACATAGTACGCGATTTCGGACGCAGCCTAGAACATCCTTTTTTTAGCGGTGAAGTAATTACTTATTCAAAATAAGTACCTACTCAAGAGAGTATGCGATTTCGTACGGCTTCATTTTTCAGAATGTGTGCAGCACACTTAATTGTTCAAACCGATTTGTGAACTACTGTTTAGAATGAATCGTTTGTGAACAAATCGCTAGAACCCGGTTTAACTGATTAGAATTCGACACTAAAAAGATTCGACTTGATCTGTTCGCGAATCGGACATAGCTAATTGAAAAATAAATCTAAAACATCCCAACAATAACATAGAAAATTAATTATTTAAATAAAATATAAACAATGAATAAATAAATAAACAATTCAAGATTAGTTGAAGTATAGGCTACCCACGGCAATGTACAATTAAAATATTAATTACATTGAAGGTTTATTACTGCCTTGATACACGACAACAGCATTTTGGTGACTGCAACGCAAACTTTTGAAAACGGTTTTCAAAGTGCAAGTTTTTGAAACCGATACAGCAATTGTCACCGTGAAAACTACAAAACCGCGAATTTGTGAAAATCGTGACGTCACGCGCATGCGTAGTACGTGTTTAACAGAGACGCGTGATTTTTATTTACAAAGTGCCCTCGCCAACTACTGGCCTGGCATGAATAATACAGCGATTTGAATCGTTTTTGCGATCCGTGTGAACGGGATCGTTTTATATAACGCTGTTGTCTGTCAGCAAAAAAGGCTTTTTTACTAGGCTACTTCGTTGTCGTGTAAACGTACCTAAGAGACAAGAAGAAGAAGAAAGGATGACATTACCTGGCTGGCTTACAACAGGTAACGTTAACGTAAATAAACACTAGAACTGTACAGAATAACTGTAAACGTCAAACATCAACCTGATCTGTGATGAACTGTCGTGCTTAGCTAAAATATCACCAGTCCTTGTCATCACAACTGTCAATACTAATGAAATATTAAGTGAGCGTCAAATGTTTTCACTGTGTACGTGCACGCGCAACCTTCCCAAAAAATAACCACAGCCGCACTTCCTGAAACTGTTCCAAACACAAAGGGGCAAGGAATTATGGCGAATATGTTTGCCACATAACTATGCAGGATGCGACACACTATTAAATGACAGTGGCAAGTTTGCGACAACATTAAACTCAGAAGGCAACAGGTGTCGAGCGGCTCGCGCGTTCGCCTGCTCATGACTCACCTTAGTGTAATATAACATCCACAGCTCGTACAGTCGCTCTTTCGAAGCCATTCTCACTCGCCTTTCTGCGTATTCCTTCCACTTATGCGTCAATCAAACCATCTGAATATACATCCACAAACGAAGTATCCGTGGATTGACTCAGCGAAGATCCAGGGAATTTTGTTGGCTAGAAACAGCATGCTGCTGTACAGCTGTCCACTACCTGGTTGCCAAGCTCTCCCAAAGTTGCATGTCTTTTAGACGGAGGGTGGGTCAAAATGACAATTCCGAGCCGAGAAACTAGAGAATGTAGAGTGCAACATTAGAGAAATGTCGCCGAATAGGCGGTGGATAAACGTGCATCTCTGCTAGAGGAATTCCAAGGGAGTTAAACGCACTTGTCAGTGCACGCAGAACCCTGTTCACACTGCCCTCCTTTTGAGCATTACAGTGGCAGTAGAGAGCAAACCGAGTAATAGCCGGGAGGAGTTCTCGTTCTGCCTGCCTCAAAGCTGCACTGAGATGAAGGAAAACCAGTAACCATCACAGTGGATGCTTGTGAAAATGGGCAGGGATGGAATGACACTGCACTGGCGCGCACCCACTTTTCCTGGCACAGGTTTGTGGAAGCAAAATTTAAATGAAGAATTAAAGATCAGAATGTGATATAACACACACACGTACGTCTGGTTTACTATCTTTGTAGGTGCTCTCCATTGACGTAATGGTTTCTATACTGTACAAATTGTATATTCTATCCCCTTATACTAACCCTACCCTTAAACACACCCATCACAGAAAACTTTCTGCATTTTTACACTTTCAAAATAAAATATAATAATCTGTATGATTTATACGTTTGTTTCCTCAATGTGGGTCCCCACGGTGACACGAGGCCCCATGAGTCTGTGTGCATTCAGGTTGAAGTAGAAAAAGAAAATAGAAAAACATGAACATGTTTTATAGGGACTTTCCATAATGATTTTCTATATAAACTGTATATCCCCTGACCCCAGACAGGACACTTATGCATTTTTGCATTTTCAAAAAACATCACTTCATCACAACATCACTTATAAGATTATGTTTCTAAGTATGATTTATAAGGATGGGGACCAAAAAAAATGTCCACAAGGAGCTTCGGAAGCGTAAAAGAAGCGACGACAGTGAAGGACGAGGACAAGGCCTGGTTGGAATATTTATGTTATGTTTTTATATGTTTCTTTACTTTCGTTTTGTATTTGTTTATTTCATTATTATTAAAGTGTGTTACGTCTGCCGCTTCCCGCCTCCTTCTTCCCACAACAACATACTTTACATTAATGTATTCAGCTAACAACTGTTGTTTAAGCACTGTCATTTTTGCTACAATCTGCCATGTAAATAAAAAATATATGTGCCTAATTGACACAACATGCTGTTTTTTATGTAAAACCCAAATAAAGGCTACAATATATATTAAGACAAGGCAGAGAGAGGACAAAAAAAAACAATATTAATTATACAAATAATATTAATAATCGTAGTATTATTAATAATTATATGAAGATACTAATTTCAATGAAAATGAAAGGTTATTTATACCACCATTAAGGTCCTATATCACTTTCAAAGCATGGTTCAACCTTATAAAAAGGGTTCTATTTAGCACCAAAAATGGATTGTTACAAGCCAAATAACCCTAATTTGGTACTGTTTAGAACCATTTTTCTTAAGAGTGTAGCTATTCCACAAAACAAATTATCAGCCCACCATCTAGAAACAAACAGGATCTTGAGCATAGAGAGCAAACTAAGACAACCTTAGCTGCGTAGATGAAGGAAAGCATTGTATCCACAAAACTTGAAAAAATATATGAAACCTATTTTCCTTTTTTTTTCTAATACATGCATTTGGCCTGTCATGACTTATGACGTATTAATATTCCTTCTTGTTGCTGTTTTTATTGCAAACCAATGTGATTTTTTCCCCCCACTCTTTTAAAAGTAAAATACCACTATTTTACAGTCAAAATAATTCAAGATTTTCATCCATACTATGGCCATTGGATCCCTTGAAAACCCATGCAAACTCAATGCAAATAAACTGGTGTTGGTAGAGAGTCTGAATGATCTCATGTCTTTCCTAAATGCATGTGCAGCGACACCACCATATTTAACATAATTATTGAGTTCTGAAGGGTCTGCTGTGTTTGCTGCTGTACTGGAGCAACAATATGCTTTTGATGGTGCTTTGACATAAGAGATACCACAACTCAAACAATACATCCATTCTAAATCAAAGCAAATATTTACCACACTACCACACTGTTAGCCCATTACCCTTAAACAATAAATAACATATTTAACATTTTACTAATTTTAGTAATCCATCAAATAAAAACGACAGTCTAAGGTCGATAATGCACTATTTGTATGTATCCTATTACTAACTGCATCTTTGTGACTGTTTGGCCAACATGGTGACTGAGAAGAGCTGGACCTTGGGCAGCTGTATTGCCATGGCAATGCCCTACATTCCACACCATGTCACGTTCGGGGTGTTTGTTTGCCTGTTTGGAGAACTTGTACACGCCATTTTTTTTTTCTATTTAGATGAGTTATGATTTATGATTGTCTTTTTTTATTTTATGAATCGAGCTGTGTGTTCATGTGTGTTAATATATATTTTAATAGTCTATTAAAATGTGTTGTTCATTCTTTCTTAAAATTACTTTATATCTTATTTGAACGAATAGCGTATGGCATAGGCCTATAGTTGTCCATCTTATAAGTACTGAATGTTTTGAAGTCTATATTCCGTTGTTCTAGCATTTAAAACTTGATTTTATTTTCTGGATTTAAAAAAAAAAATCTGCTATTTATCAGGTATCAGCTATAATTATTAGCTTATCAATGTTAGCTAAAATGTTAATGTGCATTCCTACAACTTCTAATAATTATTTTATCAAATGATGTAAATACAGCCATTTGTTTATTTATTTATTACTATTTTTAAACATTTAATAAACATCATATTATAATTATGTTATCACTTTAGTCAATGTATTATATTTATTTACATAATATTGACTGGTAGTTTATACAAAATCGCTGTTTTCGGTGCTCCTCTAGCTGCCTCGCTCGGACAGACCTTATGATCGATTGCAGATTCATCGATCCTGCTCCCCATGCTTTAATTTCACCATGGAGAAGCCTGTGGGTTCTTTACAAGAGCAAGCTTTGAAAAGGAAAGAGCGATTAAAAGCTTTACGAGACCGACAGTTTCAAGTGAGTTGAAAAATAAATGTTATTTTCTTTAAGACATTGGGTAAATAAAGCGCGCTCACTGGGCAACTTGCTTTAGTTAGCATGTTAGCAAAACAATTAAGCATTTCAGATTGTTTAATGAGAACATTTAGCATCAAAATGATTTAATCATTTTAATGTCCCGTCCCCCCCCCTCCGTCTCACTTGTAATGAATTTATTTTCCAGTCTTTTATCAAAAGAAGTTAGCTCTAAAATATTAGCATTTCCGCGTCAGTTGATATATTATTAATTTGTTTATGTTTGAATGATCATTGAACAAACACTTACAATGAATGTAGAAAAGCTTGATAGGCAAACATTTTTAGGTTGGTTTAAGCTTTTTTTCGCCACTAGGATAGGCCATGCAAACCGATCAGCTGTGCTGGTAACTTAAAACCTAAATAATCACAATTAAGTTAACGTTACATATACAGTAACATAGGGGTGAATTCAGGTTGATTGAGACACTTTTTCCAAGTCATCTCAATGGCAAAAAGTGTCCCAATCACCCTGAATTCACTCTATAACTAGATTCAGTGCTTCCTTAAAATTAATAAAAGCCCGTTATTATCAGAGGTAATCGACATACCACAAATGTCGTTAGAGTTCAACTAACCTGTTTTCTTAAATGCGCACAGTCTTGTTTTTGCTCTGATTCATTGTGCTTCCGAGTCTTCATGTGTGTTATTGTATGTCAAGTGTTCATCAGAGTTTAATAGTTTTGGATCAACATTTGGATTTTTCCTTTTTGTTCACGTTAACTAGTTGTTGTTGTTGTTGTTGTTTTTAACTACAGGGACATGCACCCGAGGATGGAGAGCCTGTGAGCAAAAGAGCTCTGGAGGACTCTGGGACAGAGGACAGACACAGGTAAACACACAGATATAAAGTCTGGTCTCACTTCTACTGAAGAATACTGCAAAGAACTAAACTAAATTCTCAGTTCCACCATTTAGAAACAAATAGGAGTTCGTTGAAAAGACTGCCTGTTTTAAATGGGCAATAAATAACAAAGCTGTACTCTGTTTACATGATCTTAAGAAGGGCTGCGAGGTAAAGGTCTCTCTTGCTCTCAGCTCTATTTCAGGCTCAAGCCAAGGCCTCGAGCTCTATGCTTTTTTCCGTTGTTTACTTTCAGATTCACAGAACCCTTGTGCTCCCCTCCTCCTTGAGCTCAAGAGGTGTTTGGCATTAACAGTTTGCAAAGGTTCCTAAACACTCATCATCACCTAATATCTGGACTGTCTACCGTAGTACATAGTTCACATGAAAAAATAAAATTCTGTCCTCATTTACTTGCTCATTTCGGACCTGTATGCCTTTCTTCTGTGAAACACAAAAGAAGATATTTTGAAGAATGTTGGTAACCAAACAGTTCTGACTCCAATTGTATGAGACATTTTGTAAAATATCTTCTTTTATGTTCCTTAGCAGAAAATCATAAAAGATTTGGAACGACATGAGGGGCGAGTAAATGATGGCAGAATTACCCTACATGACTTAATTGATCTACAGTTTTGTGGGTATAAGGCTTTTACTTTGTTTTGAGGAGGTTTTTGAAATGGAGCTGATATAGGAGAGAATGTTTTAAGGTGTGTCTCCTTGCATTCATTATTAAAATAGCGACAGCTTGGAAACAATGAGGTGTAATTCACCACCCAGAACACTTGTTATTGTGACGCTTCCAATGCTGCAATACCTGACAAATTATCTACTTGTCTGAACAAAAACAAAATGACAGTTTGAATTGTCTTTCAGAATTTTTTTTTTTTAAATCGGGATCCAAAAATTTAACTGGTTATAGAGGGAAATATTTTATGATCTGTTTTTATGGAGACAACTGGAAAAAAAGCCAGAATGAATCAAAATTAAATTATTAAATAATTAAAAGCAAGTTTATTCAGCAAGTACACATTAAATTGATCAAAAGTGACAGTAAAGGCAAAATATTTTTATTTCAAATATATGCTGTTCTATTGAATTTTATATGATTACCGGTAATAAAATCCTGACATTTTTCTTTATCTCAATTTTCACAAAAATAATAGGCAGCACAACTGTTTGATAACAACATTGATAATAAGCATCAAATCAGCATATTAGAATGATTTCTAAAGGATCATGTGACACTGAAGACTGGCATAATGATACTTAAAGCTGCCGTCGGCAACTCTGGCTGATTGAGTGGACTTAGGCAAAATTTTGAATGTTTACAACTCTCGTGCCCCTCCCCACTATCAACGAATACCCTCCCACAGAGTTCGTGCTCGTCAGTGCGACATCACTCTTCGCTACTTCGCGAACTTCAGGCGTGTGCATGTGATTGACGTGTGCATGCACGACTTGTGATTGACAGTCATATCTCACCCCCCCTGCGCTGATTGGACACAATGAACCGGAGCGGTGGATTTTTGCAAAACAAATAACACGCTCCAGGTGGAGTTAGAAGCTCGGTTTTTTTTCTAAAACCACTTTATTTATGTTGTTCTGTCGGAATATAGTGTCGAATTCGCTGAATATGATTAACAAAAAGTTGCCGACGGCAACTTTAAAAATTCAGCTTTGCCATCGGAGGAATAAATTACATTTTAAAATATAGTTAAATAGAAAACAATTATTTCGTATATATTTCTAGGGCTGTCAAATGATTAATCACGATTAATCGCATCCAAAATAAAAGTTTGTGTTTACATAATAAATGTGTGTGTACTGTGTATAATTATTTTATATATACATATTTCACAACTTTTACTGTTTTTACTGTATTTTTGATCAAATAAATGCTGCTTTAAGTTGGCATAAGAGACTTATTTCATAAGAGAAGACCTCTTTTGTTGGGCTTGTTTAATCTGTCAATAATCTGAAGTAAGGTGAGTCAGATAATGAATATCTGCTCAGGTTTTGAATGAACCTCAACCTTTCACCAGACAGTATTTTGTCAGCTTAAGCAGTAAGACAAATATCATAATTCCAATTTGACTTTGATTTTTCCCAAGCAATGCAACAGCACATCTCACCACATTGCATTTGTTATTGCTATACTTTGTAAATGACTTTTGTCAGCAGCCAGGATTTATTGTTCCACTGCTGCCTATTTTAGAGTGAAGGAAGCCCAAGAGTTGTTTTGCTGGCTCTGAGAAACGAGAGACCTTCCACCAAACTGTCAAGGCCCTCAATTCAGCTCCGTCCCTTGAGCATTAGTCCCATCTTTCTGTATGTGATTAAATAGAAAGCAGGATACTGTTCTAGGCAATGCATCCAAACCCTTGGTCACGAGTTATTCAGGACTTCAGGATGTTCTAAATGCTCACTTAGGGTTGACAAACGGCTGTTGACATTCTGAAAATGTTGGATTGTTTGGCTGTTCCACTGTAGATGAGGACAGCCAGTGGTCCTGTATTGTTCCAGCAGGTGGTCAGGAAGTCTTTTCAGGAAAGTTGAGGACAGGGAGGCGTTCCCAGCTCTTTGTTTCAGTCGGTTGCTTTGAGTGTTTTTTCCAACGTGCTTCAAAACTCTTGTTTGGGGTCATAATATTTTGTCCAGCTATCCAGGCCCTTGAGGGGATTTGGCTATGAAATTTGAGTATTATTAAGGTAGCGTTCGCAATGCTTTGTGTTGGGTGACGTTGTTTCCATTTCATTACGCTTTATTTTGACAATCCTACACCCAAGACTAGTGAAAAGGAGTGGTGACACAGCTGACATTAACAATCAGTTTTTTTCCCAGCCCTATTTAATTAGATGGTTTGACTCTACTGAAATTCATTTAGATCAAGCAGTGACGAATGTGCCATAAACAATAAACAAGAGGAATCATAGGTTTTAAAAACGTGTAATTTCTGTATTCATGTTGGTTTCGAGAAACTTTTATACAGATTTCTAAATGTTGGTCGCACTACATGACTTTGATTTGGAGGACAAACATTTTACAAATAAGCAGTGGAACACTTTAAAATAGTTTTTTCCCCCGTAAGAAATAATATTAAGTTTACGCCAGGGTTTCCCTTCAAGATTTAGATTTTTTTTATATTACCACCCTGACATGTATGATGTCATGTCCCCCCAAAAAATATATATATAAAAAAACATTTAGTTCTATGCTCATTATGGAGAAGAATAATTTATTGATAGAAGTTAGAACAAACAAAATAAACATCACATTGTTGACACTTGACTCAATGCTGGCTCTGATTTAGATCAGATGGTGATGAATGTAATGTAGACATTCTGTAGTAAATGGCTATGTTTTCATCTAATGGTTTTTATGTGAATTTTGTGAGATTGCATCAAAACAAAAACTCTGGATGGAAACTCTAAGATGTGGATCAATTGTAAAAATGCATTAAAAAAACATGCGTTTCGTGTGCTTTGCTCTGAGGCGCAAGTAATTTATGCTGCAGAGCCACAGTGGCTTCCCCAATTGCAGAAACTTCCATTTTTATTACTGATATTTTGCTTCAGTGTCCAGGGAAGGGACGATTTTGTTGTCTTGAACACATGGGATGGAAATTGTTTTAGTAAATTGTTGTTTCTTATGTGATATTCCAATTTTGTGCTTAAGTTAAATTTGGATGGAAACATTGCTGATGACAAATAAGTGTTCACGGTTAAGAAGAGGAAACATGTTTTTTAAAAATATAGTTTAAAAGCACATGTGCCAGGTTCTTAGAAATGTATTAATGTTGGTTTTGTGTTTTTGAAAATTGTATTCCATTTTCAAGAAAGGTTTCAGTGTAATGACTAAAAATGTTATGTGAAACCTTTTTAATAATGAATTTAAACTTTTCAAAGTAAATGTGTATATTTTTTACAAATATATCATGAATTATTAAAAAATAAATAATCATAAGGCGGTGATGAGTGTGGGCCTGCTGTAGCCCCTTTTTTGAGAAAAAAATTGGCACACATCTCAAGAGACCAATGAGTGAGCAATTTGATGAAAATGAATTCTCAGTCTCCTATTGGACAGTTTGAAACAAACTTTCATGTTCTGTTGATCATGTTGTGATGAACCCTCTGTGCTTCCCTGAAGATCCAGCTGCACATTTTGCTGTAACTTGCAAGGATGTTAATAGACCTGCCGTCTGAGTGATGGCATAATTGGGCTTGTTTCAACGCCTCTCAGCTGCGGTCCCTAGACACGGTCAGGTGCTACATGCTAATTAGCTAGTTCTTCAAAGATGAAGGGAGGCTTTGTACACATGGTGAGTGAATGTACTCTCTGGATGCTGCCACAGAATGGATTCAGCACTCATATAGCACCAGCTGCCCACTGTCCAAACTAAATGTTTATCTGCACTGCCACCTACTGGTTACTGGGGGTTCCTTAATAATAGGTTATGGAGGCAAACAGTTGTTCATAAACAGTTGACTAAACAGTCGTTCATAACTGCGAGTGAATTGCTTAGTTTTGCAATTGTGTTTGCAGAGAGCTAAAGCTGAGGAATTACATACCGGAGGATGAGGAGCTGAAGGAGAGACAGGTGCCCAAAGCAAAACCTGCATCAGGTGAGAACGCTTCTGGCTTACCTGCACAATAAATATTACTGGCTGTACCTTTAAATTAGATTTTCAAATGTTGATACCTGCAAATTAAGCTGACCTTTCATGCTGGGTGACAATGTTGCATCAGGTGATCAGGTGTTGAGTTACAAGTTGTCTTAAAAGAATAGTTCATCATGTACTACTCACCCTTTCAGTTGTTTCAAACCTGTATGAATTTCTTTCTTTCTTCTGCTGAACAAAAAGGAATATATTTTGAAGAATGTCGGTAGACAGACAGTTGATGGGCCCCATTGACTTCCATAGTATTTTTTCCCCCATCAACTAAACAGGTCCATCAACTGTTTATTTACCAACATTCTTCAAAATAGCTTTCATATTCAACAAAAGAAAGAAATTCATACAGGTTTGAAACAGCTTGAGGGTTAGTAAATGATGACAGAATTTAAATTAAGTGAACTATTCCTTTAATGGTCTTGTTTCATATTCCTGTAGTGGAGGACAAGGTCAAGGACCAACTGGAAGCTGCAAACCCAGAGCCTGTAATTGAGGAAGTGGTGAGTGGATTTTTCCCTCAATCCAAAGTCTTTTCAAACATAAAAAAATAAATAAAAAAAAAACTGCTTACACTACTTGGGTTGGAATAAATATTTTTTTCTCTTGACTTGTGTTCTCAGGATCTGGCCAATCTTGCCCCCAGAAAACCAGACTGGTACAAACCTTAAATTTGTATTTATAAAACACAATCATACATCATATTCACTGTGATTTTGATTTTAGTTTGATTTTCATTCATTTAATGCTGTTAATAAAAACTAAAAAAATACTGTTTTGTGTTTGTAATAGGGATCTAAAGAGGGACGTTGCCAAGAAGCTTGAGAAGCTAGAGAGGCGAACACAGAAAGCCATTGCTGAACTTATACGTGAGTATGACACTAACTGAGACAGGATTTCTTAAGTGCCCCCATTATGCTATCTTTAAGATTCTTAAGGAGCCCTCTGACAATAGGTTATTGTAGCATCCAAGTTAAAAAAACGCTTTAATTTTCTCATAATTCTCATTGCAGCATCACCTCTTTTTCACATAGTGTCAGAAATGGTTTGATGCCAGATTTGGTCGCTCTAAACCCCTCCTTTCCGAGAGCCTGCTCTGCTCTGATTGGTCAGATGGCCCAGTCTGTTGTGATCGGTGTACCACTTACAACGCGTGTCATATCTGAATTTCAGCGCTGGAGGCTTCCTCAGCACTTAATAGGGATATTTAACTGTGCTGTGCATTTTATGGAGAACAGCTTGTTTTCTGTTGCTTTTGTAAGATGGTTCACCTCTCCTTAGGAAAATTAACCATGGTTTTGTTTGATTACTGTTTCTATTATCTTATTCTGAAACGTCCTGTGAAAGCCGTGCATGAAATCTGTTCTGGACAATCCTCTTGTTCGTTAACACTGTCAGGGTCTGAATCGGGCTCAAATTGGTTTGAAATAACCTTAATATTTACACTAGAGAATAGCTTGCCGTTATGCAGTAATGCAGTTATGCTAAGCAGTGCCAATCACAACACACTGGACCAATCACAGCACATTTCGGAAGGAGGGGCTTTATTGAAATCAGTGCATTTGAGCCAGACTGAGGAGAGAGGTTCTGTAATAATGTAAAATTGTTTTAAAAAAAACATTATTTTTCACACATTATTTTTTTTATGGGGATATTCAAATGAATTAACCAATCATTAATACCATTGATCAGCTCTACCAAACGTGGATGTTTTTCCACTAAGAAACGAACATTATGTTGGTTTGATTGATACTGTGAAGCTGCTTTGGTGCAATCTATGTTGTGAAAAGCGTTATATAAATATACTTGACTTGACACATCAAGCATGAAAACACATTCTAGTACACCCCTAAAACATATTCTAGTACACCCCAAAAACAAAATCAATACTTCGTAGTTTGTAAAAGGGCATATTAGGACCCCTTTAAGGCGCGTTCACACAGAGTACGATAACTATAACAATATTATTAAGTAATATTAAAATTATGAGATTTCCACACCAGAGCTATTATGATAATGACACAGGAATTATATTGTTGGAATCACATTCAGAACCAGCTGATGAAGGATAAAAAATAAAAAAATAACAAAAAATGTGACTTTAATGAGCTTGGGGATTTAAAGTGGCAAATGACATAACTGAGGCAATTAAACAAAATGGTGTTGTCCATTGGTGTGGATGCTACTATAGTTATTGTTCTTGGTGTGAATAGCTTTTGACTGGTGTCAAAAAACAATGTAGCACTGAGCACTATCCATCTCGACATCACTTTTATCAGTAATATAGTTGTAAAGCCTTTTTATAATGACCTCCGCCAGTGCTTCATGTAAGGCTAATTGCTGTGAGGATTTAAAAAGCCCTGGAGATCTGATGTCTCTTAATGACGTCATATCTGGATTTCCTGTCTTTTAAATGCTCCTCTGGAACACACATTACTACTACACTCTAGTTTTGTCTCTCAAACCCACAATAAAAATGAAAGTGTATTATCTAGAAAATAAATATTTTAGATCACCAATCAGAGCTAGAGCTCACATGTGTTTCTGAGTCATGTAGTCATACCTCATGTTCATAGCTTATGTCTGGGCATGTGTGATTCCACAGGGGAACGGCTCAAGGGCAGCGAGGCAGAGCTGGCGGGAGTGGTCGGAGCAGTTGGCATGGAAGAGGGAGATTCCGACTGAATGATGGTCCCACACAACAGATTTTCTAGAACTTTCCGGCCTATTCCCCATTACATAGCATTGTGTGTTTAAAATGCATTTCTTATGCTGAGCTCAGAATGAGTTTACACACAACCAGATCAGGTGATAATAACTGTGTTTGTGTGAGAGAGAATGATATAGAAAGAATGAATGAGTTGCATGTGTTTACGTTGTGGAGTACACAAAGAACATCAGATCCTTTTTTATTATTTTGTTGTTGTTTATTAGTAAACAATTCTTTCTTTTCTAAATTGACTGTCTTTTTCCTTTCTGGGCTTTATGATAAAACATTGTACAGTGTCAGTAGGCTTTATTTAAAACAACCTTAATCCTGACAAAGAAGGGGTAGATTGACATTTTCATGTTGTATTTCTCTCCTATCTCATTAATATATATTAAATGGGAGGTTCCAAAATCAGACTCATTACAGACAAGAATACAAAATATCACAATTCAAGAGAAATTGTACACCTAAAACTGCAGTGCTTTATTAACGTAATATATTTTATGTTAATAACTTAATTTGGGTCCTTGAGCCAATTTCTTCATAAAATACCAAGTCTCAAATATGTGTTTTCCCACAGAAATATTCTGCAAATTTTCACAAACAAAATGATAGACCTACGTACACGTTTTTGGTTAAAAGACAAGTTGTATGAACAGCACAAGTCTTTGACAATAAAGTGCATTCATTATCCTCTCACTGTAACATGGCTAAAACCAAGAGACCACCGAAGAACTATGACATTTCACATTAAACGTAATTTTATCCTAAACATCCTAGAAAGTTAATACTTCTATATAATTCATTTAAATGTATATTAGGTTGTATGGTTGTACATTTATTACAAATTAATAATGAAAATATACAGTATAATGTTTAAGAGGAAATGCTATTGCACATATTGTTGTCAAGTATAGTTACATTCGTTCTTATCTTTAGCAGATGCTTTCTTCTCCAAAGGCTGGCTTCATTTTCTTGCTGTAAAATAACTCAAGAACTATCCAGTTTATGAATCACACCTTCAGATGGTTGAAAATGTGACCTTTCGGTTATTAGTCCGAATCTTAAAATGCTAAGCTACCACCTTTGCAGAGAAATAAAGTCAGCAAATGCTGATTTTGTGCAATTCGGCTCAACTCACATCCATTTTACCTAATCAATCAACAACCTAATAAAAGACGGATCGACTGGTTCTACATACATAACATAATCATGGAAGTCCACACAAACAAACATATTTTGGCCATTACTTCCTAAATATTAAACCAAATCATTTTTATGTTTTTGAGTAAATATCAGTATAAACTTCAAGCGATTAAGATACTGTGGTCTCTTGTGTTGTGACTCCCAAGATTTGCTGAAATAACCAATCTTTCCTGTGGAGAATTGTTGTGATATTTTGAACTTACGTTGATGGAGAGCTTGTCTTGAAACTGGTGGTGGTGGGTGTTGGTGAGACTTTGACATGCAGATCAGCTATTGGAAAAAAGCAATTGCTAGATATGTGGCATCACAGACGTTTCCAGAACTGTAGCCCTTGAGTAGGATTGGAAACCTCAGCCACAGGCTGAAAAGGGCAAGGCCATATCTGGTCCTGTGGTTACTTGTGAGGGTTGATGGTATGCATTAACTTTTGTTTTCATTATGTCCTCCTGTCTCAATTTTCCTTGCAGCAGGGCCCAGCTCCACCTTGCACACTCGCTGGGCAAACTTTAGCGAGCACAGAGTCTCTCCGACGTTACTCTCAAGAGATGAAACCTAGAGAAGACAAATTATTTTTATACAAGAATTTTAGTTCATGAGATTTATTTAAAATTTGACATTACTGTGTAGGAGGTTGTTTAACTCTGTGATCCATCAAATGGCATTCCCATGGACTACCTATAGACCATTCAAGATCTTTTAGGGATATTTTACAAAACATGGAAGCTGGTTAAAATTGCTTTAGTACATACAATTGTTTAAGTAATAGGTTTTGTTTAGAATATGAGTGCTGCCAGGATAACTAATTGCTAGATTAGCCAAAATTTAAAAGGTTCATGGTAAGGTGAGAGTTTTGAAGCATTTAGTAACATGAAAAATAAGCTATCCATGTACCCAACTGTATATTCCTCCAGGTTATCCCTGTATGTATATTTTTCTGTTGATATGAAAAATCTGGTACATTTAGCAATATAGCGGGTGATTTATGTATGTGATGTATTTTACAACGTTATGATGAACTATCTGCCTTTCTCCACTATTGTTCTAAGTTCAAAGTGTTTCTAAGGATAGGATACTGATTTTTAGATGGCAGACTAAGATGGCGAAAGGGATTCATTACGGTTATGTGTCCGACGTTCTACAGAACGATACAAAAAACGCATTACTATTCTGATACATCAACTTGTAGACAAGCCTGTGTGAGTGAGTGGAGGCGGGGCACATTTGCATATTCATGGATCAGCGTATACTAAATAAAGCATGTACTAAAGTGTACTACAAATAGTGTTACATTTAGGCTATTTTAAGGCATGAATTCTTGAAGTAATTCATGAAGTAAAACAAATTAAATATGCCATTTTGGTAATCAAAGATGAGTTTTAAGGGATACAATTATTACAGGGGGACTTTAAGAAAAACTTTGAGAAAAAAGGTGCTTTTTTATTTTTGGTTGTGCCTCCTATGCAGTATTTTTTTTTATTATAATTTTTGTCTCCCGCATATTGATATTGTCTCCCTGAAGACAAACTATTATTAAATATTCTGAAAATTGAGTGCATGTGTGCCTTGTTTTCACCTGGTTTGGCAAGTAATTCAAATGACCACTTGAGGATATGGTTAAACTCTACATTCCTTTAGCCGTGGTTTGTTGAGTGGGTGCTACCTCCCTTAAATTAGTTTTTTCATGGCAGAATGTATGAACTCCTTTGGCATCATATGAGAAAGAATGAACTGTTGTTAGATATATATTTCGGTCATCTACCTTGCCCTATCCTGTCTAATTTGGTGTTACAGTAGACCATGCTTTGTGCTGATAGTCAAATGGGGTTTTTCACACTGCTCTGAACCCTAAAAAGCCTCTGTTTTAACGCTGGGCTAACCCAGGGTTTCACATTTGTCATTTTGAAATAGGCTTAGCACAGCTAATCGGCTTAACTTGTGAGTCTTGGTAAATCCTTGTACCTGAACAACCATGGCGGTTTTGTTGCCTTTTCCTAGTGAGTCCTGCAGCAGGTAGGTGAGTCGTGAGTTCCTGAAGGGTATGTGAGTCTGGTGGGCCCTAAGAGCTTGGATCACATCTCCTAGAGCCAGCAGTGAGCGGTTGATATTCTGGGCTTCCTTCAGTCTTTCCCCCTCTGCCCCAGACTTCCACACCCTTTCAGAACCAGCCAGGTCCACAAGATTCAGCTTGCCTGCAAAGGAGAGGTCAGGGATTTTGGATACAGAGGGCTTTCTAAGCAGAAATCAAGACTTTTCAGAACTCACAACTCAAGCAATATAAAGATCCAGTCGTTGGGACTGACCGGTGGTTTTGGCTCCACTGGCGAGGTCTGTGCCCAGCACAGTCACAGTGAGCAAGGCATGTGATCGAGAGCTATGCTGATTCATCTGCGTTCCAAATGTAATCCTGTTCTTTCGAGCTATGGCCAAAATCTGCAAAAAAACAAAACAACAGATTTTAGGAGAGAAGTTTTTTGTATAGTCAGCATTATCTTGACAGATGACACCCTGGGACTCACTTTTTTGATATGCTGGAAGCTTTTGACCTCATTGACCCTGAGTCCTGGCACATGGAGCTGTCCTGTCCCATCAGGGTTGATCTTGATGTCAAGCTTCTCTCCATCCTTACTGAGTAGATCTCTGTTGTTAACAACCAAAACATTGTTAACAATTGAATTGTATTAAAGGATTAGTTCAACCAAAAATGGAAACTGTCATTATTTACTCAACCCTCCTGACATTATTAGACTTTAGTTCATCTTCAAAACATAATTGAAGATATTTTAAATGAAACCTGAGAAATTTGTTCACTGTTCCTTGCTGGTGGAATGACAACATTTAAGAAACACCTGAGGACTCGACTCTTCCGCAAGCTCTTAACTGCATCCTGCTGAGAAAAAAAAACGTATTCTATACTTTCACTATTCCTTCATCTATACTCTCAATATTCCTGAATCCCTTCCTGTTCTAGCTTGTACTACACTGAGCGATGTAAACTTTCTGAAACTTTGTATTACTAGCATTTCTTGTGTTTATTGCATCTTTAGGATGAATCACTTGTTGTATTCCTCATTTTGTAAGTTACTTTGGAGTGTCTGCTAAATGAATACACAAGATTCCATTTACCATATTTAATGTGTTCTATGCATGCGAGTTGATCAATTTAAATGTAAAATTAAATTTAAATCTGTACATAATATAAAGCAGGACAGAAATCTCGCAGGTTTCGAATTTGTGTTTCAAGGATTAATGAAAGTCTTATGGAATTGGAAGTTTACGACATAAGGCTGAGTAACTGATGACATAATTTTCATTTTTGGGGAACTAACCCTTCAATATTAATCATAAACATCAATTGAATGACAGGTTATTGCATGATCCAATAGCTCAAATAGATGCTTCTAACATTTAATTGAATGGGCAATCATTTATTTGAAATTCAAAAATGTTGTAGATGGAGACCACCACAGCATTTTTCATGATAAAGAGGTAGACTACAATACCTCAGGACCTCGTTGTAAATTTCCACTGAACTGACACTGACGGTATACGTCCACATGTCTTTTCTTTCCTCAATCTCGTTGAACAGGTGTTTCAGTGCTCGTTGGTTGATACCGGGGTTCTCAACAGTACCCTGATCAGACACGGGTGGTTAATGAGACCTGACAGTCTTATTGAATAATTAATGGAAACAGATCATCTGGGTCAAAAGTATGAAATCGGAACCACGTATTATGACAGGTATATAGTTACAGATCCCTATATATATTACCTCCATAGTATAGGTCTTGCCAGATCCTGTCTGGCCATAAGCAAAGATGCAAACATGATACCCATCTATACAGGATGTGACGAGCGGCTCAATTTCCTGGAACACCTGAGAGATAAAAGAATGGTGTAAAAAATACATATAAAAAACATTACAAAAAAGTGCTTTTTTTGATCAATTAAAGGAATAGTTCACATAAAAATGAAAGTTCTGTCATCATTTACTCACCCTCAAGTTATTCCAAACCTGTATGAGTTTCTTTCTTCTGCTGAACACAAAAGAAGATATTTTGAAGAATGTCGATAACCAAAAAAAATAGTCCATCAATTGTTTGGTTACCAACATTCTTCAAAATATATTCTTTTGTATTCAGCAGAAGAAAACAATTCATACAGGTTTGGAACAATTTGAGGGTGAGTAAATTATGACAGCATTTTCATTTTTGGGTGAACTATCCCTTTAAGCCATTTAAGCAAGCTATACTGTATGGTATGGTAATGTAGCGGTTATTTGCAGGTTTTAGAGATTTATTGTTACACTTTAGTGTTGGATATCTACTTGTGCATGCTTTTCCCGAATTTCATCTAATGCTCACTTAAAGGTATTGTAGGTAGATTTTTTATAAAAAACTTTTTTTCCAAATTTGTTTCAACTTTCTGTATATATCAATGCATAATTAAAATGTAAGTACTCTGAAAAAGAAAGTATAAAAATCGAGTGTCTGTAGACCTCTCACGACTGTTTTAAAGACATTTCATTCTTTCCATTCACTCCACCCCCTCCCTTCTGGGCTCCTTCCAAAGCCACGCCCCCAAAACACATGAACGCGTGACTCCGACCGCTGAGCTGAAGACGCATTATTTACCTGAGACGAGCTGAGAGGAAGGAGCCAGTGCATGTAGTGACATCATGTCAGAATCACATGTAATAAAAAAATCTAACTTATAAACAAGATGTATTTTAGTACTCACTATCAAGCTAGCATATTGATATTGGTCAAGTTTAAAATATATATTTATTGATTCGCTAACGAGCTAGTTATCTATAAGGCAAAGAACAGGTTGCATGATACACGTTTTTCCATTATAGGAGCAGGCTTCACTCAATGATTGCACTTAAACTTTAAGAGTGCTAATAACTTTAAGAATTTCTAATCATCAGGCAGGAAAGAGGCTGCACTATGCATGAACTCTTTTATTTGCACAAACGCATTTCGCGTTTGTGCAAATAAAACAGTTTATACACATTTTTCCATTGCCATCATTTACACTGTGATGAAGATGAATTTCGTGTAAGATTCATAACATATATGGTGTTCTGCATGCAAGAGTTTCCATGATGAAAGCATTGTTGACTCTGATGAGGACTACACTCCAGAGACAAGTACTGCATCGTCAGCTCGAGGACAGATCCGGGGTCGGAGTTACTTATAACGTTACTGTCTTCCTTTTCTTTCCTGGTTTGCCTTCGCGAACTGCATATGTGAATTTTGATTGGTCTTTCTCTGCCATTGTTTTGCTATTCCTAGTTCTGTGAGGTGCCTCTTGAATTCCTCAAATCAAACGGGTACGCGCAAGTGGGCAGGTCCTGTGTGGCAAAAGGGTGGTTGCCATGGTTGCGAGAGAGTGACAGTCACCCAAGCCAATCCTTTGTTTCGTCCCGAATGGAAATAATGAGCTGTGTTTAGTGCAGATTAAACGGTCTCTAGAGTCACTCGATTTTTATACTCTTTTTATCAGAGTACTTACATTTTAATTATGCATTGATATATATAGAAAGTTTAAACAAATTTGGAAAAAAGTTTTTATAAAAATCTTACCTACAATACCTTTAATCTTAACAAATAACTTAATTACACTTCAGTGTAATCTTTAGCTAATCTCAAAATGAATGCAGTATACATTTTTAATAATTCATTTGTAGCATTTAAAAAACATTTTTATTTATTTAGACAAAATAGTATAGAATTTTAATATTAGCCATGAAAATAATGACTAACTTAGAGATAGCAACCAGACATTAAATATCAGTGCATTATTACTATATAAGCAAGGCAAGTTTATTTATATAGCACATTTCATACACAATTGTAATTCAAAGTGCTTTACATAGAGAATATAGGCTATACTGATGTTTATAGGCCTATAAGTCTTTTTTTAGTATTTCATGTGAATATGACTTTTACTCTGCTTACCTCATCTTGAGTGGCCTGAGTGTGAAATACTTTATCAAGCTCAAAGTTTTTGGCCTTTCCCTTGCTTAAAACTGTGAGTGCAGATTCATTATTGGGGTCTGTTGTCACAACTACCGCTTGGCCTTCCTCATGTTGATCTTCCTTCAGTACTGGCTTTACACGGCACAGAACACGAATATTACCTGGTGGGAAAAAAACACACACACATAAAAAACTTTTCTTATATTTTGCTTAAGAAATTTTAAAAATGGCCATTACTGCCAACCTTTAAGCTCAACCAGCTGCTCGTGGTACTTCCTGCGGAGCGCTACCTCCTTTCTGTATTTTTCCAAAAGGTCTTTGTTGGCCTCTGACATCTCATTTATAGCTGCCATTATCTAGGGAATAATATTGTAATATTAGAAAACAATAAATAAAAAAACAATTTAGAAATAAAAGCAACAAATAAAATGTGACAATATCAAACTCTTCGATCTCAGAAGTTTTACATTTACTACAGGTGTAGATATTTGCTTACCTGTTTCTTGGCTTCTTTGATAGCTGTTCCATAGAAGTCAGAAAAGTTACGGACCTGACTGCGCAGGCTGGCATAGTCGGTCTTCATGGAGCGTAACGTGGGAGGGAGAGCACTCAGACGCTTCTGGAGGGCTGGAAATCACATATCAACATGCGCTGAGCCATACACATTGCCGCACATTTAACAATGTCAACAAATTATGTAAATCATGTCTTGTGGACTTCACAAGTGTAGCGAAGACTATAGACCAGGGATGTCAACATCGGTCCTGGATTGCTGCTGTCCTGCAGAGTTTAGCTCGAACCCTGATAAAAAACCTTGCCTGTCTGTGGCCTTAGCAGAGATGGGTTTGTTATTGAGGGATACGAGGGTCCGTGGCTCTAACTTTGCAAAAAGCGTGTGCCTTGATAACCAATCACATTACAGCCTTAACATCACTGAATATTGTTCAGAGTTGTGCAACAGTCAATCGCTGTTTGCGGATACCATAGAAATGAATGACAATTGTCCATTACTTCTCTTATGAGACAGCATTTTTTTTGGTGCGAACTTTAAAAATAGATCAATCGAAAACAAATGTGCTAACATGCTGATTAGCCGATGGTCTGTCGATTCATTACATGATAAGCTATTTCCTCACAAGAGTGGTTATATTCAGCGTAGTGAAGCCTCTCCTCCATCGACAAACATAAAAAAAATGGCCTCTTGTATCCTTCCCTGCGTACCGCAGCGTTATCTGGCATTACGCTTTTTTACGGCTAAGGTTGCAGGCTTGCTTTCAAGTGGCTTTGGCATAAGTAATCCTGAAGACATTGACTTGCTTGTTCAGGTGTGTTTGATTAGGGTTGGAGGAGCTAAACTCTGCAGGACAGCGGCACTCCAGAGCCGACGTTGCCCATCCCTGCTATAGACAATATCAAGTGTGCCATTCAAGACAAGGAAGATTATAGGGATCAGAAAACATAGAATCACCAAAACAATTTTTAAAGAACAGGCATGAACCATCTATTAAGATTTGTAGTATACATACAATAAACTCACTTATGAACTGGTTCTGCAGGCTCTGGAGATGCTCCTCAGAGCAGTTGGCTGCTGCTTTTACAGCCGCCTCTTTCTTTTCCTCAAGATGTCCAATCTCCTTCAGCAGCTCCTCCCTCAGGGTCCCAATCTCCCTCTCATATGCAGCAATCTGTGGAGACATTGCTTTTTTAGAAGAGCTGAGGTTTCCTAGTTGTGTTCTGACATCGACTGTATAATTCATGAATTTCGTATCTGAGATCCTATCAACAGAGGCTTTTAAGATCTTTAGCTTCAAGTTATACAGTATGTACAATCATAAAAACAAATGGATAAAGCTTTGAAACCTTGTGTTGCAAATTGCAGCTGACTTCATCTGAATGTCTGATGTTCTCCTCCAACTGTCTGCATCGTTCGCTCTGGTTGCTTAGCTTCCCAGAAAGCTGTGCATTCTGTTGTCTGGCTTCAGATAGTTGACGCAGAGTTGAAGGCGACTCCACTGTGACGGTTTGGGTAACATACTAGAAAACAGGAAAAAAAAGATGATTCATTACTATTGATTCTCATTCTAAAGAGTATGTGATTGGACAAAATACTATACCCTAGAGTGCAAGACAAATCATCAATATTTTTGGTCCGTTTTCTTGTAATACACTAAATGCTTACCTATATATCTTTTGTGTGTGTGTGTAGATCTGTTAAAAATCAATTTGATTAAGTTTGTTGTTAGCCTGACTACATCAGACTTCCTACTTCCGCTAATTTCATTTCACTCCTGTAGTCAGTCTGAGATAGCAGCCTATGTCTTTCAGTTTTCCACCGGCCTGAAAACAGCCGGCCCAATCAACGAACAGAGGGCGGCTGAGAGCCGTGACGTAGCCGCTAAGCGCCGAGTTTTACATTGTAGGATAGAGAAATCGAAAACCGAAACGACAGAGGAAATGGGAAACGAGACAAGTGATTGTACCGTGGATGCGTAGATTAACTTCGCATAATCTGCAACAGTCGTTTACAGCCATGTTCACTCCGGTATTTCGCTCGCATCATCAAGTGTTTACAGCAGGTTTACAGTGGAAGTTCGATCATAGATTTGAGTTCGATGCATGATGTCTGTGTTTAGATGCGGCTGTGTCGGCGCATAACATAAACTTATCTGATTGGCTTGCGGGTAACCAATGATTTTAAACTTCAGAAATCGCCCCCTAGCGAGAGAGAAAACACTTCTCTATTATGCTATTCCAGACTCTGTCTACGAAGCAAAGTGAAGTAGCAGAGTCTGGTATTACCAGGCTAGTTTGTTGTGGCTTTTTTCATATTCTTGCATTTTTCTTACTTTAACCACAGGCTCCTTGTTGCGTTCTTTGTCTAGTTCAAGCTGCAGATCTCTCACACTCTCCTCTCGTCTCCTGAGCTCTTCTGTCTTCCTCCATTCGCTCTGCTCTTTCTGGTGCTCCAGAGTTGACAGCTGCTCTGCCCGCTGCTGCAGTGAACTTTCCAGCTGCAGAACACGACTGCGCAAGTTCTCATTTTCCTATAGGGTACAATAGTATACTAATAATTCATATAATTCATACAATCGGTGCATATACACATAATGACGTCCAAGCTATGTCCATATACAACTGCACCTCACAGGTTGCATTTTTTTTTTTTTTTTTAAATAGAAAGTAACAATAGAATTTTTTTTATACTTTTGTAGAATCACTTTGTTATTTCATTCATTACATTGTAAAGAAAGCTACATATTTTCCAGTTATGGGATCTTTTGAAAATGTGGATTACTTGAAACTACATAAAATCCATGTTAGACCAACAAAATTCCTCCAAATGTAGTCAAACACAGTCGTCTGAACATTGTATTAAAAAAGTTCATAGCATGCATTGCACCATCATAGGAGCATTTGTTGTTTTGTCATTATTGTTAGTTATGTCACATTCTGATGTTATCATTTCTGATGTTAGCTCTTATTTTTACATTTATTGATTTTTCACCATTCTTAAGGATTTGTGTGTCAAGTGTTGAGTTCTATGTACATTCTCAACAACAAGCGCCCTATAGAACTATATATGGTTACCATAATTACTGCTTTAAAATTTGTTATGTATTGAATGCATATTAAAGAACATGCATTCAAAAAAATGTATGTTGTAAAAATCTGAATACATGTTGTTTTTTCAAAAGATAATTTTTTACAGTGTATAATATAGGCTATTAAAAAAAACACTTATCAAATTGTTTCAAAGACCACAGGGATTATATTTTATGCGTGTGTGTGGTTTCAGTTGTTTCAAAATTTAAATGTGGAAAATTTGCTTGCAGATTTTACGCATATGTGCATGCCCATGGTTAGCGAATGAGAGCATATGTCTATGGGCCACAGTGGTGAGGCGTACTGAAAATGTCACAAGGGAGGCAGTAAAGACAACAGTCAGGAGTGTCATATGAGTTTCGTTGTCATCAGTTACTGTACCCAATGCATTAAAAGACATTCTCACCTTGATGAGCACAGAGCTGGACTGGGATGGGATGACCGACAGCTGCTGCAGAAGACCCTGCGTCACTGTGAGGCTGTGTTTCAAACTCTCATTCTCTGCTGATAAGCAAAGCACTCGTTTTTCAGAGTCTGTTACTCCCTGGTAAAAGGAAAAACACAGAAAAAAAGTCACAGCTGACCTGGAAAAAAAAGTGTCTGATAGAACAACCTAGATTAGCTCTTGGTCACGAATCATTTTGAGGCTCTCTGGCCTGGTTTTAATGTGCTCAGTTTCAAATGCAGTGCACTGGAACAGATTCATCCAAAAGCTTACTGATGTAACTCTGAGTTTTGACAGCTCCTCTTCTCTTTCCTCAATACAGCTCTTCAGCTCATCAATCTACAGGGAGAAAATCAATTGTGTCAGCTTAGCCAGTCTGGAAAGAAAAATGAGTGAAGAGGATGGATGAAACTGAATAAACTGATGGAGAGGTAGCTGAATAGATGAAATATGCAGACTTATATATTACTGTCTAGATAAAGGTAAAAAAGAGATGCTTTCATGATCATTGGTTAGGTAGAGAGTGGAATAAATGGAGATGTGCTATTGAATACCCTGAATGTGAAAGCATCACTGATTGCATGAATACTTGTTGTGTGTTGAATGCTAGTATGAATGTATAGAATGAGTGACTTGATGAGTCATGCTCATCACCTGCTGTTGGAAGGCCTGCACTTTAGTGTGGCGATCTCGTTCTCTCTGCTCAAGCTGTGAATGAAGCGATCGCAGCTCTCCTCTCAGTTGACTCCTCTCTCCCTGCAGCCCGCATAGAGATTTAACCAACTTATGCAGCCCAACCGGAGATGATGCAGGTAGCATGTACTCACCTACACACAAACACACACATGGCATGACCGTTTAGAATGGAATTTCAAAAGAAGCTAGTTCATCTGGCATAAGGATTGGCTTACCAATATAAAATTCTACCATTCGGATTGTCCCTAGCTCTGTGACTTTTACAAAATATCTGGATGCGGCCCTCTCCCCCATGAGACAGTTGGGAGTACTCATTAATGAACTACCTCGATGATTGGTTGCTCTTAGCCCAATCGAAGAAAAAACTATGCACACACAGATCTTAGCTGCTCAGCCACTTGGAAAGTCTTGGACTCGGCCCAAATGCCGGCCTGGATTCCACTGGAGCGCTCTCTGAAAATTCAGAGGCTAGCGGCATCTTTCAGAATCTGGGATTCCTTCCCCTGAAAATGTTTCAGAAGCTACTGGGCCTCATGGAGCCTCCTCCGTAGTTCCCTTGGGTCTGTTACACATTCGGCCACTATGACACTGAAGGCCCACATCTCAAGTGTGGCGCAAAGGCTGCCTCATTCTCAGGGTGAACCATGGTTTTACCAAATCCCTGGTCCCCTGGAAATGGCCCCATCTGTATCAGTTGGGGGTAGAACTGGGCTCAGTTTCCAGAAGGAAAGTAGTCTCCTGGACGGAACCGAAGACGAATTGGCACATCAACTACCTGGGAATGATGGCAGTACTTCTGGCCTTCAATGAGTGCCAGTCAGAACTCAAGAGGAACCATGTCCTGGTCCGATCAGACAGTATGTCAGTGGTAGCCCATATAAATTACCAAGGGGGTCTCAGGTATCATCTGCTAAACAAGTTGGAATGCTGCTTCGTTCTGTGGGCCCGGTACAATCTTTGCTCAGTGAGAGTGGTTCATGTACCAGGCTCCATGAATACGGGAGCAGATATGCTGTCCCGGAATGGACCATCCGTGGGGGAGTGGGGAATCCTCCCCCAGTCGGTTTGCATGATCTGGAGCAGTTTCAGGGATGCAGAAGTGGACCTCTTTGCATCAAAAGAGAACTCCCACTGCCCAATGTTCCTCTCAAATAAAAAATGATTCAGTATAGGATTGATTTTAAGATTTTATTATTGGGTTTTAAAGCTCTTTACAACACGTCTCCAATTTATATCACTAACCTTTTAGGATTTTACACATCGGCTAGGACGCTGAGATTGACGGATCAAATGTTGTTGGTACTGCCTTGTTCTAAAAAGTCATCAAAGGGTGATCGAGCTTTCACAGTAGTTGCTCCTAAATCTTCCACATATTCAGCAGGCTCCATCTATAGAGGTTTTTAGGTCTCATTTGAAAACATATCTTTCTAGCTTTTGGAGGAAGAGGATCTTGAGTAATTGTCTCTGTGTCTTTATAGGCACAATAAATGTAATTAGCTGCGTTTCCATCCAAAGTTGCAAATTTAAATTTCGGCTCAAAGTTCAAGATTTTAATAAAAAATTCAAACATTTCTCATTAATTATTTTAATTATAATTATTTTGCTATTCACATTAAATCTGTTGTATCATATGTTTTGGCTTCTGCTCTTCTGTTCATGTCTCTTATCAGTATTCTCACAGTCATATGCTGCTTTAATGCCATGTCGGAATTACGTAACGTTTTATTCAGAGCTTTATTCACGTCGTTGGACTGGGAATTATGCGTTTTTATGTCAACACTATCAACGCCTAAATGAACCGCCTAAATGAACAGAAGTCAGGTGGTACAATGGGCATGTGGTACAAGCATAGACAGTAAAAGAAATGGACACAGCGACCCCATTGCTTTCAACGGAGAAAATTTAAGCCCGTTAAAAGCTGATAGCCAGGCGTACTGTGCAAGCTCAAACTGAGCTTGACGACGTAATGTCACGTGAGCAACCTGTATGTCTTCTAGTAGCTGTGCCGAGAGAAATCTGAATAATTCCCTACCGAATCTCGCAGAGACGGAGAGCGTGAGCATTAGCTGTCCATGAACAAGCAGCAGGAGACACTTTATGACTCTCTATGGGCTTCTCCCTTGACTTTATCAGACTTTATGCCTCCACGTCCCCCCGATTGCCTGTGAGCTTCTCCTCTTGTCTATACGGTAATTTCTCTAATGTGCGACAGAGAGTCGAGTGGATATGACGCAATCATTAGCCTATTTTTACAGCCTATCTTCTACGAGGCCATAACGTAAGATACAAGGTAATGGAGCCTTTTATACATTGTCGTGTTTCTTTAGAAATAAATAATGGACAAATGGAGTCTTTAAACGCCTCAGATGTAAAGTTATTCGCTGCCAAAGTGACACCAAAATGAATGGGAGTCAATGGAATGCTAACAGTAGGTGATAGTCTGCTACAATGGCGGCCCTCGGGAGGCTTCAGTTTCCGGCGGATGGATTACCCCCTTGGGTACAAGCAGGAGCTCGCAGAAAATTCCCAGCTTACAAGTTGTAATTACGAGCACTACGAGGACGTGAAGGCTCTTTACAAGTTGAAATCTCTTAAATACGGTAATTACGACACGGCGTGAACACACCTTTACTTCCTGGTTTTGTCATGTGATTCCGTTACCCTCATATGATCTTGCACTTTTGTTCTTCGTCTCATGTGTCATGGTCTTAATGGTTCATTGTGTTCATTGCTTTCAGGTGTGTCTTGTTATATAATTAGTCCTTAGTAAATAGTTTACCGGTATATTTGGTAAATAAAGCTCCACATGGGTTCGTTAAACTCGCCTCCCAGTGGATTTGTTACAATAGTGCTGTTCTAATTTCTATTTCTTATAAGAAATGTAAGGAACATAACTGAAAACTCCATTAAGCAGCCTCTGAGCCGCACAACTTTCCTCTGGGTTAGCTTGAGACTCAAGACTTGTGCAACGTGCCTGGCAGCCTAACTGCACTGCAACATTTTATTTAGATTCCCGCCATTTATTATTGATATGCCGAGTCAGAGTTGCTGTCTTTTCCTGTGCTGTACACTAATTACTGAGGCAGGCGGCGTCAGATATGATCTTCCAGTCTCGGGGGGAGCAAGTCTATTGGTGGAAAGGATGAATGGAGACACACAGGGACGCCACCGCAAATGTGATGTGGAACAAACGTGATGGAGGAACAGGCTTGAACAAAAAATACAAATATTACACCACTTTCTGTAATTCCAGACAACATTTCATGGTGGGATTAATGTAGGCACAATATGGGTATGAGCTATGGGCTAATTCATATATGGGCAGACATGGAACACATCTAACTCAAGCCCATTTCATTCCTAAATTGGCTCCACCAAGAAATGTTGGTTGGGATATTTGATTCTGAATGATTTTGTGGTCAATGTTTCTGTACAATGAGCGCTAAACAGTATAATTGACCGATACTGCTTGAAATCGATTTCCTAGCTGTGCTTTTTTCATTGTTCCCCAGTCTCCTCCTCACATAAAATAAAACTTAAATCATGAGAGCATGGTCTACTCATTTTATGCTTTCGTTGTTTAAAGCTGAATTTCCTCTCGGCTGTACACTGGATTTATATAGTATCTTACAGCAGTGCACGTGAAGTTCAGCTGTGCTAGTTTGTAAGTGCACTTGCATTTGTAAGAGAAGCAGCTCTCACAATGTTTTATTCATCTCTGTGAGCCACAGAGAAACATGCCAAGTGCTGTAGATGTACAAGCCGGGCAAATGGGTATTTTTACTACATGCTAATAAAAGACATTGATGTCTCATGAGCAACAAACACATGTATTCCCATGTCAATTAGCCATCTGATTAATATGATTCATACTGTATCTGTTTTCGTGTGGCTAATGGATTAATTGAAAGTGTCTGCAGAAATGTGGGTGATGATGAAGGGGTCAAGGTTTGGTGGGTTAGCAGAGCCCAGATTGCTGGTATAGCTATAACTACCTATTTTTCTCATTTGATGGAAATAAAAAAAAATTTGTGCAACAACATTTAAATTCATTTTACATATATTTCATTAGTAGAAATGTTAACAATACTGGTTCTTTTTGGGAGGGATGTTTACATTTTCTCTGTCTGCTACCTCTCAAGAAACTGAACGTGTCATCAACCGACCAGAATAGTTATGATGTAATTATGCAGAATGTGCAAGAGATGAAAAGGAATGGATAGCTTTTGCCAGGTAGTATAGACCTCCTTTATTTCAAACACCTTTGGGCTTAATATAGCTAATTATATTCTAGTATCCTGATCATTAAGAGTCATGTGCAAGTACACTACAAAGCAAAGTACATCTGAAATTGAATTAGTGCAAGAGACGTGCATTTTAAACACACACAATGTTTGTCTGAGGAGAAACAGACCGCCAGAGAGTCCAGATGCCCCATATAGCTTTGAGGTCACTGCCAGGTGCGATTTCTAAACCGGTCAATATGCTATTTTTGGCTCTTTTTCCCAGTATTCTCATTTATTTAAAGTACAATTTTAAGCTGCCCACATGATGTGAACAGGTCATTATCTCTTCCCTCATTGACGTCAAACTAAATTCTGAATCCAAAAACAAACAATGACATAATCCGGGGCCAGGTTCACATTCTAACTTAAAGTGCCCATTGTGCTATTATTAAAGGTTCCTAATTTTGTTTTGGAGGTCTCCTACAATAGATTTACATGCATCCAAGGTCAAAAACACTTCAATTTTCTCATAATATACATGAAATGAACATCACCTAATTTGCCGTGTTAGACCAGTTCCTGGGTATATAACATAATTTGTTGATTCTGGAACAACATTCATTTCTGAAAATGTGGTCGTAACCATATCCCTACCCCGAAACCTAATCCTACCCATAAGTTACCCCCTAAAATCAGAGGGAAATGATAGGTGAATAGCAGTGATGTAGATGTACCTAACCCTGGTTGTAGGCCTAAACTTATATATATATATACAGATATAAACTGTAAACTTTCCCCTAAAATCTGGTTGAATGGAATGTTGTTCCAGGATCAACAAAAATGTTGATCCAGGATCATGTTGTACTTGATGAAATCAGGTTCTGTGTAAGGCAAAAGGCAACCTCCAAAAAATCTATGAATGTCAAGGTACAGTACATAAAAAGAGGCATCTAATATTAAACTCATCATTATCCACAGCGAAAGTCTTCACACTGAGATTCTGTGAGTTATTTAGGTTCAAAAGGTCTCACCCTCATTTTCAGGTGATGGACTCTGCTGCTGAGCGATCACTTCCTCCAGGTTGTTAATCACACTGTTCTTGTCTCTGAGGCGCTGGCGGTAGGACGTACGCAGGGCCTTCATCTTCCGCCGGTGCTGGGCACGGTGTCTGCGCAGCTGCAGACGGTACTGATCCGCCTGCTGCTGCAGCTGTTGCAGGTGGGAATATTGCTCCAGGAAACTCAGGAGGTGGGACATCACAGACAGCAATGGAGACTCTGTCACCTGGAAAATACACATTTCATATTGGCTCAGTTATTAAAAAATAGTATATTCTTATAAAAAATGCTTTTACATGTTTCATCACATTTCTACACTTTCTTTCAGAAAATGTGACCGGTGCTTCCAGGAAAAAGTTATGTTATGGTGTTGTGGAGGTAAACAAAAAGCTGAAATAAAATGAATGTAAACTTGGTGATTAAGGACACAAAATAAAGAACAGCAAATATAGAATTTTTCACTAATGAAAATGAGGCTGTACAGTACAGTATGTTCAATAGGCTGTACTACTTCCTGTAAGTAGCTACAGACTTTACAACTATCCATTCCAGCTTCATTTTAATTAATGAAAAATTAAATATGGCATCTACACTGACTAAGATCTAATGAGGTCCTTAAGTTTGACTAGGGGCCATGCATCAATGGAAGTCTTTTTTTTTTCTGCCATTTTATGTAATAACCAAATTTGAAGTATTATTCATAATCATAGAACAAACTGTGAATTATATTTGCCGAAGTTAAATACATACTGAAGACAGAACCTGATTTCACCAAGTGTAACATGTTCCTGGATCAACATCTTTGTTGATTCTGAAACAACATTCTAATCAACCAAGGTCTGTCAAGATCACAATTGTCAAAGACGATTGACAATTAGCATACAGTTTGGATTGGCGGTATGGTTCTGTTCTGGGCAAAAACTCCCTGCGCATCCATGCAGCCTAGCATGGATAAGAGCAGGGAGAGTAGCGATAACCCCCGTTAGGGTAAACAGAACAGAACCAACATGCAGATATCATTAATGTCACTATTTTAAGGAATCAGAATGCCAAATCCTGATTGGACAAGAGGAGGAGCTGGGGATGGAGGAGGGTAATTAGCTCCTGAGAAAAGCGATAGCTGCTGATAATACTGAAGGAGCTTATATATGATGCTGTGATAGGCGTCGTATTCCTATAAGTTGACGTGGATCAGCTGAGAGTCAGCTGATGTGAGCTTGATTAACGTGACCTGCCAGAACTAACGCTACACTTGATTTTAGGCTTACAACCAGGGTTTGGTGCTTCTACATCAGTGTTATTCATCTATCATTCCCATCTGATTTGTTGTTCCGGTGGCAAAATGCGGAAAACCAAGAGAGCTAAATGACTTAAGACCAGTGGCATTGACGTCACTGGTGGTCATGAAGTCATTTGAAAGGTTAGTTAAAAGGGAATTGTTGGAAATGGTGGAGAAGGCTCTGGACCCAATGCAGTTTGCATATAGAGCTGGGATGGGAGTAGAGGATGCCCAAATCACATTACTCAACTTCCTGTACAGTCACCTAGAAAGTCCTGGTATGCATGCTAGACTTTTATTTCTGGATTTTTCATCTGCATTCAATACTATCCAGCCACATGTTTTAGCTAGGAAACTGCTTATTTATTTTAATCTTGATGTTAACCTTGTGGGCTGGATTGTGGATTTTTTACTGTGTAGATCTCAGAGGGTTAGAGTAAATGGCTTTCTGTCAGATCAGCGCACCTCCTCTACGGGCTCTCCTCAGGGCTGTGTCCTGTCCCCTCTACTGTATATTCTATACACCAATGACTGTAGAAGTCAGCATGTGGACAGGCACATCCTGAAATTTGCTGATGATACAGTTATCATCAGCTTGCTAAATAAGACTGAATCCGAGCATGGGCAGGTGGTAGATGAGTTTGTTAAATGGTGTGATGAAGCCTTCCTCCAATTAAATACTACAAAGACCAAGGATATGATTATAGATTTTAGAAAGAAATCATCCAAATCACCGTCTCAGACCTTCATTAAAGGAACCGGTATTGAAGTTGTAGAACAGTATAAATATCTAGGAACAATAATTGATAGTGACTTGAAATTTGATGCAAATTCTGATGCAATTTGTAAGAAGGGTCAGCAACGTCTGTATTTCCTCAGGAAGTTAAATGTTTTTAATGTTGATAAGAAAATGATGTGTTTGTTTTATAAGTCTTTTATTGAATCTGTTTTTACTTTTTCTATGATTGCATGGTATGGAAACTTGAACATTAGAGATAAAAACCACCTAAACAACATTGTGAAGGTGGCTGGTAAGGTTATTGGGATTGCACAGACTCCCCTGACTGCTATCTTTGAACAGCATGTTCTCCGTAAATCCAGGTCTATTCTAGACTACAAAACCCATCCACTACATTCTAAGTTTGAAATTCTTCCTTCAGGTCGTAGATTTAGAGTTCCACGATTCAAGTGCAATAGGAGCAAATACTCTTTTGTTCCCTGTGCAATGACCCTGCTAAATAGTTTCAGGTAACCTCATATTTAGAGAGTGGTTTATGTTTTTTATGGTAGGCCTACTTATAGTGTACCGTATGTACTGGTACATTTAATTTAATTTAATTTCTGTGTGGGTATTTTTTGTGTATTGTATTGTTACTCTGATCACTGTATGTTTGTATGTTTCATTTTGTGCCCTGGCAGCAAATCAAGTTTCCCACCTGGGATGATAATAATAAATGAATGAATGAAGGGATGAATGAATGATTTTAGGGGAAACTTATGGATAGGGTTAGGTTTAGGGGTAGGGATATGCTTATGATTAAATTTTAAGACAGGAATGCTGTTCCAGGATCAACAAAATAAGTTGACACAGCCATATTGTGCATATTATTCTAACTCAGCAAAATCAGGACGTGCCATACTGTAGAGCTAAGGGTCTGCTGAAATACTACCACCACCAAATCACCACCACTATGAAACATGGTAAATGTGAATGTAGCTAGGTCTTCACCTTTTCACTAGGTTCTGTTGGAGAATTAGTGGCTCTTCTCTTTTCTGCCTCTTGCTTGAAAGACAGGAAAGCTGTTAATGGTGTTTTGGCAGGTAATCCATGACCTTCATCAAACTCATCATCTTCATCACTGAGAGATGCCCCATCACTATCACTGCTGCTGCCTGCAATTTAATAGGCGATTACGGTTGAATGCTGATTATGTGGAGCAGCACTTCATTGTATTTAGAACATCATGCAACAAAACATTCTTACTTGAATCACTCAGTCTTGCACACCCTCTTTTGCCCAACCTGGGGGTGTGGCTACTCTTCCCCTTGCTCTTTGTTTCCATGGAAACATGGCCAGGCTCCTGTCAGTTACAGAGGGAGACGAATGTGATTATCGGAAGGTGTTAAAGCCACTACTGAGGACATGCGATACGTGACTGTGAGTGTGCATGCGTGCATATTCGAATTATCACCTGAATGAAATTACCTCTAGTTTCATATTGATTTTAATATTATATATTCAATATATTATATTGTAATAAATCATTCTATTTTTCTTGTTTGCATGAACAGAGGACAATAAGGAATGCATATATTAGCATGTCTATCGACGTGTGTCCACTGCGGCCACACATACCTCTGGGGATTCTCCATACGCCCCCTCGAGCGCTGCCTCCTCCTCCTCCTTTTTAAAGACGGTGTAGAAGATGTACACCAGCAAAGAATAAAAGGCATACATGTTTCCTGATGTGCAATGATGTTACAACGACAGTGGCTGGAATGCTTTTGCTTCACAGCATCTCTCTGCTCTTCCCACACTGCAATACAATCAGACAAGTGTTACTAAACCGCAGCTCCAGTAGCAAATCCACCACAACAAATCCTGTCCGGATGCGGATGGCATTCCCATGTTCTCAAGCTCCTTAGAATGATGCTATTCCCATTGTTTTGCAGAGTCTTACCATCTGCTGAGGTTGATCCTCCACAACTGCAGTTACTGCATTCCCATTCTTCCACTCTGAAGCTCTACATGGTGATTCTGCAGGACTGCTTGTGCCTGTTCACCAGTGTTTCGGGGCTTTGGATGGCAACACTAGCTCCGCACATCTGTCCAACCTGCTATTCCTGGCTTCCTTTTCCCCCTCCTTTTTCTCCTCCTCTCTCATTATCCATTCCTCTCCTCCCCCCTCCCCTCTCTCCTCAGCAGTGTTTGAGAACGCTCATCGCAGATGTGTAGTGCACTGCAGTGGTGGGGTGAAGATGTTAGAGATTGGTGACAGGAAGAACAGGAAGTCAGATGCTTAACAAAGCGCTTTGATGTTGCTATTTTCAAAGTGACAACTATATATGGATTCTATGGTAACGAATCATGCAGAACCATAGGTTTGTTCCTTTTATAGCTTCACCACAGCAAGTTCTGATGATGATATTTTGTAAGCAGAATACTGTGGTAATAATTCGATTTTACTGGGACATGAGGGCCGGGGTGACCACTGTTCTAGATGGTTGAATGGTACAATGCTGTACAAATAGAAATAGCACAAAAAAACGTTTGATGGTAAAAACAAATATCGCTTGCCTGAGGTCAGCTCTACAGCCACCACACTGTGGAGAACATTCAATACAATTCAGCTGCACTTTAGACCATGAAACACTAGAGGGTACACTACATCAGCTGAAATAAATGTGGCAGTGTTCGAAATTGTTTCCTATACCCTCATTCACTATTCCCTACATTAGTAGTGTAAACAGTGCAGTACTTCCAGGTTCGACGTCAGAACGTCGGCTCATTTCACGCATGTTTCGTGGTGCTCACGTGAACAGCGTCAGCCAATAATCAACCGGGGTTCTGACGTAAAAGCGCTGAACTGTATACACTATGGGGCGGTTTCCCGGACAGGGTTTAAATTAAGACAGGAGTAGGCCTTAATCTAGAATAGTTAATCGTGACTTAAAAAATGGCTTTCTGTAACACAGATTAAGTATAGATTAGTTACACCTGGATTATGGAGTCTTGAACAAAAATAAACCAGATTAATTTAAAACCAACTGTACTAATCTGAATTAGCATGACAAAGGTTGCCTATAAAACATGGAATGAACCAAGAAAAGCTACAAATTCAATGGAACTGAGAAGCAGATGCAAGGAAAACAATGGTGTCAGAAAAAGACTGCAATCAAAAAAACATTACTAAACAAGAGAAAATTATTTTTAAGCAAGCTAAATAAACTGCACACATCAGCTATGGAATAAAAGAAAAGAAATGCATGGAAGTCTGTTTGTAATGAATTACAACCCCATTTCCAGAAACGTTGGGACATTTTGTAAAATGCAATAAAATCAAGAATCTGTTATTTGTTAATTCTATTTAACCTTTTCTTAACTGACAAAAGTACATAGAAAAGGTTTCCAATGTTTTCACTGACCAGCATAATTGTATTTTGTAAATATGAATTTTTTATTATTTTGATGGCTACAACACAACCCCCAAAAAGTTGGGATAGAGACTAAATAAAAGTGAAAAGATTCTCCAAATTAGATTATCCAACTCTTTTGAAACAGTCCACAATGAGCAGGTGAATGGTAATAGCTGAGGGTATCGTGTTTGGGTGTAAAAGTGCTTCTCAGTCTTTTTAAGCAAAGATGGGTCATGGCTCATCACTATTATAAGAGAATTGTCAAACAATTAAAAAAAAATCACATTTCTCAATGCAAGATTACAAAGAATGTATGTCTTTCCATTCATAATATTGTCACAAAATTCAGGGAATCCAGATAAATCTCAGTCTGTGTAGGGCAAGGCAGGAGACCTCTGTTGAATGTGTGTGACCTTCAAGCCCTCAGATGGCATTGCATGAGAAACCATCATGCTACTCTGTTAAATACAGCCACGTGTGCTCAGGAGGACTCTGGAAAACCAATTTTACTTAACACAGTCTGACGCTGCATCAAGAAATGCCACTTGAATCTCTGTTACACAAGGAGAAAGCTTTACATCAGTTCAGAGCTCATCTCAGATGGTCTAGAAGACAGTGGGAATGTGTGCTGTGGTCAGATGAGTCCATGTTTCAGCTTGTTTTTGGGAAAAAATGGACATTGAGTTCTCAGTCCCAAAGATGAAAGGAACCAACCAGACTTTCACCAGCAACAAGTGCTAAAGCAAACATCTGTCCTGGTATTGAGGTGCAGCGTTGCAAACGGTATGGGTAACTTGCATTATTGTGAAGGTTCCATTGACATGGAGGCGTATTTTTGGATTGTGACAAGATGACATCTTTCCTGGGAAGCAAGACAATGCCAGGCCTCATTCTGCACATGCTAAAACTGAGTGGTTTCTAGACACTCTACACGTAGAAGAAATGAGCCTGCCTGCCTTACTGCCTGTCTCTTATGGAAAATGTATGACCCATCATGAAAAGGAAAATCAGGCAACAATGACCACAGACTGTTGAGCGGCTGTCTTGTATCAGACAAGATTGGGCAAACTCCAACAATTAGTATCCTCAACTGATGGTATCCTCAGTATCCTCAACAGAACTAGTTTCCTCAACAAATGATTAAAAAGTGTAATTAAAAGGAAGTGACACAGTGGTAAACATGCATCTGTCCCAACTTTTTTTGTGGTGTGTTGCAGCCATCAAAATAAAATAAAAATCATATTTACAAAATACTATTATTTTGGTCAGTGAAAACATTGTAAAACTTTTCTTTGTACCTTTGTCAATAAAAAAAAGGGTTAAATAGAATTAACAAATCACAGATTCTTGATTTTATTGCATTTTACAAAATGTCCCAACTTATCTATAACAATGTGTCTTCTTTGAAACACACTGTTAATCTGAAGTTAAACCTGCCTCCTGGTAGGTTTAATTTAAGCCTCAATTTAGTCCTGGGGTAATTCTAATCTTCCTCCAGGAAATCAGTTTATTAAACTCTGGACTAAACTAAATCTATGACTATTTAAAGCCATGACAGAGAAAGCAGATTTCTGTTAATCTGGTTTAAAGGGCCATTTTAGTCTAGGACTAGGCTTAATCTCTGTCCAGGAAACCGCCCCTAAGTGAATAGCGTGGGAGAATGACATGGAAGAGATTATTGAATAAAGTCGTTATCATTATAAAAAATGTTTTGCTTACAAAAAGTATTCTTGTCGCTTCATAACATTAAAGGCTTACTGAAGTGCCTTAGAATGCACAGTTTTGTATGATGCGTTGACATAATTTCCACTGAAACAGGAAGCAAAGGCGGGACATATTGAATGGCTCCTCCCCATTTTCAAATAGCCAATAGCGTTTCGTTTACCTCACAGACTGTAATTGACCTATGGCTAAGCCACGCCCCAAAATGCGATGAGCCAATCACAGTGCGCATAGCTAACCCAATACACGCGGACATTCTCTGCTTCCACGTCCATTGAAATGCATTGCAGTTAGTCAGTTTTCACTCGTTTTTTCTTGTCATTTTAATTTTTAAAATGGTCAAATGGTGTGCATGGGGGGTACATGCAACTCCGACACTTGGTATCCCGAGAGGCTGGGCGACGGTGTGTATTTTTTACCCTTTCCCAAGCCACATCTCAACCGCGATAAGTGTTGCTCTGGATAAAGTTATGCGGTAACGTTAGACCACAACACTAACTAAACGTGGATAAATTAAACAAGGATGTCCCCATCTGTTCTAATGTAAGTCAACAACGTATTTGACCGTTATCTTTAACATATCTAACGTTAGCCTAACATTAGAAAACGTAACGTTAACGTTAGCTTCTAGCTGCGTTGTACATCATGTCACTTAGCTTCATCAACGTAACTTAACTGTAAATAACCGAGATAACAAATATTAGCAATGTTGTGCTGAATGATTCATGTAAATACTGTAGCACCAAACTAACGGATACTCTTGGTAAAGATGGTAAAAAGGCTTGTCCTGGAAACGTATGCAACTTAGACCTGTACATATTTAATTTGATCATGAACCATTAATTACATATTGAAGCACAACATTTTAGACAACTTTCTACCAAAATAAATGGGGAACTTTGTGGGTTATTTTTTTTTTAGCAAAACATATAGCCTTTTCACTCCTCTTCAACATAACTGAATATTCAAACTATTTACATTCAGTGTCAATAGACAAGAGGTCATGATGTTCGAAAGGTCATTGATTTGTGCTGATTTAGTGAGTAATAACTCCTAATAAAATGCTATATAAAAATCATCAATTGCCTCCTGTGAAATGTCTCCTACTGTGACAGCGGCCATAGCGCCCGTCACCGAATGTTGACTGTTTGTCCGAGTGAGTGGAAGGGGCGTGGCTTAGCCATAGGTCAATTTACAGCACCATGATAGCGAAACCGAGCGCTGATGATACATTGGATTCAATAGTAGAGGTGTGAATAAATTCTAGCCATTTCATTCTTAACCAACGTAGAGTTGGAAATCGGAATAAAAATCGAGCGTTTGGGCAACCGAGCACACATCTCCAACCCATGTTGCTCCGTGACGTGTCAATGTTTGCTTTGGCCCGGTGGGATTTATAGCATAAGGTACGGGTCGCTTTAGATTATAGAGCATTTGATAATATAATATAATATAATATAAAGAGCAAAAAATTATTTGATTCCCCTGGTGAATTTGTAAGTTCGTCCACATACAAAGAAATGAAGGGTCTATAATTTTTATGGTAACGTTAGGTGTATTTTAACTGCTGAGACAGAATATCAACCAAAAAAATCCAGAAAAACACATTATATAAAGATTATAAATTGATTTGCATTTCAGTAAGTGAAATAAGTATTTAATCCCCAAGCAAAACATGCCTTAGTACTTGGTGGAGAAACAGAGGGAAGACGTTTCTTGAAGTTGGTCACCAGGTTTGCCCACTTCTCAGGAGGGATTTTTGTCCACTCCTCTTTACAGATATTCTCAAAATCCTTAAGGTTTCTTGGCTGTCGCTTGGCAACTCAAAGTTTCAGCTCCCTCCACAGATTTCCTATAGGATTAAAGGGTTAGTTCGCCCATTTAAGACATGAAGTTGTATGCAATCCTTACCAGCACTATGGTGTATACACACTGACCCACTCTGTTGTCACCCCCCTGGTCCGAGTTCTGACCGCTGGAAGTTTTTGAATGAAGTAATCCCGGCTACTTTCCGGGGCCACAAAACTGTGCGTTTTTACGTGAAAAAAAAGATTTGCGTTTCAAAGCTTGATTAATTTAACACACAAAAAACACGCCGGTCAAAATTCATACCTCAGTTTTAATGCGGCACTATTTTCCTTCCGTTTCTATCAATCCGCGCTGCTGTCAATGTCAACAGTGCGCACGTGACGATTAGCTGTTGATAGCGCGACTCGCCGAGAACATGTCCGACTGTCTGTTATTATTGTGCAAACTTGATTAATTCAGGTGTATCTGATTATTGTTGCCATACTGAGGTCAAGTACACCTGAATTAATCAATTTATCTTATAATGGCTAATAGGAGCTGGTTGAAGTTCTGGAAGTAGTGCAGCTGTGCATAAAGCCAATTGTGTGTGTTCAATCAAATATTTTTCTCAGCAAATTGTAACAATATATACTTTTTTTATATTACACATCTTTTCACGTGTTTTATAATGGAGTCTAAACATACCGTACAGTTTAGACATGGGATCATAAAGTTAGTAAATAGAGCTTACCCGTAGTACTGGTACAGCAAAACTCTTTAAACTCATTTTTTTTTACTTTTCCTCCTTGGTTGGAGATGTAATCATCTTCGCTGAAGTGAGCACTACATACACGAAAATCCTTTATTCGAGATAATTTAGCTCCCGCTGAGTAGCCGATGGCAACAGCACCAGATTGGACAACTTCTCTGTCCTCTCGCTCTCTCTCTTCCCGTTCTTTGTCCATCTGCTCAAGTTCGGCATCGGTATACTCCGGTTCATAAAGATATCCCTTTGTCGTGGAGTTAAAATTACTGTCTTCATCTGATCCGTCTGACACTGTGCTAAAATCAGTTTCATCATCTGAAGTTTCGTAGTCGGACATGTTGTCGGCGAGTCGCGATATCAACAGCTAATCGTCACGTGCGCACTGTTGACATTGACAGCAGCGCGGATTGATAGAAACGGAAGGAAAATAGTGCCGCATTAAAACCGAGGTATGAATTTTGACCGGCGTGTTTTTTGTGTGTTAAATTAATCAAGCTTTGAAACGCAAATCTTTTTTTCACGTAAAAACGCACAGTTTTGTGGCCCCGGAAAGTAGCCGGGATTACTTCATTCAAAAACTTCCAGCGGTCAGAACTCGGACCAGGGGGGTGACAACAGAGTGGGTCAGTGTGTATACACCATAGTGCTGGTAAGGATTGCATACAACTTCATGTCTTAAATGGGCGAACTAACCCTTTAAGGTCTGGAGACTGGCTAGGCCACTCCAAGACCTTAATGTGCTTCTTCTTGAGCCACTACTTTGTTGCCTTGGTGGTATGTTTTGGGTCATTGTCATGCTGGAAGACCCATCCACGACCCATCTTCAGTGTTCTGGCTGAAGGAAGGAGTTTCTCGTCCAAGATTTTACGGTACATGGCCCCGTCCATTGGCCCCTCAATACGGTGAAGTCGTCCTGTACCCTTAGCAGAGAAACAGCCCAAGAGCATAATGTTTCCACCTCCGTGCTAGACTGTAGGGATGGTGTTCTTGGGGTCATAGTCAGCATTTCTCTTCCTCCAAACACGGCGAGTTGAGTTGATGCCAAAGAGCTCAATTTTGGTCTCATCTGACCACAGCACTTTCTCCCAAGCCTTCTTTGAATCATTAGATGTTTATTGGCAAACTTTAGAAGGGCCTTGTGGGTGCTGCTGGTTTTCAATTAATTACGGCGTAGTGTGTTACCAATGGTTTGCTTGGTGACTGTGGTCCCAACTACCTTGAGATCATTAACAAGCTCCTCCAGTGTAGCTCTGGGCTGATCCCTCACCTTTCTCATTATCATCCGTACCTCATGAGGCGAGATCTTGCATGGAGCAACAGACCGAGGGCGATTGATTTTTCAATTTGTAGTTCCTTCATTTCTGAATAATCACACCAACAAAAGTCTCCTTCTCACCAAGCTTCTTGCTGATAGTCTTGTAGCCCATTCCAGCCTTGTGCAGGTCTACAATCTGGTCCCTGACGTTTGACAGCTCTTTGGTCTTGCCCATGGTGGTGGAGAGGTTGGAATGGAAGATACAGATTCTGTGGACAGATGTCCACTGACATAAGGACATTAGGAGTACTATCTTATAGGTTGTATCAGTGATTTCAGGCCCAAAAAAGGCAGAAACATAAATGATCACATTCATCTAATCTTTCCTAACGATCTGCTAGATGCCCGCCCCATAAGCATACCGTCCAAAAACCGCGTCTCTGTAGGCAGCCTAGGCTCTGAAATCTGCACACAAAAACAAATGGGTACAACCACCACTCAAAACCAAAATAAACAGTGTTTCACCGACACCGACAGGGGCGGGTGTTGTGAGGTTTTGAGCTCGTGCACGGCTGGACGCGAAGTCGGAGCAACACCTGCCCCTGTCGGTGATTGGTTGAAACACTGTTTATTTTGGTTTTGAGTGGTGGTGTACCCATTTGTTTTTGTTTTTTTGTTCACGCGGTTTTTGGACGGCATGCTTATGGGGCGGGCAGCTAGCCGATCGTTAGGAAAGATTAGATGAATGTGATAATTTATGTTTCGGCCTTTTTTGGGCCTGAAATCACTGATACAACCTTTAAAGTGACAGGACTATTCTGTGTTCCACACGAGCACATAACCAATCTGTGGCAGATTGAGGCAGAATTCTTGCTGGTTGGTAGGGGATCAAATACTAATTTCACTCGATCAAATGCTAATCAATTTACAACCTTTATATAATGTATTTTTCTGGATTTTATTGGTTGATCGGTTAAAATAAACCTACCATAAAAATGATAGACCCTTCATTTCTTTGTAAGGGGGCGAACTTATAAAATCAGCAGGGGATCAAATAATTATTTCTCCCACTGTATAACCCTTATATTGAAATGGTAGAAGCAATATGTTTTTAGATTTCAAAGAATCAATCTAAGAATTAAATCTGGTCAGCGTTAAATTATTATGTCTGTTCCTTTAACAGAACAATGCAGGTGTGAACCAATCACCTCCACACACAAAAAAAGCTGCACTTGACAATCAAAGACAGGACCAGTTGCTATTTATGAGCATATTCATACATTTTTGTACAGTTTTAAATATACATTATATATATATATATATAGTAACAGCATACACTGTTTCTTTTTTGTGCTTCATTGTTTGAATATACATGTCCTCAATACAAGTAATACCATGTACATTTAAACTAGTGTTGCCAGATCTTGCTAGACAACTGAGCAATGAAGTGACTAAACAATCCCAAAATAAATAATACCCTCACCAAAACAACCTGCTTATTTTTTTCATTACCTTTTAGTATAAACCTGTATTAACACACATTAAATAAAGTTAAGTTGCATTTTTGACATTCAGAAAACATCTTTGCAAAAATTATATCATTTTACAAAAAAATATAAATAATGTTTTGAATATACAAAAACACATCTAAATCATTGAATAAATTTACCACACATTTACCAAAGTTTCTTACAATAAGTGGGCATGGCAACACTGACTTAAACAGAGTCCCATTCATTCTTTACAAAGGACTACATTGTTGATGATGCTAAACAATTTATTCATCGCTAAGGGATTTTAGAAGCCTTCAATGTCACTGTAATGGATTTAATAGGTTATAAGCAAACTCTATTATCCGAATAGATGTAAACAAACTCCAGTTTCTGTAATATAATACACTATAATATTAGCTTATAAGACAGAAGGCTTTTACATGCAACAGTAAAACAAAGTACATATACCTGCTAGTAACCTGAGAGTAAACTAAGTATCAGATTGTGGTTAACTGTTAACTTTGGAAAACATTACTTGCTCCCTAAGTCAGTCCCAGCCTTTCAAATCAAGCAGATATTTAATAAGGGCCTTCCTGGTGGTCCAGCATCCTAATGCCATGATGACTTTAAAGATCCAGCTGAGTCCTTCTGTAGGCAACACGAGGGAACCCAAAGATCTAGATCTGCTCCTTGGGGAAACTAATAAAGGGAGACTGAGGGCAACACTCCCTACCGCCCCAGCAGCGTTTTCAGCAAACGCACACACTGTCAGCGAACAGGAAAGGGTGGAAAAGGCCAAGCAGCGTGACATAATGACCAACCCATCTGGCGATAGCCAATCAGAGAGCATTACGAAAAAAGTGGAGCCAATCAGTAGGATACGGGCCGTGATGTGGTCGTCACTAAGCCACAAGAAGTCAAAAGTAGAAAGTACAGGTCCGAGGGATTCACCTGCCCATTCTAGATCGTTCTGGAGTGACATGATAATTTGGTTACTGGGAGAAAAAAATGAAAGGACAGAGGAGCAGCCAATCAGGAGGAAGCCCACAGATGAAGCTCTGTGATCCTGCAAACAGAGAAAGAAAAGTTATAACAGTGCAACCACATGCATCTTACTGATAGTATGCTTACAATCACTGGATTCAAAACACTGAATGGACGTTTACCTTGAATAGCTGATAAGCAGCATGTAGTGATGAGACAGACAAAATCATTAATGTCATGACTGTGGTAAACTCTTTTATAAAATCCATCAGTGCCCTTTGAACACATAAATCACACATACATGAAATAAGTGTACTTTTAAGTGTACACAACAAATATGTTAAGTATAAAATACAAAGAATGAAATAAAGAATCAAAGTTGCAAGACATACAAACTCATTAGGCAAAGCAACAAACTTAGCCTACAGGTAAAGCACAGCTATAATGAAAACGAAAAAATATAAGTTACTAACTAACACATTTACTAATGACTGGAATCTTCTGTATTGTAGCAAATAGGATTGTCACGCCATAACGTTACCTGAGCAGTATTTAAGTGAAGTAGGCTATTTCATTGTTCAGCGTGTAATTACAGAGACAAGGCACATTGCACAACATCAAACCGTAAAGCTACTGAATTAAGATTGAAATCAAAGTAGTTGTCATTCGGTTCTGTGGCAAAATGTTAAAGATTGCCTTCAGTGTGTGCTCGCTGTTTATCATCAACAACCCGAGCGAGCCGAGCAGGAAGTGTGTGCAGTTCTGCGCTTAGAGAGTGTGTGTTCTACCCTCTAGTGGACGAGAGAGGAACAACACCAATGTTGAGATCACTACAAATCTGGGTTACAGGCAGCTGTTATTCGACAATTTATCTTATGGAATACATAAAATCAGAGTCGACGGCAAAAAAAATTGTGTTTGGGTGCGATGCTGTATCTATTTTGACACACAAAAAGACTGAGTGTAACTTTAAGAATTTAATATAGGCTAATGTAATGCATTATTCCCCAGTTAAACTCGAACATCTTACATTATTATTACTTGAGACTCATCACCATGTTTACAGTCAATCATAAAAATGACAAAAGCATACACTCCAATTGTAATGTAGCATAGTCAACAATGGACTGCCTTGTTAAACACCAAAAATTGTGTGATTTAATACGTGTAGCCTGATATAAAAATACAGGGTGTTTATAAAGTAAATGCTAAAATATTTGATAACATTAATTATTGAAATATGTTATAATTGAAACAATTTAAATGTAATAAAAAAAATTGACTTAAAACTACATGGAAATTAGCCATCCCTATGAATGCTTTACTTCAGCTTTATTAGAATTTGTTATATTCATAGTAACCAGAATTTGATTACATGTATTTTTGCTTTGATTAAAATAAACCTATGTTGTGATTGTGCAGTGTTTTGCGTCAATACACGCCTATTACAAACTTTGTTCAATGATTCCACTGTGTCTGTAGTATTCTCTCTACTACTGCAGTACTTTAACAGAAGTATTTACTGTACATGTAGTACCATAATGAAACCTGTATCACCTATTTTGTTCTACAATATTTATGATTGTACTAACAATGACACAGTGAAATTATCGGTTGCTTGTGTGTGGGTGATCTATAGTTATGTTTCAATGGTATTTCACAGTAAATTTGTTTTTTGAACCAATGATTGTGCAAGTGCAAGATTTCTTTAAAGATGTAAATGCACAATGCAATGTTTTGAACATTAGACAGCCTGTGTTACAAGTGATAACCGTTTTGAGTTTTGTGTCTAGAGTTTTGAAAAATGACATCAAGGTTCTGAAAATAGTAGCAAAGTGATTGTAAAAAACTGTATTCTGACACATAAGTTTCTAGTTACAGAGCAAGTTGTTGCTCAAATGCACCCAAATAAGCCCTACATCACATTATCTATGTTTATGACAGGAAAAATGTATACAGCAAGCTATAGAGTGCTGCAGAGATGATGCATTTTTGTAGACCATCCCTACAAGTTAGCATCCCCCTGGTTCCCTCGACATTTTTACAATGACTTTTGGATAATAAGCTCAGTGACCAACAAAAGTTTATGATACTTACACGTTTTTTCACCAAGATAATCTTTTACAAATTAACACAATCTTTTATGAATTTTGAAGCCTAAATGTATTCGCTAGAAGCTTTAGAATATAAACAAACATGGTCACAAGACTTCAATGTCACCATCACTAAGCTTCCAGCAACTCTTTGTTTAAAATCTACTAGTTGGAACATTTGAGTTAGAAAAGTTTAATAAATATCACAAGTATAAACAGAAGGCTGTAAAAAGCTAATTAGTGATAGACGATTATTCCTGTTTGGCATGATGGCGTTTAATATCTCTGACAACCTCTGTAGTCCCATTTGCTCACTTGATAAAAGTAAAAGCTTAAAAAATGAATGAGTTGGGTATACAGATGTGTTTTATTTTTTAGTATAAAACAGGAAAATATATCGAGCATGTGCTAACCCATTGGAAAAAAAAACTTGACATCGGGATTATTAAACTGGAAGTTCATAAATGCTTGTGGGTTTTAGAACTCATTCCTGCGACACTCTATTCATCATCAGTTACTGTTCTCTTGGGTGTGCTATAACTGTGTATGGTTTGACTTTAAGAACCACACTGGCGACGCCTCGCAGGTCAGGCAGAGGCTCTTCTTTACTAGCAGGCAGGAACTGAAAGTCTCGCAGCAGATAAGCCGTGAAGAGAAACATCTCCATTTTGGCTACCGCCTCTCCCAGACAGAGTCGAGCTCCCCCTCCAAACGGGATCAGGCCACGAAGGGACCCGCCACCACCTTCCAAAAAGCGTTCTAAAATAAATCATATTCACTGTCACGGTTAATGAGCACTGCATTGTGTGTGTAAATATGCAAATTATAGAGGTCTGACAACTTGTGTGGTTTTGTACCAGGTTTGAAGCTGTATGGATCATTCCAAACGTCTGGATCATGGTGGGCACCATACAGATTAGGAATGATTATTGTATTCTTGGGGATGAAATGGCCTGCAATACTAAACAGAGGACTGTATGAATTTCTTTCAAGAATCTGATTGAACATTAAAAGGGCTAAATGAACAATTCAGAGACCCTTATTAATAGCTACACTAGTGGCAGTTAAGTCAACTGCTAAGCCAGCGACTTATATCACTCATGCTCTCGCTCATGCTTGCACTCATGCACACATAACATACAATAGACTGAATGTGATTCAAGGGCCCAATATACTCATGGAGAAGTTCTTTTTTCCATTCTTCGCAAGACATTGGAAATAACTTTGCTGCGATGCTTTTACCAAACATCTCTCGATGCCCAAGCTGCTGCACTGTAAAAATGAATTTTGATGATTTGTTTTCACAACTTTTTATATTTTGTCAAATCAACTTAATTAATTAAGATAATTAATGTAGTTCAGATAGCATAATATTTTGAGTTTCTATTTATTAAACCAATCTCCTTTGTTGTATTAACTCAAATTTTTAATTTCAATGAACTCAAAATTTTAAGGCCACCAGGTAACTTACTTTTTTAAGTTAATCCAACTTTTTTTTTTTTTTACAGTTTTTACAACGTTTAAAATGTAGGCTAAATATGTGCTGCACGCTTTGTTCTCAAATGTCAGCAGTGAGAAAACAGCAGTTAAGAAAGCATCTGATTGATGTGGATATGTTTGCACCAGCTCTGCAATTCATGTGAGAATATAGCTAGAATAAATCCTGCATCTTTGCATGACAAAGAATTGATATATTTTAGGCACATAATGTAGGGCAATACACCTTACTTTCTTTCTACACTTCTGTACTTCCTTCCAGGGTGTGCCCGAAATTGCATTCTCTCTGAATTTATTTTGACTAATTACTTCATGGCCGCTAAAAAAATGCATTCCATATAGTATGAATGTGTTGTATGAATGTAATCCAAATGTACCATATTCGCCATGTTGTCATTATCATCTGACCTACCAGTGTCAGTTGTGTTGCCAAAGCCACTAGATGACAAGCCTGCAATCTTTAGCCAAAAAGCGTAACGGCTAATGCTAACGCTGGTATGTGCAGGAAAGGAGAGCAGAGGCGTTTTTTTATGATTGGATGGCAATGGAGAGGAGGCTTTACTACACCACATAAACCGCTTTTGTGAGGAAACACCTTATACAATAAGATTTTAGTTGACTAAATCCACAGTAGATTTAGTCGACTAAAATCGAATGGGTTTAGTTAAATTGTAATGCATTAATTTAGAATTTCTCTAAAATTTCCAAACCCATTATATATTCCCAAAGAAAACATCTATTAACCTGTTAATATGAATAATTTTTAAAGTTTGAACATGCAATACAGACACAGACTTAGCACTGTGACATAAAATAATATCTTAAAATTAAATAAAAACACTTCTCACTTCTTTTTTTTTCTTCAATGAAAGATTAGGCAGTCTTTAACTTACATACATTATTCTTTATTCTTTCAAGCAGATATATGTATTTGTATTAATTAAATATAATTAATCCTTATTAAAGCTATTAAAGAGCAGTCAATGCTTTTCTCTTTTTATTTTGTTGTTAGATTAATATTAAGTGTAGCCTACAGATGGCATTAGGTTTATTACGCACTGTCACTTTAAGACTGAGTGAAAGTGTGCAAAGTGTGCGATTTTGAATGCAGCCTAATTGTGAGTAATCACAGTACTGATCTCACTTGATGCTCACCTGCTGTTTCGTATGGCTCTGTGAGGCACGGCTAGGGGAGCTACAGGTCGTAGTCTCAACATCTCATTGATCAGTGCACACAGATACGGCAGTCTGTGACGGTCGCTGTACTGAGGGTACCGCACATCCAGCACACCACACAGCTCCTCGTACACTTTATTCTGAACCTGGACGGTGAGAGAATGAAAAAACTTTGTGCTGAATGTTTGTTTATGGGTTTCCAATCCTGCTCCTGCATGAGCACTGTCCTGTTCAGAGTTTAGCTGCAACCCAAGTTAAATACACCTGAACCAAGATAATCAAGGTCTTCAGGATAACTAGAAACTTCCAGGCAGGTATGTTAGGGCAAGTTGGAGCTAAACTCTGCAGGCCATTGACCCTCCAGGACCACGATTGCTTGTAGATAGAAGACATTAAATAGGCTGCAGAAAACAATAGGTACCTCAGGCCTACGTAACAGGAAGGCCACAGTCCAGTTGAGCAAGGCAGCAGTAGTTTCTGTCCCTCCAATTAGCAGATCCACTATAGTCATGTGCACATGAGTGTTTGTCAGAGTCTATATATAGGAGACAACAATACTTTGGTTAACAATATTGGATTCATTATAGTAAACATTTTTGCCCCCATGCCAAACTCCTGATTGTGCAGATTTCAATTGAAATGACTGGATTTTGTCTGTAAAATTTCAAATGTGACTGCACCTCTAGATGTCTGTTTGTTTACATTTAAATGGAACAGCTTCAATAATACTGTGTTTTTTACTGTACTGTGTTGAATAGGTTAAAGAAAAGATATTTCAAAGTTCTTTCCTTTAGTCTTTTCAAGATTTTATAAGAACAAAAGAAGCTAACAACTCAGTTTGTCTTTTATAGATGAAATAATTATACATTAAAGAAATATTTTTTTTTCCACAGGACATTCAAACATGATGTTATGCTGGGTTTTCATTCAATAGCAAAATATACAATTTATTTTTCAGTATTTTGAGGTCTCCAGTTTGGGAAACTTTGGTCCAGGAATCTCCAAACAAAACATGTTCCATTGCTCACCATTTGATTTGCTGCTCCTTGTGGTGGCTCAAGGCACTGCAGAAGTGAAGAAGTCAGTGTGCCGCCTTCTTTATGGTCACTTCTCTGCACATGTCACTCGATTAGTACTTAGCACATTTTAGATAACTATGTCTGATCATTGAGCATTCAATCTTACCTTAAACTCCTCTATGTGTTTCCCTATCAGTTCATCACGCCTGGCTACCTCCTTCATGAGACGAGAGAATGGGGGGTTGGGTAATTTCTAAGAGAAAAAAAAAATGTCAAAAAAGGGTGCAAATGAAATGCATTAAGGGTCAAAACAATTCTAACATCCAGCAACTTGGGGGTTAAAATCAAATGTGTTACCCTGAGCAGAGGGAAGGAGTCCAGTGCTGAGATCCAGGGTGAACCCCAAAGAGACACAATCTTATTCAGACAGTCCTGCAGCTTCTGCAACTCTTCTGAACTCTTATCATACTGTCACAATGAAAGGCAGCAGGAGGTTTCAGTGTGAGTGAGACCATGACATTGAGGACACATAAATTGTATATTGTGGGGAATAACTTTTAAACATCATTTACAGTTTTGCCAAAGGTTAGTGTTGTGATGACATTACTCGCGGCCACAGTAAAATCTTCAGACAAATCCACTGCCTTTCCTTTGTAGTCCCGCAACACCTGTTTGAAAACCACGAAATGTTTTCTTTTAAGGGATTAATCTGGATAAGGTATTTATAATTATTTTAAAAGTAAAAAAAAAAAAGTAAAAAAAAAAATGCAACATTCCAAAATGTAAAAAAATCAACATTTCCAATGTTTTTACCTTAAACACCAACATATGTATGTGTGTGTGTGTGTGTGTGTGTGTGTGTGTGTTTCAGAGGGTGCTTCTCGTTTCCTGAATTCTGCATTCTCATTTTCTTGCTCATTTGTACTTGACCCTTAACCTGGAAACTGATCAAAGTCTGTCATGATGAAGTATGTATCAGTGCATGACTGCGTTTAACTCCACTTTTAGACACACTCTGAACTTTCCTGAGCACATCCCTTTTGGGTGAATTTCTGCCGCCATTTTTAAGTGCATTCAACTTTGTCTTGAACAGACTCTCCTCCACCCCTCTATTTTGGTATGTACTCTCTCAATATGTACAACTCAGGCAGATCCATAGATCACAATGCAACATGTCCCAGCAGATTGTGCTTTTACCCCTACCCCACACAGCTCTAGTACATAATATTGGAGTTATTTTGAGTTTTAAATGCATAATGCGTGTAGATACTTTAAGCTGACTGTTATAGTTTATTGTATTGTTATCATTTTCATTTCTGCAATTTGTAATAATAAATCAGTGATTCAAGTGATCATGGGCTTAGTGCGTTCTATTTAAACATATAAACATATTGTAAGGGTTCCACCAGCAGTGGGCACTCGTACAACGTAAGCAATGACGCACATCTGAGTGAATGAGACGGAGGGAAGTTAGTGAGGTAAAATATAAAATTGGGCTGAAATGCAGCCTGTGTGTATCTGCCTTATACCTGACAGAGATGGTGTGCTTGCTTTTCTATGACAGAGTGCAGGGAATCAGTCGTGCAGCGCTGCAGAGCACTATGTGCCACACGCCTATGATTCTTCCATTCCTCACTGAAATCACCCAAAGAAATGGTTCGCCCTCCACCTGACACTATATCAGCTAAGAGTGAGGTACAAGAACAAACACACATGATATATAGGCAGTCTTTTTGAAAAGATAATTAACTGACTGCTGGGCTAGTTGAACAAAGTACCTGTGTATGAATGAGGTCTCCCAGCAAAGTCAGACCATTTTTTAATCAGAGCCTCGCGGATGATCTCACTACTGTTTAATATCACCATGGCTGCAAAAACCAATAAAAGACATGAAAAGAGATTGTTAATGACATAGGGGAGAGTAACAGTAGTTGCAACTTTTATTTTTTTCACTCCTCTGAATATTTCTCATGCTATGTTATTTTTTGTTACTGATTATTGAAACGGTAAAACAATTATGAATCATAAGATTATTACTGAACAGCAAAAATGAATCACATTTTAATGTTGCAATTAAAATACCAAACCTTTGTTTTGGTTTTTATATAATAATAACACTTAAAAATAATGTTTCTGGTTAAAAAGTACTGTCATTACATAATTGCCTCTTGTCTGCATGTTTGCCAGTGTAGCTTTTTTTTATCATTATTTTTTTTACTTTTGCTTATCTAACTAACAGCTATAGAAAAAGTATGAAAAAAATGATGACTGGAGAATGTAGTCTTTCTTGTCAAATAAACGAAAGCACACATAGGTACACAGGAAGAGTTGCTCTCAAACGTGCAGTTTACTTTTTACTTGCATTGTGACAAACAAGTACACTTTCTTTCGTACTAATAGCCTACTTGCTTACATCACAGTCTGATATTGAACAGAAAACATGGAACAGGAGTTACATGTAAACACTACAGAGAATATAGGCCTACTTTTGTAGCCTTAAAATGTAATATATCCCGTATTCCTAACATATTAGGAGAAATGAATGAAATAGGCTACTGTTATGTAAACATAAACAAAGATAAATAACTATGAATATGTAAACCTTTCCTTAAAAAACAAAATGCACACCCATTGCTCTTGTTTATTTTTTCCTTTCTTTTTTAATGAAAAATATAAATATTTAAATGTTCAAAATGATTCAAAATTGATGAATGACTAAAGTTTGTGTAATTCTACATTTGATTTAGTTGTGGTTCATAGTTCGTTTTACTAACATTGAGATCAAATAAAAATATGAATTACTTGTGCTGCCACAGTTGAGCCGATAGATATTTCCATATCGATGTGCCAGTGCAGTCAAGTGGATGGGCAGATGATCTTGAGCGAGATCCAGCATATTCCCCAGCAGAGGGAGAGAGAATGGACCAGGAAGAGCGGAAGAAAGAGGAAGGAAGCGCTTAGAGAGGGCACGCAGGAGTTTGGGCACAGCAGCTAGGTCAGTGGAAAGACAAGTACATATCAAAATGGAGCAGAGTTGTCGAATTTCACAATCTCCTTTAGGGCGATATATACCGGTAGACACGATTAACCGGTAGAAATTTGTCAACCAGAGATTTTGGACTATCGTCTCTATCGTGGTTATGCTCACTTGATGGTGATTCTGTGCTACACAGTCAAGGAAGCTTGTGGTTTGCATGCGTCAAGGAAGTATTGCGGGTTATAAACTTATAAGCAGTGAAAGACATCGACATATGTGCGTGCTGTCAGAGAGACTGTTTCTCATCACTGAGAGACGCGCACACATGAAGCCGCTGCTCATAAAGCCCATGAGAACTGATCTGAGTGCTTTTTGCCGACTAAATAGGCCTACACATACTTTTGTGTCAAAGTGACCCTGTCTCTGCAAGTAAACAGTCATAATGTCTTCAGTGAACGTAAATTTACATAAAGCAGTTGAGAAAGGATCTGTGCAGTCATTCTTAAAGTGACAGCATCCAAATCTGCTGTTGTCATTTATGTAATCAAACAACAAAAAAGAGAAAATCTCTCACTGCTCTTAACTGAATCACTTTTGTAACTTTAATAAGTATAAATGTATTATTTAATTTACACAGTGAAGACTATGTAGTGTTTTATACATTTTAGTACTTGAAGATGTAGTGTTTTTTATACATTTGAGTAGGCTACTTAATACAAATTCAATTTACATAGGCCTATTTCTTATTTGTAGTACTTAAAGTTTTTCTTGTAGGTCTATTTCATTTGTGTCTTTGTTTGCTTTCCTATGCTTGTAATTAGTTTCTTTGTTCATTCTTTACCAGTTTACTTGTCTTCAGTTTTTTTAAAAGTTTTTTAAAAAACTAATTTAGCATTAGTTTTTTGTGTTATTGAAAATGGTGACACGAATGATCAAAATGTCAAAAGTATCAAACATTTTACATCATAAAAACCTTATTTAAAACAAAAATAACTATTATTTGTGTGATATATATCGTTATCGTGAAATAAAATGACTCATATTGTGATATAAGATTTTGGTCAAATCACCCACCCATAATCTCCTTCTTCACTTTTCTGCTATTCAAGTTATTAATGGAAAATCCTTAAATCTACGCCTCCACAGCTCTATTTTGAATCAAACCTCCTACCTTCTGGTTTGTTGCTTGCTTTGGCATCTCTGTCACTTTGCCGGTCAGTCTGTCTACAGAGTTGGACCACAAGCATCCACAAAATGAATAGTAACAGCACCACACTCACTGCTGAGATACACATGCTGTTGATTCTTTATTGAGTCTAAAAACTTTCTGAAAGCTTTTCTTTTACTCTCCCCCTTTTATTATATTCCTCCTCCAACCCTGCTCCAATCCACATGATTGAGTGTTGTTTCTCAAAGTATCCTCTCATCAAGGATAGGTAAATATTATCTTGACCTTTATCTCAATGTAACTCTCAAAGCAAGACGAATGAACCTCTAACGTTACGATTTGATGAATGATATTACAGGATACCAAGTGCCCATTGGCTTTATACCCAACAAAGTTTCTATTTAGAAAAAAGAAAGAAAAAAGGAAGTACATATAAATAGTGGACTCTAACACTAACTGCAACTGTGCATGCTATTGTATATCCTTTACTGCCGAGCTCCATGCTGATATATTGCCGCAAGGCGTTGGAAGGAAAGGCCCCATTCATTGCAAATAAAGCAGTGATTCAGCAGACGCTCAGGAATATAGTGAAATACAGTTACCACCCTGAAAAAGCAATCAAAGAAGTATAGTGTCAGGTATGGCGGAATCTAGTCTATAGCCAAACCACAATCTAAGCCTTCAGCCCTCACAGGAATTACTGTTAAACCAGTCTGCTTCACCTGGCAGTTTAGCAGAACTGAACAAAGACATTTAGAAAAGGATATTTGGAAAAGGATTTGCCTGTAAAGAAAAATGATGCTGTAATAATTCACTGATGGGTCCATGTGCACTAATGCATAGAATCATTATACAGATGTGAACATAAGCCTTCTACTTGACACATGCAAATACTGCCATAAAGTTATTTGGCTTTGATTCTGCATTAATATACTGTATATATATATATATATATATATATATATATATATATTTTTATTATTTTAAAGTATATTATATTCAGATTTAGCAAGTATAATACAAAATAATAAATACTATGTAAAGAAATATTAAGAATAATATACAAAAACTATTTTTTGAATCCAGGACTTGTTAGCACTTTGTTTTATTGATTTTGTCTACATATGTTAAACATAAAAAGTTCATAGAGAGGAATTCTAAAACAGTCATGTGAAAAGATACAAAAAAATTAGTACCAATAGAGCAAGACAGTGCAGTTATTCCAGTAGCGGAAATGAATATCAACGATGGACCACCATTAACACAAGTACATCGACACATGCATACTTTAAGTCTACATAACATTTTGAAAAACTGTATATTAACTTACAAAAATTTGTTGTGATTGGCTGGAGGTTGTGATATGTTCTTTGCAAAGCTGCCATCAGATTTCTTTACAGTTTTTGTTTTGTGTGTGTTGGTAAATATACAATACTGAAGTAGCAGTGTGTAGAAGTTTGTACAGTGTATTTGCGCTATGTGCACTCTTCACTCTGCAGTTTTAACCCTGGGTTGTTGGGGTTGTTGGGATCGTTTGACTGAAATAGGAGGGTCGAAGCTTCATCTCAGTAAATGGGAGGGACGCATCTTTTCCCTTCCAGTCTATCCACACCACACCCTAAGAGAAAAGAAGAAAAGACTCAGAAATCTGCTAGCCTGGTTGATACCAGACCCTTCTCAGTAACTGACAGTGGGTATGGGGAAGGTTCATTCACAGCCCATTTCCAAAGGGGCGTCACCAACGGACGTCACTCAAATGCCTCTGGGCGCAATTGGATAGGCCTAAAACCAATCAGAGCGATGAAAAAGATGGCGTTTAGAGCGATGTCTTGTTCTTTGCTTGGTTTTTAACAAAAATGAAACGTTCAAATCGCTTAAAACAGACGCGATAGCTGATTCGAACTATGATTCGCTGATTCATGTTCCGGATGTTCCACAGCGGCAGCCATCTTTGTTATGTACAATATCTGCTTCAACGTCGCTGCGCTATCGTGCCTCAATGTTTGTGATTGGTGCCTCGATTTGGAAAAATTAGAAATGGGCTTGAATGGGCTCTTGGCCAGACGGACTTGCAGAGCAAAGTCATGGTTTTCCCAGGCTAGAAATCTGCACTAATGAGAGACAATTTGAGACTCAAGACCAATTGGTATCCCTATAATGGCTATAGTTTGGAGCTCTCAACATGGCTATAGTTTGGAGTACTTAAAACCTAAGATAAATGAATACAGAAACGCTATTTGCTGATGTACCTTGTTGTCTGAGTAGGAGGCATAGAGACCATTAAGGTTTGCCATGTAACAGTTTTTATACCACCAGCCTCCCATGTAGGCCTTAGCGCAATGGATACTCAGGGTGTTTGGGTCTTTGTCTTTCGTGGAGAATGGGCGGCCGTTGTGATATTTCATGGAATCACCTGGAAAAAGAAAGAATATAGCTATCATATTCAGAATGTAGTCTTACAAAAACTTTTTTTTTAAAAAGCATGATCTTTTCTCTTACCAGCAGTACCAGAGTATCCAGACAGCTCGATTGCATAGTTATTAGCCTCTGAGTTAATGTTGAAGTTGGCATAATGAGCAAAGGCTGTGTCATTTCCTGAGCGCAGGTCAATTCGCAAGCTCATTGGAGCAAGACTGGTGAGAGTGTAAAGGATGTCATTTCCTAAGGAGAGTTGGGGCAAAATGTAAATAATATTTACAAAAAAACACAAGTGCTAATAAAAAACAAAAAAACAACAACAATAAAAAATTATTTGATATTCTAAACTGATTTTATTTAGGTGGAAACCTCATGTATCGGGAAATAAATGGAAAATAATTTTTTGCTTCCAAAAAAATAATACAATCACTGTGGAAAATCTCACCCAGCCAGAATTCCCCACTCAGGAGACCAAAGCCTTTGCTGTAATCTCTCCAGCTCCTGAAGAAATCAGTAGACCCATCCATTCTCCTCTGGAATACCTGCATTTGGAAAACAACAGTCTTACTCAAGTAAAAAACAAAAAACTAAATATATACTGTTAAATATCGCATAATTCCATAAAATGGTGATAGTTATAGTTCAACTAAAAATACAAAAGATCCAAACAATAAAAAGCTTTTGTTTTTCTGTGTAAATTTCTGTGTAAATACAAAAATGCATTTAAGTGCTCTGGTGAAAAGGAAATGCACTTAAATGTATTGAGTGATCACTTTAATTTGTATGTAGAGAGTTTACTTCAAATCTTGTATATTTAAAAAAAAACTGTACTTGCAGATAATATAATATGAATGATTTAAAAGGCAACTTAAATGTATTTAATTTAAAGAGAATTTATTACCATGTTTCTTAACACACTAGTTTACTTTAAAAAGTGCACTTTTTAATTACTTTGTATTTAAAGGTTTAAAGTACATTTTTAAATTGCATCTTTATGTTTTAATAATACTTTTATGCATTTAAAGAAGTACACATGCAAAGTACTTAATTATAATTTTAACTGTTGTGTGCTATTCAATACTACTTTTATTACAGTACCTATTTTAAATGCACTTTTAAATTGTAAAAAATTTTAAATGTATTTAAATGCATGAGATACAAGTTTCAATAGAAGTAAATGCTTGAGTACAGCGTACATTCAACAGTACACTTTAACAGTATTTCAAAGACAACAGAAGTAATTATGAAATTACATATAGAGATAGAAAAAGGCAATCATCATGCAATTAAGTGTAAAAACATTACATTCAGTTCACACTTACCTTTCTTTTAAAGTATATTGTAGAGAGGTCAGTGTTCAGGGAATAATTACTTATTACTTACCTATTACTTATTCCATACTCTTTTGAAAAAGTGTGATAAAGTGTACTTTTTCAAAGGGTATAACATCATATCATTTCACATCATTGTTTTGTCCATTAAATCAGGCAAGTCACGCTTGGCACTACAGAGGTTCAAGGCTGTGACTTAAACCAAATTTATTGGCTGTTTCAAAAAGGATCTACATATTAATAAACAGAGCAATTCCAATAGGGTCCTCACACCATCAGTGATTGGGCCCTAAATATGTCACACTCAACAGTTTCATGGGGAAATCTCAAAGCTGTGAGTGTATTAGAGGTCTCAATGGCTTTTGTTTCTTACTGTCCAGCCTCCTCCATCAGTCTCCATGTCACAGTAGACCCAGACTGGCTCTCCATCCTTCCCTTCAAGGTAGATCTCAGCCTCTCCTGACTCCTTTATCCCGTTGATCTGTACCTCTGAGCATTCTTTGGGGTATGGGTGCGGGAGCATAGCTACAGGGGAATAAGAAAGAAAATCAAATCTCCTAAACATGGAACGCAACGAGGGGTGAAAGTTAAGAAACAGATCATAACGCACCGGTGGTAAACTCAGCGGAGACAAAACTGATGTACTGTCCATCTCTTTCTCCCTCTATTTTCACAGTATAGTTTGAGGAGGCTGCCAGTCCCGTCAGCTCATAGTGTGTCACAGATGGATTTAAAATGAGCTCCTGTTCATAAGCAAGGGTCAGAGAAAATTGTTGAAAGGCCGCTAAATTTGACTGAGAGGTGCTATTGAGTGACTGATATATTCACCTGAACTTCCTCGTTCAGCTGGTATGTGAGCCTATAACTTTTGAAGGCCACACGGGGAGCCCTCCATGAAATCACAGCTGAGTGAAAGGTCACTGCAGGAGTCACTGCCTGAAGCTTCACTCCTGGAAATAATACATGGAAAAAGATATTTTTCCTATTTATATCCTATAGAAGATATTTAGCTACTACGGTGGACAGGAGGAATTTCAGTAATACATAATCACAGTTTTGGTCTCTTCATCACACAGTTTTGTCAATTTATCAATCTGTTCAATTTAATTCAATTAAATTCAATTTACATTTATTTGTAGAGCACTTTTCACAATACATATTGTTTCAAAACAGCTTCACAGAAAATGCATGCTGTGACTGTATGATGAGTAATTTACAGATTTTTACAATTTATCAGAAATGGCTGATACTGGATTTTTAATTGAGCATTTTATTTTTATTTATTTTTACATTTAGATGCATTAAAGGTCCCTTGTGAAAAAGTTGTGTGCTTAATAGTATTGAATGTGCATTTGTAGTGTACTTCAAATCTCAAAAGTATACTTTCAAAAAGCAGTACTTGCAGATAATACATGATATAAAAGACCACTTAAGTGTACTTAAAGAGAGCACACTTTCGTGACTATGTTTCTTAACACACTTATCACTTGATTTTTCCATACCAACTGTGACTGTACAATAAGTAAAACTGAGGACATAATTCGAAATGACAGATTTTTGTATTTTACAGAAATTGGCTGATATTGGATATTTAATTGTGCATGCTATTTTTACATTTGGATAAATTAGATGAACTATAGATGACAGCAAAGGTAATCTTTAAAAGCACCAATACTTTAATAACACTGTTAAATATAATATTTAGAAAATATCAAAATAAATATCCAATTTTTATACTGTACATTATATAATTGTGATGCCTAAATTTTCATTGTAACATTTAAAACAATTAATTTTAATGTTTAAATCATTTAAAATGTATTTAGACAATATGGTATTAAATATATTTTGTAATTATCAGTCAAAACATGAAAATCTTTTTTTTATGTTACTTCAATATTTCTTGCCATGTGGTTTACTTGAGGGTGAGTAAACATAATCGTGACAGTTTACGCACCACTTCCGGTTGTAAAGGTTGTGGAGACTGGACTACTCTGGAGCCGGTTGACTTGACTTGTGATTTTCACCATGTACAAAGAAGATCTATGGAGTCCTCTGAGCTGATGCTCCACAGTACTGCCAGATAATGTCACTGTAATAGTCACATTTGGAGCTAGAAAGCAAAACAACTTGAGTAAGTCATGATGGTTTAGTGGAGAACCAGCCATTTAATAGGTTTGACTGCACTTACATTTTGTAGTCCCATAACTGAGGATATAGCTGTCCACTTTAGCTTGGGACGGTTTCCATACTAGCAGAGCTTTAGTGTCTGTGATGTTCACCACCTTTAGTTCAGTAGGACAGTCTGGCACTGGGATTTAGAGAAATGTGGAAGTCATCAATGACAGCAAAATAAAATAGAGATGAGAAGATTGTTCTTGAATCGATACTTTTATCAAGAGGATTAATCCTGATATTAGAAACTTGATCCTTTATACTTTTTACAATTTATTTAGTATGAAAATGTATCTGTACCATAAGCTTTGAAGTGGAAAAAAATGTGTTAGTAATAGTTGTGTATAGGAACTATTCACACTTCTGCCTATCAAATGACAAGGTATGATCCATTTTTCATATTTAGTATTTATAGATCATAAGTTGGGCGGCTTTAACTTTAAACACTACCTGCCCACGTTCGAATCCACCTTTTTACAAACTCATTCTTCACCCTTTTTCCATCACATAACAACTCGGAGAAGCATTATTTAAAATATAAAATAAGAAATTGTTCAAAATGTGAAAATAAAGTGCCTGAAGGTTAAAGAACAGTGGGAATAAAGTATCTAACGGGTAGGGTTGGGAGTAGGTATCTGGGTGAGATGTAGGGATAGGGACAAGTAATATCCCTGTCGGTAGTACATTTATGATTTTAATAAATAGAATCATTTACACAGAATATGTTGTTATTATGCATATTGTTTTATAATGTACTACAATACACTGAGGTGCAAATAGTATCTGCCAATATTTGCACTAAGTATAAATAGCATCAAACTAATTACAATGAATGCAAAGAAAATACTGCAATATGCCTTTTCTTGCTATTTACACTAAGTTTAAATAACATCTATCGCTATTTGCATTGAGTGCAAATTTTTTTCTTTATTTATTCCCTATAGACTATTTGATTTTAAATCACTCAGATCCAGTGTGTTGGTTTTTGGTATCAGATCAAAAAGAAAATACTGTAAGTGGTATTGTTTAACATATCTTCCGTCCTTCGGATGAGACGTTAAACCGAGGTCCTGACTCTCTGTGGTCATTAAAAATCCCATGACACTTCTCGTTAAGAGTAGGGGTGTAATACCCGGTGTCCTGGCCACATTCCCTCCAATGGCCCTTGCCAATCATGGCCTCCTAATAATCCCCATCCACTGAATTGGCTCTATCACTCTCTCCTCTCTCCACCTATAGCTGGTGTGTGGTGAGCGCACTGGCGCCGTTGTACTGTGGCTGCCGTCGCATCATCCAACTGGTGGTGGTTGAGGAGAGACCCCGACATGATTGTAAAGTGCTTTGGGTGCACAGTAGTACATATGAAAAGCACTATATAAATGCCTCATTCATTCATTCATTCATTCATTCATAACTTCAAGTAAAAAATAAATAATAAAAAAGTAATCCTTGTGCTCACCTGTAGTGACGGAGGCTGTGATTGGCTCGCTCTTGAGTGTCTCCAGGACTGAGCTCACAGTAATATCATAGGTTGAGCCAGCAGAGAGCTTAGACAGGAGAACATGGGACAGTTGAGAGTCAACAGACATGGAGCCACTCTCGCCTGCAGCATAAAAGGGTAAAGCATTGTAAAATCACAGACTCAGTTTACTGTGGCACATCAGCAATGGTGCACACACTTAATAGTTGAAGCAGAAAAGCAGGATAACTCAAAAACATTTTCAGTACCAGTCACAATGTTGGTGTACGTGACTTTAAATTCTGCTACTTTGCTTTTAGGTTTCCCCCAGGAGACTGAAACAGAAGTCTCTGTTATATTGCTGAACATCAGGTCAGTGGGGGGCTCAGGGCCTGGAAAAAAATGATGGTAAGGGGTGAAATGTCATATTGAAGTTGAACAACGCAGTCAAAAACAAACAAACAGTCGGCGCCAATAGCCTCGCGGGCAATGTGCCGACATACAGTATAGCGCTCTTGCGTTTCGGACGACCCTAGCTCCCCTAATCCCTAATCCCAGCTCGTGGACCTTTCCCGATCCCGACCCCCTTCTCTCTCCCACCTTGCTTCCTGTACACTCTATACTATCCTATCACAATAAAAAGTTAAAAAATCACCAAAAGTAAATCTTTAAACAAACAAACAGCATCCCCCCACAAAAAAAAAACTAATGAAAGTTATCGCAGTTCACACGGAAGGTGATGAGATTAAAAATGTCAGCACAATAAATATGTCAGCACATAAATATGCCCAAGTAATTACCCAAGTAATGAATTGGTGAATCCACTCTTTAACTAATTGCATGCTGAACTTCATTAATTTTAGCACTAGAAATTGACAGCCAAAAAAAATCTAAGGCTGTTTTGTGCTTCTGATGTCACTGAACTTATGCCTGGTATTTATGACTAAAATAGTGTAAATGGGTCATGCCAATGTCAATATTTAAAATGCACAAGGTACTGTATCCCATGTACTCATGGAAGTGCTACCAGGCAGCAGCACACTGCAGAAGGGTAAATTCTCTTCACTGGTGTTTATTGTAGTGAACCAAAGAGGAAATATGGGAAACCTACCAGTTGATAATGTAAGACGATGAATTTTGGATTGTAGACCAAGACCAGAGCCAAACAAGGAAACAGAGTACCGCATTTGAGGTTGAAGGCCTTTGAAATGATACGACCGTGCTGTACCAGCGATAACTTGTGAGAACTTTTTCACAGTCCTTCCTTCAAGTTTGTTACCGTGGACTTTAGTTGAAGTTCTGTTTGAACCGGGCCTTTGGCCATCTGTTATGTTTTCAGCTGCTGCTCCATCCTGAATTTTCTCTGTGTCTTCATTTCCTGCTCTGATTTCCCTTCTTGTTACAGTGAAGTTCTTGAATGTGTCTTTAGGAGTTTCCCAAGACAAAATGAACCCAGTAGAAGTGATATTATGAACCTCCACTGATCCAATGACTGATAATCTGCTGCTAGTTCTGTTAAAATGCTTCATATGAGTTTTGGATTCAATACTTGTCCCATTTACATGCTTATTAGGCTTCCTCTCTGTTTGGAGAATTGTTGTTACATTGCCATGGAATAGCTTCTTGTCTTTTTTAGTAAATGTAACATTAGTCATGCTTTCCAGTCCTTGATCACCTGCAGTTCTCGTAGTAACCTTTGTCCTGGATGTAGTTACAGTAGATGATCCTTTGGTGCCTTTAACCAAGTTCTCTAGAACTTTGGAGGTTTCATCAACCTTCTTCTCAGATCGTTGATTAACATTCTGATAGACAGGTTCATCTTTAAGATTATTTTTCTTGTCCATTTGGGATTTCTTGTCTAGTTTTATGACTGTTGTTTTGACCTTTGCTGCTTGCTCATGACGTCTTCTACCTTCATGCTTTAGCAGAACTTGGCCAATAGTCTTAATAATCGTGTCGCTTTTTGTGGTATTGGACTGGACTTTACCTGTGGACAATGTTGGCCTAGCTGTGGTGTCTTTCCTTGGGTCCTTTGTATCTGTCTTTTTCACAAATATGGCCTTGTCTGGCTTGGTATTCACAGATTTTGTGTCTGGCTTGACACTGGGCATCTTCATAGTCACAGTTTCAACAGTTACTGGGATCTTTTTGTCAACACCTAGGAAAAGCAAAAGTCATTCAGAGTGAGACTTGATACATTCTTAAATATCTCATCCTGAAATGAAAATTCTATAATCATATTTCACCCATATCATTCATATTTTATTTCTTTTGTGAAACACAAAATGAAATGGGAATCATGTGCTCCACATGATGAAAATGGATTGGGAGCTTTAACATTATAAAAAGCACCATTTGAAATGATAAAAGTAGTTCTGTCGTGACAAGTATTTGGCATGGTAATGGGTATGACAATGTTGATATATTTGGTTTTGGCCTAATAGATCTGCTAAGTTGCTGCTGTTGTTATTGTTTCTAAATAAAAATGTTGATACAATGTAAAGTATTTGCTTTGGCTCTTGTTTTAAATGATTTTTTTCTGTTATATGCTTATATCGTTGTCATCTGGTGACGTTGTACAAGCAGAATGTGACAGTTGGTCGGTATTTTTCCTGCCCCTCCTTCACTGTGATTGGATGTCTGGGTAAAAAGTGACAGTGATGAGCTAGTTTTACCCAAAGTTTAACATTCTTCAAATCTAGGCAACGAATAAAAAATGTTGAGCGCTCAAAAAAAAGTAGGGCTCCCATTGAAAACAATTGGAAAAATATGCTAGCTGTGGAGAAAAAACGCTATGGTGGACACATGCCCCAAGACTTGAAACTCAAAAGTATGAGTATAGTAGTGTATAGGTCAAATGGACTACTTTATGATACTTTTCTGATACTTTTTGTAATTTTTGGAGTTTGAAAGCCCCTGGTTGGTGGCTGTTATAATCGCACAACGTTTAGGAATATCAACAAGAACAGTTAATCACAATACTCAGGAAACACAGGAAATATAGCAACAAAACTCAAATGACACCGAACCCAAAACAAAACTAAGGACTTTAATACACAGGGTAAGATAATTAACTGGAACAGAAACAGGTGCTTAACTAATCAGAAACCATAGAAACAAACAAGCAAAGGGAACACAAATAGGGCAAATAGAACACATCCAAACTAAAACACAATTAAACTAAACATATCTGTGACACTGGTCACCATTCACTTGCATTGTATGGAAAGCAGCATAAACAGTCTGCTAAATGTTTCCTTTTATGTTCTACGGATTAAAGAAAGACATACAGGACTGGAATAATATGAGTGTGAGTAATGATGACCGAATTTCATTTTTGTAGTGAACTATTCCATTAAACATTGAAGTTTAAAATGTGGTTGACTCTCATATGCTTTACTTACCCTTACTGCAGTCTAGGCCTGTATAACCAGTCTGACAAATGCACGTTCCCTTCACACACTTCCCTTTTTTGTTGCAGTTAGAGGGGCATGTTTTTCCACTGCAGTCAGGGCCACTGAAGCCCTGGAAACATACACACTTTCCTCCTTCACACTTGCCCTGGCCACTACAGTTTTTAGGGCACTGCTCTCCTGAGCACTGGACACCTGAAGATAGATGATACAGTGTGTTGAAGATAGATGAGACAGTGTGTGACTTAAAACCAGTTCATCCAGTTTCAATTCATAACAATTACTCTACACTTTTTTTTTTCTGGCAGAGCCATTAAAGTACCACAGTAATGGTTAAAATTAAATTAAATAAAAAAAATGTTTAGGATTTTTTGTTAGTACAACATTTTACTTACACATTTTTTTAATCACTGACATCTCGTTCTCTAGAAATTCAACTCTGTCCCTCAGTGCGGTCATCTGCGTCTCACATCCTCCTGTGCAGCCTCCATGTACCAGGTTGATGTGATGAGTCATAACCAGAGGAGATCCTGGATTCATACTTAGCTCTGTTTCTTGTACTTTGGTAATGTTCCCTGCATCTATGTAAGACTCCTGTTGAACGCAACCCTCAGTGATGACTACTTTAACTGGTGAACTCTCTGCAGGTTTGTCTTTAGTAGGATTCTGGACACCATCCACTACAGGTGTGTCAGTGAATACATTAGTCTGATTGACCTTGCTAATTTTTAAAGAAGTATTAGGAGTTTGTTTTTTTGTTTTGGGGTTTAATGATGTAGTTATTGGCTTTGATGAATTAACATTGATAGTTTGGGACATTGACTGAGTCTGATTGATTTTTGAGGAAGTAGAATTAGTCTGATTTTGTAATAATGTAGTTAGCTTGGGAACATTATGACCAATAGTTTGGGTATTAGACTTTAAAGTGGAATTTTTCTTTTTGTTAAGTGTGCCTTGAAGAGAAGGGCCAGGTTTCTGGACATCTACAGAAGACTTTGGTGTGGATGAAACAGTTTCATTGGTGCTACTATGTTTTGAGGATGCAGAAAGAGTTTGGTTTTTCATTTTGGGGAATACTGGCTTTGAAGGATCAACATTGATAGTGTGGCTTACTGACTTGGTAGTAGTATTTTTCTTCTCACCAAATGTAGCTGGAAGAGAAGACACAGGTTTCTGAACAACATCTACAGCAGGCATCGAAGAGGATGTAAGAGTCTGATCAATGCTACTGTTTTTTGCCGAAGTAGATTGAATTTGTTTTTTTATTTTGGTCTTTAGTAATGTAGTTACTGGTTTCTGAGCATTAAGATTAATAGTGTTGATGATTGACTTAGTAGTGACATTTTTCTTCACACTAATTGGGTTTTGTACACTTTGCACAGGTTTCTGGACGGTGACCACATCATGCTTGGAAGAGGATGAGAGAGTCTGATTCACTCTACTAGTTGTTGAGGAAGTAGATTTAGTTTGGTCTTTCATTTTGGTCTTTAATAATGTAGTCACTGGTTTCTGAACATTAAATTTTATAGTGTTGACTGTTGACTTTACACTTTGCACAGGTTTCTGGATGGTGTCCACATCAGGCTTTTTAAAGGATGGGAGAGTCTGATTCACTTTACTAGACGTTGAGGATATTTTGGTGTTTAATAACGGAGTCACAACTTTAATAGTTTGGGCTGTTGACTTCACAGTAGAATTTTTCTTCTCACTAAGTGGATCCTGAAGAGAAGGTACATGCTTCTGTGCAATGTCTTGAGGCTGACCGACGTTGCTAATTTTTAAGGAAGTAGATTGAGTCTGGTTTTTCGTTTTGGTGTTTAATACTATAGTCACCGTCTTTGATACATTTACCTTGATAGTTTGATCTGTTGACTTCAAAGTGGGATTTTTCTTCTCGCTAAGTGAACTTTCATCCACAACAATCTTAGTAGTGGATGGAGGAGTCTGATTGATGCTGCTCGTAAATGAGGAAGTGGGTTGAGTCTGGTTTTTCATTTTAGTCTTCAATGCTGTAGTCACTAGCTTTGGAACATTAAGACCACTGGTGTGGGCTCCTGACTTGGCAGTATAATTTTTATTCTCATTAGATTTCCCTGGGAGAGCAGGCCCAGGTTTCTGGATACCATCAACAGCAGGCTTTGTAGTGGATGGGAGAGTCTGACTGATGCTGCTAGTTTTTGAGGAAGCAGATTGAGTTTGGTTTTTCAGTTTGGAGTTTGATAATATGGTTACTGGTTTCTGAACATTAAGATTTATAGTGTTCACTCTTGATTTAGTAGAAGAATTTTTCTTCTCGCTAAGTGTGTCATGAAGAGAAAGCACAGGTTTCTGGAGACCATCCACAACAGGCTTCGGGGTGGACATAAGAGTCTGATTGGCGCTACTACTTTTTGAAGAAGCAGCATGAGCTTTGGTGGTTGATGTAGTTACTAGCTTTGGAACATTATGGCTAATAGTGTGGCCCATTAATTTGGTAGTGTCATTTTTTTTCTCATTATGTGTGCCTTGAAGAGAAGACACAGGACTTAGGATGAGGAGAAAAACTATTGAGATTAACATTTTATGCTGAAATAAGTTGGCATTGACTTTCATACAAAATTGGACTACTAATATAAAACCTAAATCAAGATGTTTCTCAACTATCTTACAAGTACTTGGGATATGACAGATCTGTTCCCTGAAAAAGAGAAAAGTTTTCCTTTAGTTTGCCTTGGCATGACGTTTCATGTTTAGTCACACATTCATTCATTTACTGCTCAAATTTGTGTAAATATAAAATACATGTCTTTCAAATATATTTTAGGCTAGATGAGCGGTGCTGGCTTAGCTCAAGACTGCATTTTTGGAAAAAGCCCCCAAAACCCTATCAGCAGAGGGACTGTACTGCAGCAACAAAGCCGCACTGTCTTCTTCTCACAGGGACTGTATGTCTTTGACTAGACTCGTACATAATGTTAGCCAACTGAAAACTGACAGTTTAAAAAAAATAATAATAATAATTCCAATCTTATTTAAGTGCTCACCACAGAGGCATCCCAAAAAAACTGCAATAATTGGAGATTAAGTTATGATAACACGTACATAAAGGCTTCTGTTCAGACTGGCCTTTAATACGTTCTTGAAATCGAAAAATGATAAAACTTTTGAGTTCAATTATATATATATATATATATATATATATATATATAAATAAAACTAATTAATAATAATAATAATAATAAATAAATAAACACTACCATTCAAAGGTTTGGGGTTGGTAAGTTTTTTTTAAATGGTTTTGAAAGTAGTGTCTTAAGCTCACCAAGGCTGCAATTCTTTGATCAAAAATACGTTAAAACCAGCAATATTGTGAAATATTATTACAATTTAAAATAACATTTGTTTATTTTAATTTTTTTTAAATGTAAAGTTTCTTTCTGCTGTAAAGTCAAAGCTGACTTTACAGCATCATTACTTCAGACTTCAGTGTGACATGATCCTTCAGAAATCATTCTATTCTTATTTGCTGCTCAAGAAACAGTTCTTATTATTATCAATGTTTGGAACATTTTGGGAAACTGTGATACATTTTTCTTTGATGAATAGAAAGTTCAAAAGAACTGGATTTATTTGAAATGCAATTCTTTTAGAACATTATACATGTTTTTACTGTCACTTTTGGTCGATATTTTGCTTCCTTTCTGAATAAAAGTATTCATTTTGCAAACTTTTGAACGGTAGTGTACATCATAAATATTGTATAAATATATATATTTTTTATTAGTTCATTCTTATCGAATCATCTTCAGTTTTATGTCATCTTAAACTGACCATTATTTTTGCAATACAAAACATTCAGCCCATAATTCTTACTGCCATTAATTAATTACGTCAATGGATACAATGATTATAGTAATAATATTATTTTAGTATAATAATGTGTAATAAAATTAGTCTTACCTGTGTTTGGAGCTGCTTCTGTCCTGATCTGTGTCGTATTAGGCTCCTTCCATCAGCTTTGAGAACCTCCTGTGACTGATTGAGAATAAGAGACAGTGAACAGGAGCTCCACTAGCCAAGAGGACCTGGGTCAATCAAATCTCTTCATACGTTTTTTCCATACTCCGCCTCCTTGCCAATTTACATTGAGCATATTCCCTGCTCCTGAATTTTTGTGAGTGTTTGCAAAACTCTCTCTTTTGACATAAAAGTCTTTGAACAGTTAGCCAGACTTACAGAGTTCATCAATCTAAGCAGTTCCTTTCCTGTGTTACATCTGTTGATCTGTTATTGTTCTACGTGACGTGAATGCTGTCCTCCAGAATCGTCTGTTTTAACAATAATTATGTCAAACATTCATGTAAAATATATATATATATATATATATATATTTGTATTGTTTCAACCTGTATTAACCATCTGGGGTCTGAGGTGTTTTTGGGGCCCTTGAGATGTTTTGACATGCCTTGACATTTGTGCTTATTTCAGCTAATTACAACACACCATTGGCCAAAATTAAATGTTGCTGTATTCAGCACAAACTCTGCTACATTAATATGTGAGCAAAATGGATGTACATGTTTGCATTTTATAGAACAAAAATATTATGCGTGGTTTTGGGGGAAAAAAATTCACTGCATTCAGGTCATATAACACATACTGAATAGTTGTCCACTAGACTTTTGAGTTACTATTCTTGTAGGCTAGATTTTTTACTACAAAATAATGTGTTCACCCAGTGGGCCAGTTCACCCAAACATTCTGCTATTATCTTCAAGGTTGTAATAATTGTACAAAATAAAATATTTTAAAATAGCAACATTTACACTTTGATCACTGGTATTAACACAAATGTACCATTTCATTTGATCAAAATGTATCTGTGTTTTCTTTTAATCCATCCATCCATCCATCCATCCATCCATCAACTAGCATGGTTTCAATCTGAAACATTCTAGCAATGCTATAATATGCACTAGCAACTTCACAGTAACATTCTAGCAACCATCCAGAAACCCTAGCAACTGCAAAGCAACATCCTAACAAACACACAAAGTACCCTAGCAACCAGTAACACCCTATCAGCCACCTAGAATACCCTCGAAACCGCATATCATCACCCCAGCATCCATCTTGAGTACCCAACAACAACCCAGAGTACTCTAGCAACTGCATAGAAACACCGTAGAAACCTACCTGAGCACCTTAGCAACCACATAGAAACACCCTAGCAACCACCCTGATTACCCTACCAACCGCATAGCAACACCCTAACAACTAGCATGAGTACCCTAGCAACTGTATACAAACCATACTGCAAGTACCCTAGCAGCTGCCCTGAATACCCTAGCAAAAGCATACCAACACCGTAGCAACAACCCAGAATACATATCATTATCAACCCAATACCTGTTATATATACCTATTTTAACAATTGTAACACACATGTACAATTATTTCAAACTTTCAGGCTAGACTTTCTCAAGCCAACATAAAATGTTTTTTTTTCACTAACTTCACTCATCTAGTTTTAACTACAAATAAACTTCTTTTAACACTTTCCATCTTTCAAGATCTGACATGTCTTTCCCTTCTAGCACCTGATGAAAGTATCCGTGTGAAGGTCCTCTACTGGAACACAGAGAGTGTCTGTCATGTCAGCTGATGGGACATGATGGGTGGCCTCTGCCCCACTAGCGCCCCCTCTTGTATGATATTAATATCATGACAAAGCAGGCCCACATCAGTGGAACCATGGCTGCTGACCTGACCTTACCCTCCTATTCAAAGCAGTGCCAAGCATTGAGCTGTGTGCACACCTAACAAAACAACCATGTACTGAAAAGCACTTCTGGGAATTTATGAGTCAAAAATTACATTAGACGTTAGCCCCCGGTTTCACAGACAGGGCTTAAGCTAGTCCTAGAATAAAATGATTGATCTGTTTTTACTGAAAGCAACATGCAGTGACATATTTTACAATATCTGTGCCATTGTTTTGTCTCAAGATGCACACCAGTAATGTTTTTGTCTATGCATGTTTATAAAATCTACTAAGTGTCGTAATTGAACTAAGGCCTAATCCTGACTTAATCTAAGCCCTGTCTGTGAAACTGGGCCATAGTGAATTGCTCATTTGTTTCTTTAGAAAGCTGTCTATTTACTACTATTTGAACAGAACACTTTAATACAGTTGAATTTGCATTTGCTTTAATTTATAGATTATCTTTTGCTGTTTTTGTGAATAGCTTCATATTAACAGACTAAATATGCTAAATATATCATCTAAATGCACAATAATTATTTTTGTATAATATAATAGTAATTATTTAAATAATATATTTATTGTACACAAATAATGTAGATGCTTTGCTTATTAACAAATATTTACATGCAGATATTTAATTAAGTCTGTAATTCATTAGATATACAAAACAATTACCAGAGAAAATATATTTATGATATATAATAAATATCATGAAAGTTATAATAAATAATAAAGTATAAACATCAGTCATTGCATAATTAAAAAAAAAAGTTATATAGCTATGTTTTGGAACATGGTAACTGGTCTCTAGCTGGTATAAGTGGGTCCATGCCTGGTTGACATCTTAAGACGGTTGTCACAGTTAGTCTGTTTCTGTTGGTTTTTGATTTGGTTTGTCACTGTTTCCTGTTGTTTCCTTGTTTGCTTTTGTTTCCATAGTAGCAAATAAGGCATAGATCAGAGCATCCCTGTTTGCTACACCTGTTTCTCATTTCCAAACGATTGGTTTGAGTTTAAATATATTGTCCCGATTTTCAGTTGTTCTTGGTCTGATCTCGTTGTTACTGGTGTTGTTCTGTTTCCGATGTTTTTGCTTCCAGTTTTCCTGAAGGAATTTAAAGTTTATTCTGACTAAATGCAAATCCTCAGTACACATCTTGCTGGATCTGTCTGCTGCTTTTGAAAAAGTTAACCACCCTCCTGTCAATCCTCAAGAAGAAGGGCATGTATGGAACCGCACTGCAATGGTTCAAGTCTTACCTCTCAGGTAGGTCTTCAGGGTGTCGTGGAGGGGTGAGGTGTCTAAGGCTGCTTGAGTAGGGGTGTAACCCCGGTATCCTGGCCAAATTTGCCCCATGGCCTCTGTCCATCATGGCCTCCTAATCATCCCCATATACTGATTGGCTTCATCACCAGTAAGCTGGTGTGTGGTGGGCGTTCTGGTGGATGCTGCACATCGGTGGTGGATGAGGAGATTCTCCCCTTCCATGTAAAGCGCTTTGAGGTCCCAGAAAAAGCGCTATATAAATGTAACAAAATTATTATTATTATTTACACCTGGCATTAACATGCGATCACTGTGATCCGATCAAGCAGATCGGATCATAATCCAATCTGGACACAGTGCGTTTACACCTGTCCACATCAAGTGGCTTCTGTATCTGGATAACAGATCGGATCTCGCATTCCCGCGAAAAAAAAGAAAATATGAGGGATGCAAAAAAAGGAGATGCAAAGTCGACTTAAAGTTGTGTTTTTAATTAAAAAAAAACAGTTTTCAGTCGGGTGACATTTTACAAATCTCATAAAATGACGAGGATGAAGAGGCTGCAAGTACTAATAATGTGGATAGATTCCGTAATGGAAAGAGTACAGAGAAATGTATGGGTCCGAGAACGTTGCCAGCTGTGGTGGGGAAAATGCACATTCTTTACAGAAAATGAATGGTTCTGCAACTTTCGGGCGGGAACTGCGAAGGCAAACATTTCAGTACATTTGTTATGTACCTCGCACTTGACTGTATCGCAAAACCACACAGCTCTCAGTTCCGGAGAGAGGAGGAGGAATAATGACAGTGGGCGGGGTTTTGTGCGACGTCCACCAGTGAATGCAGACATGATTGCTGGAATGCATTTACATTACACTGAGATCCGATCACAATGCGTCCTCGAATACCTCCAAACCTGGACATGCTGATTGGGATAACATTCCGATCAGAAGCGCGTTTACACTTGTCTTTTCAATGTGTATGTGGACAACATCCGGATACAGGTCGCATGTTAATGCCAAACGCAGCTTATGTCGCAACATCTAGCTACTGGGGTGCCTCAGGGCTCAGTGCTGCGGCCACTTATCTCATCCTACATGTCATTAATAGGATCTGTCATTTAGAAACATGGATAACAAATCTTATCACTGCTACACTGATGACACACAACTCTACCTCTCATTCCAACCAGATGATCCGACGGTAGTTGCTTCCAGCATGCACTGTCAAACCTCCGCAACTGATCCAGAATTCTGCAGCAATGTCTTTTTCAAGCCAAAAAGATGGCACATTACACCTCTTAAAATTGCACTAGTTGTACAAGATAGATCTCCAGGAACAGAATTGGGCACCCCTGGTCTACTTGCTTGAACCAAATGATGACCATCTTAGACCAGCTAGCTGCCTACCATGTTCCACAAACCTGCTTGACCACCTTCAACTGCTGTTAGTCGGCTTGTGGAATGTCTGAGAAGTGACATACTGTAATCTGAAGAGTGTCAGTGTTGGTTGACATGTCAGTGCAGTGTGAATTATCTTTACCACCATTGCATGACCAGCTTGTAGGTTCGTTGCTGGTCTAAAATGGTTGACTAGCTTGCACAGCTAGAAACCAGCTACCATACTCCAATAAACATCTAACAGTTTAAGTTGTATTTCCAGCAGGAATGTAAGAATCAGATTTTGTTGACTGGTTGAAGTTGATTTGAATTGTTTAATATGTTATGGGCTGCACCAACACAAAGGCTGACAAGCCAAGATCATGTTGGAAACATGCCAAAAATTCAAGATATGCATAACATGTAAATGAAGGTGATGTTAAGAGATGCAGAGGCATTTACCTAAATACAGGATTTTACCTTTTTACAAATGAAAATGTGCATTTCTGAGACTGCATATTTGTTCAGCCTTTGCTGATTCAAACATAACGAAAAGTTTAATGGTGACAGCACAAACAAGGCAAGCATTGACCTGAGCCCGATTGAAGTGATGGCCAATCCCCCCGTGTTGCTTATGTTGGACCGACTCTCAGAGATTAGAATAATATGAGAGCATAAAGCCTGGGTCTGTTCCTCTCCCCCTCTACTCTTAGCACTCTTGCCTCTTTATGTCCTCCCTCCTCCAAAATATTCAAAGAAGCTTTACTACAATAATAAACAGGGGTTTAAACTGCCAAGCACTAATAAACACACACAACACATTACACAGACATATGACTTCCACTGGAGACTCTATTAGACTTCTATCGAAATTCTTTATTTTGTTTGTGATTGATTGAGATGCCACTGTAAAACAATTTGTGTAAAGTTTGAATCCCATTTGAATCTGTGACTGAATCTTTAATTTAAATCCTAATTAACACTACAGGCTTTTAGGATTGCACTAAATATTTATCAATTAAAATATAATTTACTGCAATATATCTTTTTGTAGTGTTTCTTTAAATAGGGCATACATTGAGAAATCAAAATTTCCTTGATATTTTGATAAGAACTCATTGTAAAATAAAAATATCCTGGTTTCAGAACTCGAAACTTCCTCATTAGTCCAAAAATAGCTTTTATTGAAAGCAGCTTCACACTGATAACATGAAAATAATACAACAAAGTTTGTTTATAGAAGACAATTTAGTCATTGTCCACCTTAAGTCATGCAGATCAATAATATTGTTGAATATTAAATGTCCCCAACTATCAAGCCAAAAGCTAAGGCAACAGTGGCAAGGAGCATCAGGTGACAGAATGGAGAAAAAAACCTTTGGGAGAAACCAGGTTCAGTCGGGAGCAAGTTCTCCTCTGGCCAACGAATGAACAGTGTATGATTATGATTCAGGCAGCATTACAGGTCAGAAGTCATATTGGATCAGAACATTCAGAATATTTATCCAGTTCCATCTGGTTAGAAGTCGGAGTCGGAGTCATCACGTCGGTATGGAGACACACTATATAGCACACTAGTGTCCTCATTTAGGCATCTCTTCTTGACAGACACACATCTAGCTTCAATAGTAGGAGAGCAATATATCAAAGCAAAAACAGATATGATCAGACAGTGCTACATCCTTAATAACAATCGATTAAATGTTTAGACCCTTACTGATAAGTAAATCTAGAGTGTGTCCTCGATTGCGTGTGGGTCCGTGTAAATGTTGAGTCTGTCATGATCCTGGTTATTTCTCTCACATTACGCTATCTCGTCATTATCTCACACACCCCCTCGTTACCGTCATCTTTTCCTCTTCAGCTGTTACTCGTTCACTAGTTGGGGCTCTCGCCTCCTTTCACCTGAATCCTTTTCTCTTGAATAGCGTCTCTATTTCTCCCCTCCCTTCCTGTCTTTGCCTGAGTATTGCAGTACTGTGTGAGCGCTATGAGCCATCTAACATTGTTGTCTTCTGTCTTGTCTCAGTCCTGTCGTATCGGAGAGCTGATTATTGTAAAGGAGCTTTTGATCTGAGCCGGAGAATCGCCGCTTGCCTCTAGTCTCCCTCGAGCGCCTTCAGCCTGTGCCTCTACTCACCAGACGGAGATCTCATCTATAATTATCGTCTACTAGGCTGTTTGCTGTTTAAGTTTTTTCTTCAAGCAGAGACTTTATTTGAATGTTATCCTTCTTCAAGAAGCTCTAAGTTCTTTTTGAGAATATTTGTGTTGTTTATCGATCTCCTTGCAAGCTCTCTCTCAATTAAATTATATAATTTCTCCGCACCTGCTGTCTGGCTCTCTTACCTCATGACAGAGTCAGATCAAAAGTATTTAAAACAGTTATGATTTCTTTTGCCATATTGGTTTCTGCATTATCTATGTGAATATTAAAATCCCCAGCAATAGCAAAATAGTCAAACTCAGTTCTGTTAAAGGTGGGGTATGTGATTCTCTTTTTTGTCCATTTTTTCAAAATCACTTGAAATCCTATTCATAACCCACTTACAGCCACTGAGTTAGAAGCACTGAAATAAAAATTAAGCAATTTAATCATCTGTGGAACGGGCAGGACTCGAAAAACTCCAGCCAATCATTTCCAAGACGACCTAGAATCATTGGACAGTAAGTCCATCAATCAAACGGTCGTACCATTACCCCCCTCCCCCCATGCCCCTCACGCGAATCAGGGCCAGCGTTGGAGGAAAGAAGGTAGGACAATTTGAGTTGTGTATTTTCAAAATCTGCCGGTCGTTTTGCAAATCACATACCCCACCTTTAACAGTTCTGTAAAGTCCTCAGCAAAGGCTAGAGAGTATTTTGGAGGCCTGTAAATAATGATAAGTAAAATTTGTGGAGCACATTTTAACACAATGCACAGATATTCGAAAGATGGGAAATTCCCAAATGATACTTGCTTACATTGATAGACATTTTTAAGTAGAGCAGCTACACCCCCACCTCTCCTACCCGCTCTGCAGACACTCATAAAAGTAAAGTTAGGAGGGGCTGTTTCATTGAGGACTGTTGCACTGCAGCTGTCTTCTAGCCAAGTTTCATTTAGAAACATAAAATGTAAGTTATTTGTGTTTATTGTTTGTGGTAGGTTGTTGTCTGCTCGACCTTGAGCGCCAGTTAGCATTAGTTTTAGCTACTGGCTGATTCGGTCTGTGTTCGATCACATTTATCTCGTTTGGGGATACCTCATCTACATTCATTAATACTTCAAATCTGTTCTCAAGATGTATCATAGGTGGTGGTAGGAAACCAGTGTTTGTAATCCTTGTCATAGCCATATCTGGGGTAGAGGATGCTACTGCGGCTATATGTGATGCTCGTGACAATCTGATGTCTCGAGTGCCTTTGGGTCTCGCTCCCTGTTTGTGCCATGGATTAGTGTGTTGATCAGCTTGTTTCTGTACACTTAGTATGGCCTGCCGAGGAGCACTAGATTCATTGGACTCACCGGCTGTATGCTAAGGGCGTCCATGAGCAAGCTCTGTTGTGTGTTCAGTCTGGTTTGGTAGTCCTGTAAGTAACTTTGTTTCAAGAACTGCAATCCTTTGTAAAAGTTTGTACAGCAAGTAGATTCTAGAAGAGGCATTTTCTTTCTTATCCTTTTGAATGTAGGCAGCTTTGTTTAGCCTCCTCCGGAATGTAAACTGATGCCAATGGGAGGCTGGTCGGATAGGAAAAACTGCTTTTTTTATAGTAATCTTCCAGTCACAAAAGTTTCTAGTTTTAACATTGATGCCAAGCTATGTAAATTTAGCACTGTGCCGATTTGCTGAAGTTAAAATTAGGAGATAAAAGCGATAGAACAAAGTGTGGAGCAGTAAGCAAGAGCATCCGAACAGTAGCTAAGCAGGAAGTCTCCTTTAGTGAGAGAAAGCACTACAATTCAATGATGCACTGCAAATGAAATAACTGAATTAAAAACAATGATGAAATATAAAACTATTAGTTTAAAGGTGTTGATTTTATATATAATATATCTAACAATTCATTTTTAAGTTTATAGAAAAATATGCACATAAATACAAATATTTAAGTATTTAGAGTGTGTAGGGAGATGACTCGATTATGTCATTCTCTGTGCTTCATGCATTCCCTGCTGAGCTCTTTTGGTATGATTTGCTCCTTACGACTCTTATTGATGACATTTTTGTACCTCAGACTGACGTCATGGGGTCTTGTCTGGGAGCCCAATCACCTTCAAGTCGTAAGTAAACGAGCCAATGGATATTGGCCAGTGAGATTTGCATGAAGAGTCACACCTACCCGTACAGATGAGTATAAATAAGACCGGCATTACTCACTTCATTAATTTTTTGCTTCAGAGCCGAGAGGTTGTGAGACAGTGATCGCTCATTTCAGTCATCCTTCACCTGTAGTGGATTCCTGTGCAGAGAAATAGTCATTTTAATTGCTAAAAGGAGTAATTAAAATTGCTTAATTGCTTCAAAATTTTATATTAAAGAGAAGATCTCTTCTGCCGGTGTGAGGGTGCATGCAGCGGTGATCCGCTTCCTGAAAGGGCTGAGGTGAAGCGTTTCACCCACCTTAATTGTCTGCAGCTCCCATGCAGCGCCTGTGAGACAATGGCAGCTCTGGCTGTTAAACCTCAAGTGCCACTGGACAGACCGTCTCTGCCTTGAATACAATGTCCCTCCTGCAGGCCAAAGCACTAATAATGCATCAAAGATGCACTCATAATGCTTCAAAGAAGGGTAGTTCTGAGCCGGGGTTGATGCAGGTCCTGCACAGGGGGACCGACCGGACAGACCAGGTGAACTCTGCCAGACAATGTCCACCTTGGTGGTCCAGGAACCAAACGTGGCTAAACGTGGCAAAGATGCGAGATGTCGACAAAGTGTGCTTTCTCTACGCACCCATCTCTCAAGGTGGCCTCTTTGGCGACACTGTCGAGGACTTGCACTGCAGTTCTTGGCAGTCCAGTAGCAGATGTCTCTGCCACCGCAGTCACTGTGGGTTAGTCTGATCGTCGCCAAGCATGTCCCCCTTGCGAGAAGCGCTCCGGCTCAGCTGTGACGTCGAGTCCTCTGCAGGAAGGTGATGTGGCCTGAGGACAAGGCGTGACGGCCCAGAGACCATTTGGTACCACTCAGGCTTGGGAGCCTTGCTAGAGCTTTCCAGTCTGTCCCACAGGCTCATTCGGACAGTCAGACTCAACAACCCGATTCAGTTCGCCAGGTGTTCACCCAGGTTCAGTGGCATCCTGTTTCTCTTGTGGCAAACAGGGACACCCCTGTCCTGTGAATGGAGATTGCGGTCCTGCTGGCGAAGAATGTAATAGAGCCTGTCTCTCCAGTTGAGATGAAGTTGGATTTTACAGCCCGTGATTTATCGTACTTAAGATAGTGGTGGGCTATGGCCAATCTTGGATATGTGTGTCTTGAATTGGGCCCTTTACAAGCTCCCGTTCAAGATGCTCACGCAGAAACATGTCCTAATGTGCGTTCGCCCCAAGATTTATTTGCAGAGATCGACCTGAAGAAAGCATACTTTCATGTCTTGACCTTCCTCGATGCAGACCATTCCTACACTTTGCTTCAAAAGTCAAGCATATCGGTACAAGGTCCTCCTCTCTGGGTTGTGCTCAGGAACCTCAGCCATCAGGGACTTCAGGTCAACTAGGAAAAGAGCAAGCTCTCCCCCGTGCAGTGCATCTCTTTTCTCAGTGTGAAGTTGGACTCAGTCAGTATTACAGCGCATCTCACCAGCAAGTGCTGGTAGCTCATGCATCAAGCGCCGGTGTGCCCGTAGAACAAGGGGTCTACGCAAATATGCATTTCCACCAGTGAGCCTGCTCACACAGACACTGTGCAAGGTCAGGGAGGATAAGGAGCAGGTTTTGATGCTTACTGGCCAACCCAGACCTGGTTCTCAGAACGGTTGCTCCTCGTGACGGCCCATCCCTGGCAGATTCCTCTCAAGAAGGACCTGTTTTCTCACTGGTCATGGCTGAAAAACAATGGGAATTAAGATCCGAAACACTCTTCCCCATGAAATGTCACGACAAAGGAACAGCAGCTATGACCATCCTCAGAGTAAGCCCTGTCCCTTCCATCCCCTTTGGTATGGAGGACTACCTCCTCGGGCTTACAAGTTGGATAGGTTATGATTGTGTGAGGCACGCGGCAGCTTGCCAGCATCTCAATCTCCAACACTTGTAACACAGATCAATGGCAATGGTGCTTTCGATAGGGACCCCATGGCGTCAGTCCAATGTCTATGTTATTAATGTAACCCCCTATCCCTGAAGGAGGGAACGGAGACGTTAAGTCCCCCTTGCCACAGTTCTGAACCAGGGATCCCTTTCTCGGCTCCTCAGCAAAACATGAATGGAGTAATGCCGGCCATATATATATATATATATATATACCCGTATGTACAGGTAGGTGTGACTTGGCACGCAAATCTCACTGGCCAATAAGGTGATTGGGCTCCCCGGCAAGACCCCATGACGTCAGTCCGATATATCGTAATGGTTACATTACTAACCTAGATATTTTTTACACTATTAAACAATCCTTTTTAAAAAATATGAAATAATTTAGGCTTCAATGATGGCTTCAGAAATATTCCATATACAGTATATACCATTGATTATACATTCTCCTGTGACATCCCATGAGACTGCTCAGCAGAATACCAATAACCACACATATAAATCAACACACACCACTGTAGGTATACTTTTGAAAGCTTCTTCCACATCTTCTCACTGAGTTTCATGTCATTCCAGTCATTGAGACTTAGTTTGTTATAGTGAGGTAATTCAGCTTCCCCAGTATATGTGTATTTATTTTTTTGAGACTCATTTCACTTTGCAGTTAAGAGTGTGAGAGGGGCTTCTGTGCTCAAAGTAAACTCTGTAACATCTGCAGGCGAGCGGCGGGCTGGGGAGAGTACGTGTACAACAGGGTGCAGTACGCACACACTCGGTTGAAGGCGGAGGCTGAAAAGGAATTGCGTCACAGAATCCATATGGAGTTGCTAAACATTTTTTTACTGAACCACAGGTTGTTTCGCCCAGTCTGCCTTAAAAAGCAGAGCCGCTTTGAATCCAATCATCAAATTGATAATTGATCATTTGAGCATTTGATATTTTTATATTACAATGAACTCTTATATGTCAAAACATCAAGGAAAATTTGATTTCTCAATTCATTCCCTATTTAAAGATACACTCTAAAATATATATATAAATATATTGTAGTAAGTTATATTATAAAGCACTTATCTTAATGTACCACAATCATCTTACACTTTCCGAGGTTTGATATTTTCAGATAATGACTGTCGTCAATAACAACGCTGTATAACAAACCGTGACTGGCGGCATCTTGCATCCACTTAGCGATTGTGTTGAAAATAACTATTGTTGTCAGGATGATTGTTTTATACATTGTAATGGATTATAAAGTAACAAGCTGGATTTACATCTTAGGACATTTATTAAAAACAAAACAGATAACAGAAAGATCATATATTTTGTCTATATAATAGGATTTTTGAGTATGAGAATTATTCTTTTTTTGTTGTAAGGCATGAAATGACTTGTGACAAAAGACCTCAGACTTCAGACTTGTGAACATCTCTGATGTGACCACACCCATGTGCGCATAAGCGATTTACATGCTAATCGTCCACGTGAAGGAACGCAAACCTGTAATTGCCCCATCACCTCAAAACAAAGCTTCAAACTTAATTCCTCGACTTTTCATCAAGTTTGGAAGACACGCTGTGAGTTTACCTTAGATTTACCTCAGAAGAAGAAGAACCCGATTTGAAGAAAGAGAGAAAGATTTTTAAGGTAATAAATGTATTCTCACTTACACTCACCGGCCACTTTATTAGGTACACCTGTCCAACTGCTCCTTAACACTTAATTTCTAAGCAGCCAATCACATGGCGGCAACTCAGTGCATTTAGGCATGTAGACATGGTCAAGACAATCTCCTGCAGTTCAAACCGAGCATCAGTATGGGGAAGAAAGGTGATTTGAGTGACTTTGAACGTGGCATGATTGTTGGTGCCAGAAGGGCTGGTCTGAGTATTTCAGAAACTGCTAATCTAGTGGGATTTTCACGCACAACCATCTCTAGGGTTTACAGAGAATGGTCCGAAAAAGAAAAAACATCCAGTGAGCGGCAGTTCTGTGGGCGTAAATGCCTTGTTGATGCCAGAGGTCAGAGGAGAATGGCCAGACTGGTTCGAGCTGATAGAAGGGCAACAGTGACTCAAATAACCACCCGTTACAACCAAGGTGGGCAGAAGAGCATCTCTGAACGCACAGTACGTCGAACTTTGAGGCAGATGGGCTACAGCAGCAGAAGACCACACCGGGTGCCACTCCTTTCAGCTAAGAACAGGAAACTGAGGCTACAATTTGCACAAGCTCATCGAAATTGGACAATAGAAGATTGGAAAAACGTTGCCTGGTCTGATGAGTCTCGATTTCTGCTGCGACATTCGGATGGTAGGGTCAGAATTTGGTGTCTACAACATGAAAGCATGGATCCATCCTGCCTTGTATCAACGGTTCAGGCTGGTGGTGGTGGTGTCATGGTGTGGGGAATATTTTCTTGGCACTCTTTGGGCCCCTTGGTACCAATTGAGCATCGTTGCAACGCCACAGCCTACCTGAGTATTGTTGCTGACCATGTCCATCCCTTTATGACCACAATGTACCCAACTTCTGATGGCTACTTTCAGCAGGATAATGCGCCATGTCATAAAGCTGGAATCATCTCAGACTGGTTTCTTGAACATGACAATGAGTTCGCTGTACTCAAATGGCCTCCACAGTCATCAGATCTCAATCCAATAGAGCATCTTTGGGATGTGGTGGAACGGGAGATTCGCATCATGGAAGTGCAGCCGACAAATCTGCGGCAACTGTGTGATGCCATCATGTCAATATGGACCAAACTCCCTGAGGAATGCTTCCAGCACCTTGTTGAATCTATGCCACGAAGAATTGAGGCAGTTCTGAAGGCAAAAGGGGGTCCAACCCGTTACTAGCATGGGGTACCTAATAAAGTGGCCGGTGAGTGTATATTAGATAGCGTGTTATTGTTGCATAAACTTAACATAATATTAGTTGAACTGGTGCCAGACTAAAATGTATGAAATCGACAAAAACAAATCGATCCAATTAACTTGTCATCAACAATCATCATGACTATCCCATCAGCATGAGAGGAAGCATATATATAGGCACTCAGTCGACTCACCTACATTCCTTGACAGTTTTTCAGCATCTCTCCACCACACCGACACCTCACTCTTGGCTTGTTCCTTCCACAGCCAGGAATACGAGGGGGAGTATTCTGGGTTCAGGCCAAATACCGAGCCCGAAGCCCTCTCCTCAGACAGCACGCCAAATATGCATACCATTTATTCTATCTGACTTATTTGTAAGTGTGAACTCATGAAATCAATATTCATGATGTTTTACGCTCTCCTCGCATACATTTTTCTTACACAAAACATATCTTACAAATTATTAATCAATATATTGTTTTATGTGAATGAGTGGGCAGGATGATATTCACATAGTTTTAAAGCAAATATTCTAGGGTACGTGATTCAGTTCTCTTACGAGAGGTTCTCTCGTACTGCGTAATATCTTATGCTAGGGGAAAATCCCTTTTCCACGAGATATTGAAGCCAAAAATTATCCTTAATTTTGAATATATGTAAAATGCGTTGCGGCAGCATACAGACATAGGCAAGACGGCTCGCGTGCCTATTGGCTGTCCTGCGGCAACTGCAGCAGCCTATCGAGTGAGGCCTCTCGTGACGTCATATCCAATGGGTGCATCTCATGCCCTCTACGTCACGTCCCGCCACAAGAGGCGTGGCCTGGGCCTATAAATACAGCTCGATGGCTGATATAATCTGATTTTTCATCTCTTCAGCGAAGCTCACGCATCGCTGGATCCTGAGTGAAGAAGCCGCGCCGTCGAAATAAGTCTTCTCAGCGGGACGAGCCTTTGCATCTGAGGACGCCGGCCTGCACTTTGCCGCCTTCAGTCGCCGTACCTGCTGCGCTTTCCGGCGCCTATATCCTTTTACTCTGCTAAAGTGTGTGTTCGCCGCTGCGACGCACACTTTCCCTAAAAGAGCTAGCGTCTTTTTTAAGATGCCGAAATCCTGCGGCTCATGCCGAGCTGCACTCAGCGACAGGGACCGCCATGTGATCTGCGTTTCCTGCCTGGGTAAGGATCACGCGGCTCTCGCGCTCGCTGATGGCGGCTGCCATCATTGCGAGCTGTTGCCCTTGACGACTCTGAGGACTCGTCTGGCATTCTTCTCAGAACCTGCACTTCCGCCCGCTGTGGTGCCGCGCCGTAAAAAGCGCCATGCTCAGCGCGCCCCCGAGCACTTCTCCGGAACGCGAAAGCTTGCCGGTTCGCCCGCCAGCTTCGCTCAAGTCACTGACTGATGGACAACGGCCGCCGTCTGCCGCCGCTTCCGTCATTATGGACGACGAGATTGCTGCTGAGGAGGCCAGATTTTCAATCCTGACGCCCGCGAGTCGTCAGGGAAACGAGCCGGTATCGAGTCGGAGCTAATGCACGTGCTCTCGCAGGCCGTGGCAGGCCTCGGCCTCGAGTGGGTGGCGCCCACCCGACTGGACGGCTGTTTTCTCCGGAAGGACCGCGCTCCACCTGTTTCACGACCCGCACCTTTTCTTCCTGAGTTACACGAAGAAGTCGCAAAGTCCTGGAGCGCCCCCTTCTCTGCTAGAGTGCGTACCTCTGTCTCTGCAGCATTCTCCGTGGTGGACGATGCTAAAGACAAAGGTTACTCTTCTCTTCCTCCTGTGGAAGAAGCTGTAGCGGCCCATCTTTGCCCGCCCTGGACGGCACGCTAAGACGGCGCTACCTTCTAAAGCCTGCCGAACTACTTCCGCTGCACAGGCCATTGGGTGGACTATGGCCTCTCTCACGTCACTGAGAGACACCTGTGGCTGACGTTATCCGAGATGCCGGACTCGGAGCGCTCTGCGTTCCTCAACGCTCCCGTCTCCCCCGCTGGCCTTTTTGGATCTTCCATCAAGGACTTTGCGGAACGATTCGCTGAGGTACAGAAAACGTCGCAGGCTATGAAGCACTTTATACCAAAGCGCTCCAGCTCCGCTGCAGGCCGCCAGAAACAGCCGTCTGCTCGCAGCTCCCAGCCACAGCCGCCTTCCGCCGCCACCGCCTCACTGCGCTGCCCAGCTCGTGACCAGAGACAGCGCTCTTGCTCTTCAGGCCGCCGCCCCCCTCCGCGTGGGCCACGGCAGAAGATTGAGCTGAAGGCTGAGGCCTCAAAGCCTTCCTAGCCCTCCTAGGAAAACGAAGGTGTTCGCAGAGGCCAGACTTCCACCAAAAAATCCTGCTCGTCCAGTTCCAAAATTTGCGACTGTTCCAGCGCATTCAGCAGTAAACAAGTCGGCACCACGGCCCGCTTGCCAGCACACAAACGCCGTTTTTACGGCGACCCAGATAAATCACAGAAAGAGTGTCATTTCTGGTTTTCCGGCCGGGGCCGATGGTGTTATGAGTGTAATAAAAATGCCCACAACTCAGTATTCATTCCTACGCGTAAACACAGCCCTCCACATCACAGGGCCTGCACTATGGCGGCATAATAATGTCAATAATCGCGAGAAGATATGAGATCCTCGCGAGAGGAAACTAGATCCTCGCCAGAGGAAACTAGATCCGCGCGAGAGTAAATTAGATCCGCGCGCATATTACTTTTGCGCGCAGAATTTCTCTGCTCACGCGAGCAGGATTGTAACCCGCGAGGAGAAAACTGTGCTTTGAGCGCGCGCAGAATCCCATGTACATCTCATCCCATCATCCATCTCTGCTGCTCGCGAAACTTTTACCTGCTCGCTCGCTCGTGGTTAACCGGCGCGGTCATTGTTGATATGCTGGAACACTGTCTATGAAGCACAGTTTTCTCCTCGCGGGTTACAATCCTGCTCGCGCGAGCAGAGAAATTCTGCGCGCAAAAGTAATATGCGCGCGCGCGGATCTAATTTACTCTCGCGAGGATCTAGTTTCCTCTCGCGAGGATCTCATATCTTCTCGCGATTATTGACATTATTATGCCGCCATACTGCACAAATAAAATCGACTCATGCCGGTTGTGCATTAAATGTAGTGAGCGTGCCCACAGACCTGTGCCCACGAACACTACATGCTGCATGTCACACGGTTTCCATGGCAACGAAACCAGCACACATACAGTCAGCTCACGCAGACGGTGTTTTCAGTGCAGTGTATGTGCCCGCTGTCACGCGCCCACATTCACTCACAGACATGTCGTGCCCTACGGGGCTCGCCCCGCTCTCTCTCTCTCAGCAAGCTGTCACGAGACAGATGAGCGCGCCCCCCGCCTCAAATGTTGCAAACACAGCGGTCATGTTACAGCACATCGACGCTCTTCAATCGCCACTATGTCACGATCAGAGCCCAGATTTCATTCTACCCCTAGCTATTCATGCAAATGCATGGGAAATGCTTCCTGGGATATCAGAATGGGTGCTGAACATTATAAAAAGAGGCTATTCGCTGCAGTTCGCTCGACGCCCCCACCGTTATATGGCGCGCGTCGAAACCACGGTGAAATACGAAGTAGCTCATTTACTTCGAGCCGAAATAGCAAAACTGTTGAGCAAAGGGGCCATAGAGCCTTTATCTCAAGCTCAGAGCAAAGGGGGCCTATACAGCAGATATTTTCTGGTACCGAAAAAGGACGGGGGTCTCAGACCCATTTTAGATCTGAGACAGCTGAACAGAGCGCTTGCGAAGCGCAAGTTCAGAATGCTCACGACCAGCAAAATCCTCGCGCAAGTTTGCCAAGGGGACTGTGCCCGGTTGCATAAAGCACCTTAAGTGTAATTTTCCCTTAAGTTCGCCCTTATGTTTTCCTTAAACCTAAGGGTGTTGCAGAAAAAAAAACCTTAAGTGTTACTTAAGGGTTCATTTAAGTGAAACGTCATAAACACTTAGAATTTCCCTTAAATGCTGTTTTTTCACTTAAGTAATCCCTTAAAAAGCGTTAAGTGTTGCATAAAACCCCTTAACGGTCATTTTCCTAATTATAACTTAAGGTTTGGAAATCGTAACCTTAAGAGTAACGCAGACAAAAATAAGACGACATGGCTGAATTTATGGAACCAGCTGAAGATCTTTGTGCCAAGAATAATTTTTAGGAATAGGGAGAACCCTTTGGACCAACTTAGCGATTAAAAATTGTTGCAAAAATACCGATTTGATCGACATGCAATATACATGCAATATAAACATCGCTAACATACTAGACGGCTGTCTGTTATTACACACAACTCGCATGTAGACTAACGTTAAGTCAGTACGTGCACGGAGAGTGTGTGGCCGACTCATGCAGAAAAAATGTCACTGGAGAACGAGCTGATTCTGTGTTTTAAAATGAATCATGACAGAAGAAAACAGGTATGCTATAGAAATATACTCAGCTGTATTTCGAGAGACAGAGCCAGAAGTGCATTCACAAAACCTAAACAAATGCCAAAGCAGGAGACGGTGAACACTACAACACAAACTGCCAACGCGGTGTTGCGTGATAGCGTCACTGGACTGACACGTGATATGCTGACATGTTAGTGCTTTGCGTATTTATGGCAACAACAGACTTTTATAACGTGAATCCAGCATGTCAGTGGTGGCTTACATAATTCGCCAGGGTGGCGTCAGGTCCCGGTACCTTTACAGGCTGACGGAACGCCTCCTGGTCTGGGCTCTGCACAATCTGCGCTCACTGAGAGCTGCGCATGTGCCTGGTCACCTGAATCTGGGACCAGACAGACTGTCCAGAAACAATATTCCAGCAGGAGAATGGTCTCTGCATCCGCAGACGGTCCTACTGCTGTGGGAGACATTCGGCAAAGCGCAGATAGACCTGTTTGCGTCTCAAGAAAACGCTCACTGTTCGAAGTTTTTCTCCGAAAGCAAGGATGCGCTGGCCCACATTTGGCCCCGCTGTCCACTCTATGCTTTTCCCCCCGTCTCACTCCTGCCTCAGGTTTTGGAACGGATCAGGGAAAAAGGAGCATACGTCGAAACAGAGCATATCCAGGTGGATAGTGGATGCCATAGCGCTGGCCTACACTTCTACAGGACTACAATGTCCTTTGGATGTCAGAGCGCACTCCACGAGAGTGTGGCCTCGTCGTGGGCATGGTCTAGCGGGATTTCCTTACAAGATATATGTATGGAGGCATGCTGGGCCTCCCCGTCTACATTTATAAGGTTTTATAACCTAGAGGTTCCCGTCTTGCAGCCTAGACTACTTTCGGTCTAATACAGTACTGTCTTCCCAGTTGTTGGCTCAGCGTACTGAAACTGCTTGGGCATCGCTCGCTGACCGAATGCATGTTATATTGGTTATGTTAAGCCCATTCTGTTGCTCAGTACAGGCTGGAAGGTTTCCACCCTGGCTGTGTGGAACACTATTTATGTGATTTAGCTCCTTCGGAAGCTATTATTTTTAGGGAATGATGCTTCTAGCTTCTCTTCTCTGGACTCTCTGTGGGTTCCCTGGTGATTATGCACTATATGAGCCCCGGGCACTCGCCCTTGGGACTTTGGTGTTTGGATCCCAGCACGCACAGCGTTTTACACTGTTTTCCCCTAGCGTAAGATATTACGCAGTACTCGTTCCCTCTTCTAGAGAGAACCGAGGTTACGTTAGTAACCGAGTACGTTTTCAAAAGTTTTGTGAACAAATAATCACTATGGGTTTTATGGCCTTAAAAATGGCCTTTATGGCTTTTATGTGACTTAAAAAAAAAAAAAAAAAAAAAAAAAAAGATATATATATATATATATATATATATTTTTTTTTTTTTTTTCACAAACCATGTGTAAATGTCATTTTCTCAAAACTACTTTTGCATACATGCTGCATACATATTAATATAGCACAGTTTGTGCTAGAAGAAAATATTACAAGTAACAGAAATAAGCACAAATGTCAGGAAATGTCAGAACACCTCCAGGGCCTACTTGGTTACTAACGTAACCTCGGTTCCTTGAGAGTAAGGAACGGGTATTGCGTAGCTAATACACAGTGGGGACACTCCTTTCCTCGAAAAATATTGAAATATTTAATATATTTTAAAACGCAGTGCAGATGCACATCTGCGGCAACTGCACATTCTATGGCGAAGCCAGAATGGGCGTGGCTTATGGCTATAAGAAGCCCCTATTTTTCGCCATATACAGGTTAAACCGACTGAAGCGACAAACACTGACAGATTGCAATAGTGCGGCAGGCTACACAATACACGTTCCCTACTCTCAGTAACATTAGTAACCGAGTACGTTCCCTTTCGAGAACGGTCACTTCGTATTGCGTAGCTAATACGCAGTGGGGACGCAATGTAACACGCCGCACTATTAGCAATTGGCTCTAATCCAACTGGAGCCTAGGGGAAGCATCCCGAGGCTCACAGAAACAAGCCCTAATAAACCCTCACATGAACAGGGACCAGACCCAAGTCGGGTCTCATGAGAAGAGAGGCTGGGGACAACTTGTGCTTATGTACAGTGATCATGTTAGACTGATAAGACCGGACACCTTCGGTTCTAATTATCATATTGAGAGGACTCGAGCCTGCAGGCAAGGTAGCTCCATGTTATAGAACCTAACAAATGTGGATGGCGAGGACCAGGCGGACGCCGCACATATGTCTTGAATTGGCACACCACTAGACCAGGCCCATGAAGAGGCCATGTCTCTTGTAGAGTGAACTCTAGCACCTATGGGACAAACCTGTCCCATAAGGTGTATGCCAGAGAGATGGCGTCCTTGGACAGTCTCTGCTTCATGATCGGTAACCCCTTGGTGCAACCACCGAAGCATACAAAGAGCTGTTCTGACTGCCTAAATGGTGCAGAACGCTCCAAGTAGATTTTTAGAGCTCTGGCAGGACAGAGCAAATTAGCCTCCCCATCATTCTCCGAGGGTGGAAGTGCTGACAATATAATAACCTGTGCTCTGATGAGGTTGTTTCTCCCCAGTGACTGGCCAGCCACAGGAGCATGGTAAGCTGCTATTTCTCCCACATACACTTTGAGCGTGGATGGGGAGCGACCTGCATCTAGAAGCTTTTGTAGGAAGGAGAGTACCACTGACACCTCGCATAACTGGGGCTTGAGGTCCCTACAGTGTAGCTGTGCACCAGCTGGTGAATACTGACCACTTAAGAGCATAGAGGCGCCTGGTAGACGGTGCTCTAGCCTCGGTGATGGTATTCAAGACCTTTTCTGGGAGGTCCCAGGATACCCATTGAGGGGCCACACATGAAGGGCCCATAAGTCGAGGCAAGGGTGCCAAATCGTCCTGTTCGCCTGCGTGAGGACATCCCCCCTCACTGACAACGGCCAGGGAACAATGCCCATCATCTGCGCCAGCTCCGGAAATGACACCTGGGTTTTCCAGAGGGGGACTACTAAGAGGACTGAGCATCCGCTTTCCTTGATCCGTCTGATGACCTGAGGGATCATAGAGACTGGCGGGAACGCATATAGAGGGCGCCTGGGCCAGGAATGGGGCAGCCCGTCCCTGTTCTCTGAAAAGAACATTGCGCAATGAGTGTTGCTTTCCGAGGCGAAGAGGTCGACCTCTGCCTTTGCCAAATACACTCCATATCAGATGAATCATCTGTGGGTTAAGAGACCCACTCGCCTGGGGGAGTGTTGTCTCGAGATAGTCCGCACCAAAATTTTGGACGCCCAGGACATGAGCAGCTCTCAGAGAGTCAAGGTTGGCTTGTGCCCAAAGGAGGAGATTTCTGGCCATGACATACTGGTTGCCCGATCTGAGGCCGCCCTGGCGATCTATAGGACATACTGACACATTGTAAGTGCGGACTAAGACGTGGTGTCCTCTGAGGTCTGGCAGAAACGCGTTCAGGGCTAACCAAACTGCTCTCATTTCCAGGCAGTTGATATGTAAGCTCTTCTCCGGGCTCAACCAAAGGCCGGAGACAGGCTTGCCCAGGCTTGGGTCTGTGAAAATTACCTTCCTCCTGGAGGCCACACCCATGGTCTCACCCGACTGGTACCAGTTTTGGGCTTTCAAGGAGACCAGAGCGTTTATGCGGCGCTGGTTCACCGTAACGTGCAGGCGTCCTGACCGCAACGCATAGGCTGGCACACCATAGGCTGGCTTTAGCCAGTGCTGAAGGGGGCGCATATGCAGTAATCCTAGCTGGACTACTGACGATGCAGTGGCCATGAGACCGAGAAGCCTCTGAAACTTTGTGAGGGTGTGCACGCACCTACCCTGAAGGAGGCTATCAGCTTTTGGATAGAGAGAATGCACTCTGGTGTCAGCCGAGCTCTAATCAACCTGCCCTTCGAAGGCAAATCTCAAGAATGGCCCGTGATTAGGCATTATCTGAATATGAAAGTAAGCGTCTTTCAGATTCACCGTAAAAAAACAGTCCCCCAGGTGAACCTGTGTGAGGATTTGTTTGGTAGTTATAATTCTGAATGGCTGTCTCATGAGGGCTTTGTTCAGATGTCTCAGGTCTAAAATGGGGCGGGTGCCGCCTTTTTTGGTACAAGGAAGTAGCGACTGTAAAACCCCAATCGGCTCAGCGCGGGGGGGGACTAATTCTATCGCCCCTGCACGTGAGCCACTTTGGTTTTCACTCTCGATGACCGCCAGAAATCGGGTCTGCGAGTGAATTGGAGCGAGTAGCCTCACTTTATAATGTTCAAAACCCAGTTCGACACTTCGATGATGGCTTGCCAGGCCTCTGCCTTTGTGGCTTGTGTTTGAATGAAACATGGGGAGGGCCGCCTAGAGAAGGGGGCCCGGTTACCCAGGTTTTGTGTGTTTGAAACATACTCTTTTTGTGCTTTACTTGGGTCACTGTAAAAACAGCATTTGTTTGTAGGGGCGCGTGCAGCGCAACGGGCCCATTGACTACAATAGGAAAATCCTCAGTCACCTGAGCTAAATAGGGAGCTGGGAGATTTAGATGAGCTCTTTTCGAGGAGGGTTCGGCAAGAGCGAGACTCAGACCCTCTCTCTTTCCTCCTGTTGCTAGGAGGTCTTCTAAGGCACAGGGTCCAACACAATGCTGGGTCGGGGGCCCTGGGCCGGAGCAACGGGTAGCACTTAGCTGATCGTGAGCGGAGATGGGTATCAGCCGCAGGGCGGAGCTGAGAGACCCGAGGCGCTGGCTTCGCTGGCTGAGGCGGCGGTGTGCTCTTAGGGCGAATCAAGGGGAATTAGTAGAATCAAGGAAAGCCGTCCTATCCGCCTTTTTAATGTCTGTGAGGTTCAGCCACAGATGGCGCTCGAGCACAACGAGGTTAGCCATGCCTCTGCCGATGGCTTGAAATTACACTTTTAGAACTGATTGTCGCAGTGGCGATTGTCGACTAGCCAGTCTCCAGACCTAAACCCAATAGAGAATCTTTGGAGGGAGCTCAAACTCCGTGTTTCTCAGCGACAGTCCAGAAACCTGACTGATCTAGAGAAGATCTGTGTGGAGGAGTGGGCCAAAATCCCTCCTGCAGTGTGTGCAAACCTGGTGAAAAACTACAGGAAACATTTGACCTCTGTAATTGCAAACAAAGGCTACTGTACCAAATATTAACATTGATTTTCTCAGGTGTTCAAATACTTATTTGCAGCTGTGTCTTACAAATAAATAGTTAAAAAATCATACATTGTGATTTCTGGATTTTTTTTTTTAGATTATGTCTCTCACAGTGGACATGCACATCCGATGACAATTTCAGACCCCTCCATGATTTCTAAGTGGGAGAACTTGCAAAATAGCAGGGTGTTCAAATACTTATTTTCTTCACTGTATATGCCATTTGAAAGTTGCAAACCATAAGATTCGACCTCTGAAGTCCGTTTTTCAATCTTTACAATAGCGTACAGCAGAAATAATACTTTAAAAAGGGAAAAGAAGCAGGTCTGTGGACATGAAACATCATTGTTTTTTCCACTGTTTGCCATCAGATCATTTTAAACTGGTAAACTGGAAAGTTTTCAGTCCAAGGACCCAGTAAGCAAATGCATTCAAGGAATCAGTTCAAAACATCACCAATGCATAGAAAACTCACCCAATTATATCAGAGATGCTAGAGAGAATAGAGACTCATATCCAGAATTTAGTAATTATTCATTTCATAATGTATTTCACTTCAAAGCCGGACAGTAAAAAAAGCAAAAAAGTATTTGAAAATCGTACAAAAAGACAAAGGTACAAGACTTTAAGTAAGGCAAGTTTATTTATATAGCACATTTCATACACTATAGAAATTCAAAGTGCTTTACAAAAAGGAATTAAAATAATCACAAAATTAAAATTAAAACAGTTTTAAAATAAATTAAAATATATATATATATATATGATACAGTTATAAAATGAATTAAAATAGTAAAAATGTGATACATAGATAAACTTCTTATCTGGCAAAACACCGGTGTATCATATTTTGCACAGCTGCTTGTTTTACTGTGAGATTGTAGTTGGGTTGGATTGTACTGTGTCTGTGGTATTCTTTCGACGCACACAAACACTCTATTGGACTTCTCCAATAGACCCGATTTTTCCATAAAATCCGCCAGGAGGAGCTCTAGGACTGACTCACGGGGGTAGCCTCGGGTTCACTGCCTCTTCAGTCCGCACCCCAAAAATCCATTTGTTCAGAAGCTCTAGGAATGGAATCAATCCAGTCTGCACCCCACAGAACCTCAAGTTTAATCATGTCAAACTCACTACTCCAACACAGACCCAGGCCATCAGCATGGTTTCATCTCTCTTTCCCAATTCTCAGTGCCTTTTGAGTTCAGTTTTGAATAAAAAAGAGGATGCAAAATAAAACACTGGCACAATACTCATTCAGTAAATGCACAGCTAAACAGATGTGTTTTGAGTCTGGATTTGAATGTGACTACTGTAGGAGCACATCTGATCTATTCTGGAAGGTGGTTCCAGCTGCGGCTGGCATAGTAGCTAAAGGCGTACTCACTATGCTTAGAGTGAACCCTTGGTAATTTTAGCTGATGTGATCCTAATAGTCTGAGTGATCTGTTATGTTTATATTTAGTGAGCATATCTGCAATGTATTGAGGTCCTAGGCCATTGAGTGATTTATATACCAGTAATAATACTTTAAAATCAATCCTAAATGTAACTGGAAGCCAATGTTCATATTTTCTGGTTCTGCTCAGAATCCTGGCAGCAGCGTTCTGTATGAGCTGCAACTGTCTTATGGTCTTTTTGGGAGGGCCAGTGAGGAGTCCATTACAATAATCCAGCTGCTAGTTATGTAACCATGAACAAGTTTTTCTAAGTCTTTTCTGGAAACAAAGCATTTAATTCTTGCAATAGTTTTGAGATGATAGTATGCTGATTTAGTTATTGCTTGGACATGACTACTAAAACTAAGGTCTGACTCAAAAATCATACCGAGATTCCTGACTTGATTTTTAGTTGTTTGACCCCTACGATAGGGGTCAAACAACATACCTTGTAAACGCAAGGTATGCGTTTACCTTGAGAACTTCATCTTTGTTTCCAAACGCAATGACTTCAGTTTTGTCGTTGTTTAACTGAAGAAAGTTTTGCCACATCCAACTGTTGACTTCACCAATGCATTGGCACAGGGAGTCAATGGGGCTTAGTCGTTAGGCGATAGGGCTAAGTAGATCCGTATGTCGTAAGCAATTTTGTTCTTTTTCATTATTTGGCTCAGTGGGAGCATGTACAGGTTGAACAAGAGTGGCACAAGAATTTAGCCTTGAGGGACTCTGCATGTCATGGATGTCCATTCAGACTTATGGTCACCTATACTCACATAATAACCTCTCCCTCCTAGGTATGACCTGAACCATTTTAGGACTATCTAAGAAGGCCCAACCCAGTTTTCCAGCCTGTCAAGAAGTATGTTATGATCGACAGTGTCAAATGCAGCACTGAGGTCAAGTAGAACCAGAATTGATGTTTTGCCTGTATCACTATTTAACCATATATCGTTTACTATCTTTATGAGCGCTGTCTCTGTGCTGTGATGTGGTCGGAAACCAGATTGAAAATTGTCAAAGTATCCATTTGAGATTAGGAAGTTGTTCAGCTGATCGAAGACAACTTTTTCAATGATCTTGCCTATGAAAGGAAGATTTGAGATTGCTCTGTAATTGCTCAACATGTTGCTATCCAGATTGCTCTTTTTCTGGAGGGGCTTGACAACTGCAGTTTTAAGGGACTTTGGAAAAGTCCCAGAGAGAAGTGAGGAGTTTACCACTTCTAGGAGATCTGCTTCTAAGCAGTTTAACACACATTTGAAAAAGGATGTGGGGTGTGTGTCTGGTTGATGTTTTAAGGTAGCCTGGCATGCCAGACCTACATCACGATGTTAGGTCTGGGAACTCTCCGTTGACTGGGATCAATACGAGGGGCGGGATTAACGGTTGTCTTTCAAATTCTCTCTAGTCCAGTCATTTTATTAAAAAACGTTGAACAAATTGCAACAGAAGTAAACTCAACTGATTTTGTATCCTCAATATGTCCTGAGTAAGGAAAAAAAAGCCTTAGGGGAAAGTTTCGAAAAAGACCCAAATATAGCCTATTCATACGCCTATTCATTCTTTTTCTTCACTTGAAAATGGGTACAATTTTTAACCTTAAGATATAACCATGAGAATTACTGAGTTGATTACTTACATCAAGACAAACAAAAAATGTATTACAAGTTTTTTTCAATTGTTTGTTAACATAGACAAACGGTGCATAATCTAATTAGGTATGTGCTAATTTGCATATATACCCAAACAGATCTAAACATTGGGTATAGCAAGGTGAAAATGTCTTGGTGAATCTTGTTGACACCTTACAGTAAAATACTTAATGTTAAGGTCTGAATGGAACCCATTTTTGATCCAGCCTCTTTTTATTTTACCTAACTTTTGTCTTGTTTCAGCCCAAAACCCCATCTCTGCAATACAAATTAATAAAGGCTGGTTTCTAAAGTACCTCTTCCTGCTTCCATGTATTAATGTTCATGGGTAGTCTGAATCGGTTCCATTCAGACCTTAACATTAAGTCTTTTACTGTAAGGTGTCAACAAGATTCACCAAGACATTTTCACCTGGCTATACCCAATGTTTAGATCTGTTTGGGTATTTATGCAAATTAGCACATACGTAATTAGATTATGCACCGTTTGTCTATGTTAACAAACAATAAAAAAAAAAACTTGAAATACATTTTTTGTTTGTCTTGATTCAAGTAATCAACTCAGTAATTTTCATGGTGATATCTAAAGGTTAACATTTTTACCCATTTTCAAGTGAGGAAAAAGAATGAATAGGTGTATGAATAGGCTATATTTGGGTCTTTTTCGAAACATTCCCCTAATGGGATTCTTCAGGGCTTTTTTTCTTACTCAGGACATATTGAGGATACAAAATCAGTTGAGTTTGCTTCTGTTGCAATTTGTTCAAGGTTGACCCCCATTTTGGCCTAAAATGACTGGACTACTCTGCACGCAATAGGACAGCACTACAACCAACCAGAGCAGTGAAGAATTCAACGTCTTTTGTATCTTCCTTTTATTAAAATGACTCAAGTGCCGTTCTTTGTTCATGTTTCAAAGAAAAGTTTAACTTTAAATCCTCCAGAGTCGCGGTCAAAGCCGATTCGAAAGACATCTGTTCGCCAGCAGCAAGGAGCATTCTTTGTTTTCAAGTAGCAGTGAACCGTCGCAACTCTGTCTGTTAAGCCCGCCCACCGACTCTATACACGATGTGATTGGCCTGACCAAAGTTTGGTTTTTCCAGCTAAAACGTCTATGGAGAGTTGCTAGACTACACTCGCTGCGAAATAATTTTTGCAGCCGCTAGGTGGAGTCTAGATTTCTAGGCTAGTTTTAAGGTGCTGTACTGTTTCTTCCAAAATGTTACAATTAATTTCTTCGAAAATCAGACATAGCAACTTTCTGAGGATGTGGTCTGATCTTTCTTACCTCAGTGCAACATAAGGTTATGCCGATCGTCTTTCTGATATTTTTTTTTTTCTCAGAGAAAAAGGAAGCAAACTGATTCCATTTGCTGTCTGAGAGCATTTCACTGGGAATCTGGCTTGGGGGGTGTGGTTTAGCGTCTAAAGCCCTATTCGCACGGGATTAGTACTATATGGGGACCTCTAGTCATTTGTAATAATTGCGGAGGTTGTCTGTGATCTTAATCCCGTGCGAATCGGCCATGTCTGTAATTTGTAAAGTAAAAATTCCCCCGCAAACGACCTACCATATTTCGCTGAACACCGATGTCCAGTGATAATATTAGTCCCGTGCGAATCGGCATCTCTGTGATTTGGCGGATCGAATATAATTTTTTTAAGGTTTTTGTTTCATGCGCGTCTTTTTATCCATTTTTCGCGAAGAATGAGGCTGCGCTGGAGTGTTTTGATAGTATTTTGGGTGCTGGGTCATATCGCTATACACCATACAGCTATACAATTTTCTGAAAGAGAAAGCTGAAAATCATCAGAAGAGCAAAAGCAAAAATAATGATTAGATGGAGATGAATGAATGACATATAGCAGCATGCGGTAAAGAACATTCTTCTGTTCATGATATCATACAGATAGACCAATAATAACGGCAAGACATTTCCAAGCAATAGCCTCGCCGTCATATCCGGGAGATAAGTCAGTAAATTTGAGGATAATCACAGGCTTCGGCTATCCCGTGCGAATGCGCCACACGAAATTCAGATGTGGGGGGGGTAATTTAAAAATCACACGAGGTCCCCAGATAGTACTAATCCCGTGCGAATAGGGCTTTAGTCTGTGAAAGGAGAGAGGATCGGGAGACAGGTGCGGCGTAAGTGGGTCAAGTGCAAATGACGAACACCTGTGTCTTGTTTCAGTGATTGGCATGGAGAGAAAAGCCAAGCCATATTTATAAAAGCCAAGAGGAAACACCATTCGAGGAGAGATTGGGGGAACGTTTGTTACTGGAGTGCGAGGCAGACTGAAAGTCTGTAAGGAACACAGATAGCAACTGAACAAGGACTGAGGACTTTGGACTTTTGTGTGCGATAGCGCGAGTGTGCTGCCACATTGTATTTGTTTATTTTTGTGATTGATTTAAGTAATAAATGGATTAACATCCTTCTATCTCCTTTCTCTCATTGACATAGGCCTACATTAAGAGAGAGAAAAGCTGAATATACTACGAAAATATTGATAAAAAAAGTAAAACATAGTGCAAGGCTATATAGGGTCAGAACTACCGCGACACGTAGGGAAATATATGTGTGATGCAGATATTATAAAACCATTCAAATAAAATAAAAATGTTTTCTTTATTATATCAGTAGTTAGGACAGGGATGGGCAACGTCAGTCCTGGAGGGCCACTGTCCTACAGAGTTTAGCTCCAACCCTGAAAAAATCACCTGCCTGTAACTTTCTAGTAATCCTGAAGACCTTGATTAGCTTGTTCAGGTGTGTTTAATTAGGTTTGAAGCTAAACTCTGTAGGATAGTGGCCCTCCAGGACCGAAGTTGCCCATCCCTGAGTTACATAAAGATTAAATAAAGACTTGAGTCGTTTTTAAAATATTCACGAGTCCTTTTTGTCGAGTCTGAGTTGAGTCTGAAGTCATTTCAGGTCGAGTCTGAGTCAAGTCTGAAGTTTATTAAAATGCGACTCGAGTGCGAGTCTCTAACTATAGTGCCCATCTCTGGGTCACACTAGAGATAATAAGCAGAGGCTTGAGAAACTGTACCTCTCGTTGGTTTCATACGGATTACATAGACAGAGAATATTTGGTTTTTATATGAATTTATATCGTTTAAAAATAGACAATTCAAGCTTTCTAAAGACATGTCTCCCATGTCTGTGTGGCAAGTATTCGCTGAGTTACAGTTCATTTTCTGTTTCAGAATGGACTTCACAGTGAGAGAGATGGCAGAACATGCATCATGTTTATTTTATTTTTATTTTGTTTTTATTATGAGTGTACACAAATAAAAGTAGACATTTAACAGTTTTGAATAATATATAACACTTATATGTATAATAAAAATTTGAGTCATTTGAGTCTCTTTCGCACTGATAAGAAAAAAAGTGAGGCGGTCGGTCAAGGGGTTAAGTGGATACATTAATTAATTAACCACTCTGCGTGCCTTCCCTGACAAGATCTGGCACCCCCCTGGGGTGGCGTGCCCCGCGCTTTGAAAACCACTGCCTTACATGAAAAATTAATAGAAAAATATATTTCTGGAACTAACAAAAAGTGAAAGCTGAAAAAGTGAGTGGGCACTCATGCAGTCTAATGTGATTTCAGTGGTCTATTGTGTTTTGAAGTTACTGACTCTTAAATGTTTTGTAAGCATGTTTATTTTAAGACATGATTGCAGACAAAGGAAATGTATGTCTTACAGGATCTTCTCAGTTATCATAATTTGTAGAAATGCAGGTTAATTCAGGATAAATGTAGATTCCTCTGCTGTAGAGACGTGAAATAATTACATTTCCCCAAATTGCAGTTCAGACTACACGTTACACCCACCAACTTGGTACTCTTTCACAAAATCTTTCAGTTCTTTGCAGTAAATCCTGTTGACTGATGCTTTGCATATTGAGGTTGATAGCTTCTGCTCAACCCATGTCTTTGAGTCCAGCAGGTACTGCATGCTGAGAGAGAGAGGGAGAGAGAGAGAGAGTGTTCATGTCTATTAGATTTAGGGTTTTCTATAATATGCTAGTGCTATGCTAGTTTTTTTTTAAATCTTTGATGCGAAGGACCCAGAAATATAACAAACTTGATTCAAGGGATCCTACATTCTCTGAATAGGGAATGAGACGCTGTGTCGGAAGTAGCCACACTAATGGGAACACCTCTGTGATTGTGTTTTCAAACATGTGTAAAATCAGTCCAGTTGCATGGCGGAACGTCAGCCGTAGTGTGTGATTTCATGAACAGGAAGCTATATTTCGCACACGGACCAAACAATATCAGCTTCTGATTGGCTGAAGCAAGTCAATTTCAGGCATGAATGTCAATTACAGGAAGTATGGCAGGTTGACTTAGCATCTAGTTCACTTTTCAGAGAACCATGGTTACAGTCATAACCTGAGACGTTCCATTTCGAGGGAACTTGCGGTCTGTCGGAAGTAGCAATGGTATGAATGATAATACCCACTTAAAGCATGCTGTAGACAGGCATTCTGCTGCTGCCACATCCCAAGCCAGAACCCTCACATGGCTTGCAGGCCTCAGCCTCAAAGCACCTTGTTGGAAATGGGTCACCAGTAGGTTTCAATGCCCAATGGCTGATCACCCAAAGGAGTGTGGTAAGAAGCTATGGCTGCCACGCACACCTTTAGAGAGGAGGGGGATAGCTCTGCAAAAAAATTGATCTTGAAGGAACTCCAGTACTGAACCAACTGGGAAGTTAACTGGGTCTATCCAACAACCTCTGCACCATGAAATGAAAACTCCCCACTTCAAGGGATATAGTTTCCTAATGGAGGGAGTTAAAGATGGTCCACCTCAGGAGCCAAACCCACAGTTTCCACAAGTCCGGGCAGGGGTGAAGGATTGAGCCCCCTGCCTGGGACAGGAGGTCCCTTCTGATGGGAATCTCACATGGAGAGCCATTGAAAAGAATTTGAGTAGACACATAAGGTCTAAGAACCATACTCAGGCCAGCCAGAACATGGCTACTAAGAGTGGACTAATGCTGTCCAGGCAAACTCTCTCTTGAACTCCCGGGAGCAGAGTAATCTGGGGAAAGTATACAGACGTGGCCTCGTCTGTACCATGGCATTGAAGCTCAGCAGGGCTGGATGCATGAGGGAGAACCAGAGCGGACAGTGGGGTATTTCTTGAGAAGCAAACAAGTCCACTTCTACCTTGCCAAATTCCTTCCAAATTAATTCCACCAAAATGGGTTGGAGTCTCAATTCCCCGGGCCTCATCCCTGGCCTTGATAGGATGTCTGCACCCTGATTTAAGTGCCCAAGGATAAACTGTACAATGCTCTAAAGGAGAGCAGCATGCCCCAGGATTGCTCCCCAGCCCATGAGAAAGGGCCTGTCATAAGCATTCTGCAATGACAATGTGCCCCAACACAGGACCTTGAGACAAGAACTAAGGTTTCTACCTCATCACCAAGGTACAAAGACACTTGCGCGTAACCTTGATCAAGAGGTACAGGTTGCCCCTCAGGGAAACCCCCTTGGTCTTGAGCCACCACTGCAAAGGTTTCATGTATATCAAGCCAAAGGGTATCACATTGGACACAGCTGCCATCAGATCTAACAGTCTCTGAAACGGTTTCACAGTGAGTGACTATGGCTGCCAGGATTGATTCAATACGAGCAGTAGACAGACGTTCCTGCATCATCATTGAGTCCCATACCAGTCCCAAAAAAGTGGTCCTCTGTAGAAGAGACTGCACACTTTTCTTGGCGTTCAGCCTTAAACCAAATTCCCTCATATGGGCGAGGACAACATCTCAATGCCGAACCGCCATATGCTCAGACTGATCAAGAATCAACCAAATTGTTGAAATAATTTAGTATGACATGGAGTTGCAGCGGAGCCGTAGCTGCATCCACGCACTTTGTAAAGGTGCCGGGTGACAATGCTAGGCTGGAAGGAAGAACCCGATACTGGTAAGGTTCACCCCGAAAGCAAACCTGAGGTACTTCCTGTGCTACTTCCTGTGCTGAGGAGGAATGGATATGTAAGTGTCTTTGAGGTCATTTGTGACAAATCAGTCCTCTTATCGGATTTGATCTGATATAGGTCATGATTAGTTTCAAAGTCACCATTTTGAACTTGAACTTTTTTGTAATGTACAGTTCAGTTGGTGCAGATCTATAATTGTATCGACCCATTATTTTTTGGAACAATGAAATACCAGCTGCAGATCCGGGATTCTCTTTCAGAAGAGGAACTCTCAATATGGCCTCCTTCCCCAAAAGAGCTTTGACTTCCTGTTTCATTAACAGAACCTGCTCAGGACCTACCACTGTGGGCAGAATCCCATTGAATCGAGGCGGATGAGAACCGAACTGAACTATAAAGCCTTTTTCTGTTTGCAGGACCCACTGAGACACATTTGGCATTTTACATGCTGTCAGATAGTCCACTAAGGGAACCAGCCTCTCGAGACTGGTCTCTGGTGTATTTTAAATAGTCAGTTTGGCGCCCTGAAGTGGATGACCAGCAGGGAACAACCGAAGCAGCTTTCTCTTAAACTCTTATGGTGTGTTCACACCGAACGCGAATAGAGCGGCAAATATGCGTCTATTTGAACCCATTCGCGTATCGTATATTTCAGGGTACCCACAGACGGCAAGAATTTGCATCTCCTCCATTTTCGACAACAGTGATAGACCGGACATATCAATTAGCTCTTCGTTGATTGGCTGGCGCAACAAAGCGTCATGCGAATCTTCCGCTCAAGTTAAAAATGTTCAACTTGCACGGAAGACGTTCGTGGCAAAAGTGTCGCCCAATTCGCGTCATTCGCGACACCTGGCGCAAATGATGCATCTATTTGTGTCTTTGCATTGACTTTGTATATAATCTACTCGCGCAAATAATTAAATTTGCGTTCGGTGTGAACACACCATTAGACTATTGTAATTCATTGTATAGTGGTCTAGAGTTCTCAACGGGCCGGGTCGGCCCGACAAACCCGACGGGACCCGCGGGTTCGGGTCGAAAATATAAGCAAATGACTCGGGTCGGGTCGGACCTCGGGCTTAATCTTTTTCGCTCAGTGAAAAAAACAAAACATTTATTAATCATCCGTAAAGAATGTCTGGCTGCTGCGTGCAAAGTGCATCGCGGGTGGCTGGCTGAGGAGAACGCGCCTCAGTCCATCCACTGTGGACGCACTAGTATACTGTTCCTCCACGATGCCTTATAAGCATACGATTATGTTTGTAGGCTATGCCTATTTTGTTTCAAAACTCGTAGCCCGCCCGCTGGCTGTTTGAGTTCTTTTTATTTATTAGTGTGTTAATATTTTTATTTAAACAGGCATGGCGTTAGCTACTTTCCTTTGAAAATAGTTGGCAACACTGCACTTGCGTGCATTTCAGACGTGATAGTAGACGACGGAAAAAGCAAAGAAAACGCGGACGGAAGACTAAAAGGAAAAGAGAATCTGACCGCGTGAGAAACCGGACAGTCACTCGGTCGGGCTTTCACTCGTTGGCGCGAGCTAAAAAGCAGCACTGGATGCAACAGTGATGCTGACCTGGCGATCTTGTTGATGGACTAGTAAGTAAATCTTTCTAAGTTTGTGTGCAGTTTATTATGTGATTTCACCTGAATGAATAGAGAGTCACCGCGGCGATAGATTGAAGAGCGCGTCCGAGTCGGGCCGCGGGCTGGGTTCGGGCAGATAATTCATGTTGATATGTCGGGTTACATCGGGTCCGGGCTTTAAAAGCCACGGGCCGGGTCGGGTCGGGTTATAATTTTCAGGCCCGTTGAGAACTCTATAGTGGTCTGCCCCAAAGTGCATTATCCTCTCTACAACTCGTCCAGAATGCTGCAGCCAGGCTGTTATAATTATTAAAGGATCATATTTCCCCAGTTTTGGTATCTCTACTAGGGATGCACCGAATCCAGATTTGTGGGGTTCGGCCGAATACCGAATCCACTGGTTAAGGTTCTGACGAATCCGAAACCGAATACCGAATCCTACTCTCATCCTCATCTACATTAACACAGTAAACACATTAATGAAGTAAACAACGTGGATTTTTCATTTGATTTAATTTTAACTGTAAAAAAAAAAGAAAAAAAAAAGAAGATTTTAACAGCGGCAATGTTGTGTATTGTATAGGGTCCTTGCCACCACGAGACAAATCGGCATTGCAAATTGAACATGTAGCTTGACTTGAATTGCCTTCTTTAGACTGAAAGTACTGCCAAACAACACTTTTTCTGCTCACAAGTTACATTTTCACTTTCTCACAGCCTACTGCATTCGAACAGTCCACCTACTATAACGAGTGGAAATAAGGTGTGGCCCCTTTAAGAGCTGAGTGCGCCCTGTTGAACTGTCTGCAGACTGCAGTTTGCATTGTATGTGCTGTGCGCCTCGAACACCCGCCCATGTATGCGGGTTATTTCTGTTTGACGCTCATTTTTATCTTATTTTGTTAAGTAACGCTGTGGACGGTAGAACGTGTGACAGACAGTTGCACGAGTTCGACTGGGGAATAAAGTGCGAGTTGTGAGATGCCAATCGCCTCCGTGAGTCTGTCTGGCCTCTGCAATAACTTTAGCTGTGAGCTGTGAGTTCAAGTCGAACAAGCCTAACGTAAACACCTTCCCATAATCAACAGCAGCGTGACCTTGACGTGCAAGCCTAGGGTTCGGTTCGGTGGAAAAAAATTCTAAGGTTCGGCAGAAACCGAACCTCGTTAAAAAGTCCAATATTCGGCCGAATCCGAAGCAGAATCCTGGATTCGGTGCATCCCTAATCTCAACACTATGTCCCGGTGAAATTCAGGGTGGATTTAAAAATTTTGACTTTTGTTTTCAAGGCACTATTTGGGCTCGCACCCAAATATATAAGTGAACTTTTACACCCTTACTCTCCAACTAGAGCACTCAGGTCTTCTGACCAATTGCTATTGACGGTTCCTCGTTGCCATTAAAAATCTAAGGGTGACCGTGCCTTTTCGTTGAAGGGTCCGAAATGATAAAATAGTCTTCCTTTCCATGTGAGGTCATCTTCATTGCTAGCCATTTTCAAGTCTTCTTTAAAAACATATCTGTTTTCTTTAGCTTTTGAATAGATCATGAAATGGGTTTTTGAAGCTGATAGAATGATGTTGTATTTAAATGTGTTTACTTATTCTAGCTTGATCTCTAAAAGACTTTGGGTCAACTTCTGTTGTTTTTAAATGTGCTATAAAAATAAAGGTTGTCTTGACTTGACTTGACTTGACTTAAACTCTAATCAAAGGGGAGTCTCTCAGTGGTGTAAAGTCTTCGGGCGGACACTGAGAACTGAACTCACTGGAAACCGCTGCGCCCCAAAGCATAAGGGTGGCAGGGATGTCAGAACGGTCCCCTAAGGGCACAGAGGAAGTGCGGGTATCATATGATGAGGTGAGACCCACTTCCACTTCCCCCCGGAGGGGCCTGCCATCAGAGGCCTGACACCACTGGCATCAGTACTTCTTAGACAAAGCCTTCTTAGAAATAATGACGTCCGTATATCCAACAGAACCCTTAAAGACTTCGGCTGAGAATCCTGCCCCGATCCCTGTTCTCTTTGCGGGGGAGCTCAGGAGGCGACACTCTGCATCTGCTGCACTCTATTTGAGAAGCTTTTAAACCTGTATGACTTCGCCCAACCTACAGCCCCTTAGACCTGGCTTCAGTGAGGAAGGTGTCTTTGGATTTCCGCCACTTGCTTTCCTCCCTTCTGAAACCTCTCAAAACTTGAGTGACAGCATCACTGAAGAAGCCAGGAGGGGACTGCGGGGTGTCCAAGAGAAAGGCTTTGCTTTTCTCTTTGATTCCAGACAAATTTAGCTATAAATGCCTCTCCTGCCATAGATTGACCAGGGCCAATTCCCTGCCGGTGCACCGTTACAGAGCGCTGTGTTTGCTGCTAAAAATATTCCAGAGGCCAGCCTCGAGAGGCTGGTACCCCTTTGTAGATTTTCTGGCAGAGTGGAAAAGCCTTCCAAGATTATCTCTGTGGGTCCTGCAATCGTTTTAATAAGAGGTTATGCTATTCAGTTCAGATCTCATCCAATTCGATTCAGAGGGTCCTGCCCACCGTGGTAGGCCCCAAGCAGGCTCTGGTAATGGAACAGGAGGTGAAAATGCTCCTGCAAAAGGAGGCTATAGAACGGGTTCCTCCTCCCAGCAAGGAGTCAGGTTTTTACAGCCGATGTTTCATCGTTCCAAAGAAGGATGGGGGGTTGCGCCCAATCTTAGATCTGCACCCGTTTAATCGCTCAGTAGTGAAGCTCGATTTCTAGATGCTGTCTCTCAAGCAGAATTTCTGTCACAAATCAGATCCAAGGACTGGTTTGTCACGATAGATCTAAAGGACGTGTATTTCCACATTTCAATCCTTTTACAACATAGGAAGTTCCTGAGGTTCGCTTCCGGGGCCGAAGCATACCAATATCGTGTTCTTCCGTTCGGTCTAGCTTCACGAGTGAAACTGGACCAGTTGCTCACAGTAAAACGGTTTCAGAGACTGTTGGTTCTGATGGCAGCAGCATCCAACGTTAAACCTTGCGGCCTGCTGTACATGAGGCTATTACAGTGGTGGCTCAGGACCAAGGGGTTCTCCCCGAGGGGAAACCCACTCCGCACGATCAGAGTCAGGCGGCATTACCTCCGTGCTCTAGTCGTGTGGAAAGAACCTTGGTTCCGGTCCTAAGGACTTGTTTTGGGAGCTCTTTGTCGTCGTATAATGCTAACGACAGATGCTTCCCTCACAGGTTGCGGGGCGATCATGAGTGGTCGTCCAGCCCAGGGTCGTTCGCACCCGTTTTACAAGCTGGCTCACCAGATCCTTCTATGGTCCCAGGGGAACCTTCTTTCATTGAGGGCGATTTACATCCCAGGGTATCTAAATCAGGGGGCAGACATCCTGTCGAGGCAGGGGCTGAGGCCCGGGGAATGAAGACTCCACCCTGATGTGCCTCTCCCTTGCTCCATTCGAGCCCATTGAAGAGGTTTCTGAGAAATGTATTACTCTCAAAACTTTCTTTTTGGCTTGCTATTTCCTCTCCAAAAAGAATCGGGGATTTTCAAGCTCTCTCGGTTTCTCCCTCGTGCTTGGAATTTTCGCCCGGCAAGGTAAAAGCTTTCCTTCACCCTAGACCGGGCTACGTTCCTAAGGTCCCAACTAATCCTGTTAGACCTGTTGTGCTGCAAGCTTTCTGTCCTCCTCCTTTTCGGACGTCAGACCAAGAGAAACTCTGCTCTGCTCTGTTAGGGCCTTAGACGCTTATGTCCACAGAGCTGCCCTGTGGAGAAAGTCTGAACAGTTGTTCGTTTGTTTTGGACCACCTAAGAAGGGGTCTCCAGTGTCTAAGCAGAAGATGAGCAAGTGGGTGGTTGAGGCCATCTCACTTGCTTATGAGTCGGCTGATCAGCCTTCACCTTTGGCTGCACAAGCTCACTCTACTCGGAGTATGGCTGCTTCTAAAGCTCTTTTGTCAGGAGTTTCACTCCAGGATGTTTGTGATGCGGCAGGCTGGTCCGTTTTACCAACTTGTTTTACCAAGTTTTACCAACTTAACTTTGGCTCCACTCCATGGTGCTTTCGTCAGCTTGTGCGCTCTGATTTCACACTACGAACACGTTTTCCATGCAGCTCGAGTTTCTGACAGGGAACGTCTCAGGTTACGTATGTAACCCTAGTTCCCTGAAGGAACGAGACGCTGCGTGTCTTTGCCATAGTCCCTGCATGCCCGAGATCACTTGCTTCAGACTTTTTTCAGAAGCTGTCGCGGTTGTGATTTTGGGGTGCTTTATAGTTTCCTGGTCGATGACGTCACCCGCCTATGACGTTTCGTGTCGCCAGTGGACTGATTCCATACGTGCTTCATGGCGCACAATGCAAGAAGCGTTCCCGCAGCGCTTTCCACGCTGCGTCTCGTTCCTTCAGGGAACTAGGGTTACATACGTAACCTGAGACGTTTGCCGCTCAATCGCGAGTTACTGTCAGTACTATTGGATGAATACTGGGGATATTCAAATTAATTAACCAATCATTAATGCCATTGATCAGCTCTACCAAACGTGGAGGTTGAACATTGTTTTGTTGTTTTGATTGATACTGTAAAGCTGCTTTGGTGCAATCTATGTCGTGAAAAGCGCTATATAAATATACTTGACTTGACTACTATTAGTAGTTACTGTTAGCCTACAGTTTGCTAGCTAGCCATGCCTTCGTCACGGAAATACATACTACCTGGATGCGATTACGTACAAAACAGATCGGTGTCCTTATTTAAATTTCCAAAAACCGATCACATCAAGAAGAGGTGGATTAATTTTGTGAAGACACAGCGCCCTGTAACGGCGCACCGGCAGGGAACAACTGGTCTGACTGCTCTAAACTGGTCAACTGGTCTGACTGCTCCTCAGAGGGGGCGAGCGTCCCTCGGGAAAGTGCTCGCTGGGCCCGTCTACGCCCCGACACGAAGGCGGGGTTAGCAGAAGGGACCCCTCAGGGCACCGTGAGAGAACGGGCACCGTCTGATGCGGTGAACACCTTCCTCTCATGGTGGGGACCACCCTCTGCGGCCACCAGGGCTGCCATAGTACGGCCCATTAATTTAGCCGACTCCTTGGTGGCACGCAGAGATAAATCTGCAGCCTGACGCAGTTCGCAAACCACGTCAGTGCTGACCTCCTCACTCTCACTCATATCTTTTAAAAGATCAGCTTGGTATGCCTGCAATTTCGACATAGTATGCAGACACGCCGAAGCCTGACCGGCCGCCGAATAAGCCTTACCCACCAAAGCCGAAGTATTTCTGAGAGGCTTGGTGGGTATAGCTGGTGCCTTAAGAGACGAGGAAGACTCAGCAGAAAGATGGCTAGCTAGAGTCTCCTCCGCCTTGGGCATCGCCCCATAACCATATAACTTAGCCCCCAAGATATTAGAATATGTGGAAGTCTGGGGGCTAAACACACGATAAGAAGCGGGTCTCTTCCACGACCTCGACACCTCAGTGTGGAGGTCGGGAAGAAACGGTAGGCACCGCCGTGGAGGCTGAATGCGGGAAGGCAAAAATCGTTCGTCAAGCTTGCTTTTAGAAACATACTCCTGCCTAACAGCTGGCCAATCAATGCTTAGTTTTGAAACAGCACGAGTGAGCACCTCCATAAGCTCCTCATGTTCAGGGGAATGAGGTGACGAGTCCTCAAGATCCCCTGTCTCAATACTGACAACATTCAGCTCCTCAGAACTGGATAGCTGCAGCATTGGTGCCTCAGCCTGGGGGGAAGAAACCGCAATGCGTGCTTCCACACCTGGAACCGAGGCACTGGAACTGGCAGGTAAAAGCTGAGATAAGGTAGAGCCCGTCGCAAACCCCACTGACAGATCCATTTGCGATCCCCACGATAAGCGCCTGAAAAACTCCTGCGTAGCAATCACTAAGAACAGACAAAAACACAGGGACAGATTCACACACAGAGCGCTTGCTGAATACAACAGAAGCTGTCGCCACTGTGTTCATGGGTGTGCTTTATAGTTTCCTGGTCGATGATGACGTGTTACAAATTTATCAAATGTTTAATTTAGGTTTCCACTAGTATATCCACTAGGGCTGTCAACTTTAGTCGTTTAGTCGACTAATCGGTCGATGCCGTCTTGGTCGACTGACATTCTCATTGGTCGACCAGTTGCATTTTTTTTTTTTTTTTTTTTACCAATAGAAAGACATTTTCATTGATTTACTCCTTGATATTTATTCCTTTATAAGCAGTTATATATTACTGTATTCTAAATATAATTAGCCTATGTTTTATCCCCAACTTTAAATGCTTTAATTTAGGCTATTTTGTAACAGCGCCACAGTTTAACGCACCACGTAGAACACTCGGGAACAGCACCTGTGGCTGGCTGCTGCTTCGCGCTCAGTAAGGAATAGGCTATGTAGTTTTACTGTATTCATTCAGTTAGAACCACTGATCTATATAGAATGACTGGATAGCTCATGACGTCATAAACAGTGAAGCCACCGCGCCGCCATCTTGGTATTCCCTACTGAGCTCACGCGTTCTATTGAATCCATAGGAAATTTTATGATTTGACTGAGAAAACATTGCCTAACGAGACACCGTTTTTAAATTTAAAGTCTCCCTGTACATTCTTACAACGCAAACACCCTAAGCATTTAAATGGGTATTTGTTTAAAGTCGGAAATTTTTCCTGCTTATCAAAAATTGCGGAGATACCGGGGAGAGGAGCCTGCGTGTCTGTCTAGGCTAACAGCAGGTGGCAGTAGCTAATGAAGAAGTGTTTTATTTTGTGATTTGTCCTTTGAATGAAGAAGCAGCAGGATCTCCACGTTAAAATATAATATATATATTATTTTTTTAAGTGGCCAGTGTTCGTTATTCACTTAGGGGACTTCCGTGTAACTTAATCAGTGCTGGTTAAAACGGCGATTTCTTTGCAAAAGGAATAAAAAGCTGTACGAGAACACTAGTCAGCCTTGACTGAAGATCTTCACAGGTAAGAAAAACAGTTTGATACTAATAATTAAATAGTGAATGCTATCTATTTCGTGAATTGGTGAATATTCAGGTGAATCGTTTCGTGGTCACGAATGCGGCTAACGTTACTCAGCACGTTTTAGTATATTGTGGCCACGTAATTCGTTCGAACAAAATGAGGGAGGGAATAAGTTTAACGTGTCCACGATTTATTTAAAATCATTTTATCAACGAGCAGAGAGACAGCCCCGCTGGCCGCGCGCGCGCGCTATCTCTAACCGTCTTCAAACAACACGAGCACTGTATTGCTCTCTCTCCCTCGCGACACGATAGTAAAAGGTCGGAAAGACCGATTGTGTTTAAGTAGTTTGTTCAAATAAAGTGTTTGATTAGTTAGCAAGTGTTCAAGAAATGCATAATACAAATTGTATGGGTTAATGTAAGTAACGGTAAACGGACTCTGCACGAAGCTGTCAAATGGTGTCGCTATTGGACACTTCATTGTGTTGATTATTGCTGCTCGGAGGTTTCAGGCTAGAAACGCATTATTTTTGTTGTTGAAGAAGCAGATCTTGCCTCGGAGAAAACAACACTGGAATAGCGACAATTGTGCATATAAATTACTACTTATAGGGCTTGAATTACAACCTGTGGACAGTTTTTCTACATCCTTTTGTGAACGTCATTTTACATTTGCACAGTAAATCATCTTCGGAGCCACCAATCTCTGTATAACGCCATTGGAGCCCTCTGCTGGTAGGGAATCGTAAGATGGCCGCTCGAACACTTCCGGTGGCTTCACTGCCTGCTGGCAGTTTAGAACGTCATGAGCTATCCAGTCATTCTATATAGATCAGTGGTTAGAACGCTACTTGCAGGGATGGAAATTAGCAAATGCGGGTGAATTTGTGTTGTGGCGGGTAAACTCGCCTCACCTACCGGCCACCGTAGCGGGTAAATAAAAATAGCATCATGCGACGTTCGTCTGTTATAGGACAAATTAGTTTGAATAAACGAGCAGACAATGCTTAGCAAGACAACTAGCAGTGAATGTGCTTTCCATTAAATGAATCTCACACACAGTAAACAAATCCTTAACAAAAACAGGGCTATTCTGGTGGGTGCGGTGATGCGGTGGTGACGCGTTCATGTAACATGTCCTTACAGTGGCGCTGCCAATAAAGCTAAAATCTGTCACAAAGAACAGGCAAAAGTAATGATTATGAATATGTAAAATATAGCAAGGAGATATTTTAATTATTTATTAATAAACAAGTATTTTCTTTGTCCGTGTCAGTTGCAAAGATGAAGTTGACGATGCTGACTCGCGGTCTTCGCAGTAGTGAACGCGCCAGAGAGAAATGCACATATTATGGATTAGGCTACATAAAGCAGAGAGCAGTCTGTGTCTGTTTTCTTTCATTTTGAATTGTTCTGTTTAAAAGTAGACATGTCTGTGAGGCTAGTAGGCTAGTATACGCTGAGTTTCGGTTCATTAATGAGACGAGTTCCAGTTCACGCGCCGGCGCCTCCGTTTCGTGATTATCTGTCTGCTATATTTACTTCTTATTTATTAAATCCAGGCAATTGGTTGATGAAACATTGATTAAAATTAAGATACAATTAATACAAAACGAAATTCACTTTAAAGATTGTGACTGTCAGTCACTATAGACCTAGGACAGAGCTCCTCACTTTGCAGTTAAAAAAATCGCTTAATTTTCAAAGAATTATATTATTATTATAGGTTTAAATATGTAGGCTATTATTGATGTTTTTCGTTGTTGTTTTATAAATGCTCTATGACAATTGTTTAATAAATGTTCAATCAAAATGCAAAACATCGCGTCTTTTTTTTTTTTTTTTTTGACTAATCATTGCGCAGGACAGGACTTTGGTCGACTAAGGATTTCTTTGGTTGACTACAGCCCTAATATCCACTAGCATTTTTCCACTACCAATAGTATAAACTGATCAAGTTTAGTAGACTGATTTCTCCAACAAGAGTATCCTTTCCTGCTAGCTCTATTGTATTTTAAATGAGTAAAATTACTGAGACTCAAACCCTTTGTTTCTATGATAATGTTAATGTTTGAGCAATCCAGGCTGATGGGATTAGCATCTCAAGGATCCGAATGCTGATGAGATCAGGGCTGGGGAATTTCCGGTAACGAGCGGACTTCCGTACTACATTTGCATGCTTTGTTTGAATTTGTCTCCACCTCCAGAAGTCCCTCCTCTTAAAATGCCTATAATATACCATGTAAAGTTACTTTAATTTAGACTCGTGACGACGCTTGGAAGAGACTACAGCAACTCCAGCTCGTGCTCAATAAAGAATCCTGCTTAAGATACTGCCCGAGTTTCCTGGTCTTCGCTTCTGAGTTTCTACACTTTAGAAGAAATAAGTTTACTACAATGACGTCACTCGTGACGTTCCGTCTCGCCTTTGGGCTGATTTCATACTTGCTTTACTATGCACAACGCAGGAGGCGTTCCCGCAGCGTTTCACGCAGCTCGACGTTCCTGATAGGGAACTCAGAACACATACTTAATTGTGACTTTACGGGGACTTTAAGTTAACATGTTAACTTTGTATGGAAGCTTGTTTCCATCAGTGAATAAAAAAAGGTAATTGTGACTTTTTAATCACGCAATTTTTTTTATCTTCTCAGAATTGTGATATAAACTTGAAATTACGAGTTATAAATTCCAAATTGCAAGACACAAACCCAGAATTCTGAGGAAAAAGTATAAATTGTGAGGCATAAAATATATATCTTTTTTTTATTCCCTGATGGAAACAAGCTTCCATAACTTTGTCTTTTCCCAGGTCTACAAAAAATATTGACTCTATTAATAGTAGTACTAATAATAGGGATTCTGCATTACACAGGGTTTTGTCCAATCAAATAAGTAATTGGACAAATCAATTTGTCTGTCAGACTGTCCCTAACCACAGCAAGTAGCAAACCATATAGGAATACAGCCTATAGGCTATTTAAAAGACAAAAACAAAACAAAAAAAACAAAAACTTTCCATTTCAATAGAAAAATCAACTGCTAAATGAAAATATCTACTTACTTTCCACTCGAGTCTTTGGTGGGTCCATCATTGCCCATGATGAGGTACGTCTCGCCCACTTTCAGCTCACCTTTGCAGTGCTTTCTCTTGGCAAACACCCGTGTGCTGTCTGGGTTCACATCCAAGTCTCCCACTGAGGTTTAGAGGTTAAACTCTTAATTTATCTCTTTGCATTTCTAATAAAATAACCAGCTCGGCACAGTGTCCTTTCTACATTTACTTTTAAAATGCTCATGACTTGATCAGTATCACTCATGATTATTCTAATGCATGCAACATTCATACTATAATTCTTAGAATAATAAAAAAAAGGATTACTTACTATTTCGAAGGACCACTTTCACAGATGTTAAATACAATATAAAATTGCTCTCTTCAGAAACTGAATCCACAGTAACTTCAAGTGCTGTCATAAAAATAATTTGAATTAGTAAATGTCATATATGCCCCAGTTTACCACAGTTAATAATATTTTATTGAAAATACTTGACCCTTAAAAATCTTTTAGGTTTTATTATAGTGTTTGCTTGTATAAATATGAGTCACAAACCATAGTCAATGATGGAGTGGTAGCAAGCGTAATCAAATCTGTCCTTTTTGCGGATTTGCATCTCAATGGTTTTCTTCTCTGTGAAACAACCCCCTGATGACACAGTGATGATTAGATTTTTTGATGACATAAAACTCAAAATGATTCTACAGTAAATCATCAGATTAGTTAAATGCTGGTTTTAAAATGCTTTTGTGTTTGAAGGGATAACGGATAACTGAGAACCTACTTTCTGCACATTGACACACATCATCTGAGCACAGGACAGAAACCATGTTGCTCCTCTTGGGGGCGCTGTACAGCACAGAACATCTCCTGTCTGTGAAACCGATGGGGATTGATATTTACATCAGTGACAAATCAGAGCATCCACAATAAAGAAAAAAAAAATTCTAGTTTGAAAGAAGATTTTGGATATGTACTCCATATTCATGTTGGTTTCAAACGGTTTTAAACCTTTTACACCATTTTAAAGAAAAGTTTCAATGTTACAACTCCAAATATATTGTGTTGTAACCATCAACTAAAAAGTAAATATATAGTTTTCTTGTGAGAATGGCCCTCTTTTAATAAGATTTTATCACCATTATCATTATGAGAACTCTGTATTTTTATGACCACATCAGGCTCTCCTTAGATGAGTTCTAATCATACATGCCACCTCATTACACGCTCATTTGATTGGCTTAAAACTCTCAACCTTCATGCAGTCAGCAATCTGGCCTTATTGAAGGTTTCATGGACTCAGCCTCCATCCTATAATTGCTGTGTTTTTGGATTCCTTTCCTAAATAATGCGATAAGTGACTCTTGACTACTTACGAGATATAACCGGTTTACCTTGGTTTTTAGATGTTATTTGGAAGATTGTGAGCCTGAGCTCTCCTGTAAAATTCCTGTGTTTAAGAAGACTCTAGTTACCTGAAATACCACCTAGAACTGAGAGTGGATCAGAGAAGAATGATTTGTTCAAACTGGGCAAGAAGCAGAATCCTATAGAGTTCAAATCAACAATCCAGGGCCATAAATAAGTGACCTGTCAATTGGGGGCCATCCAGTTTGAGCTAACTAACTAACTCTTCCAAAGAGCACTTGTAAGGGATAGTTTCAAAAGAATGAACTATTAACATGTCAACTTTAGGCAGTTAACCCATGACTAGTGGTGGAAGAGATGGCACATCTTGAGCCTCACGAGGAAAATCATGAGTTAATGCCAAAGGGAGGTTTGATTCCCAATACAGAGATCCAAGATCAAGATTTCAAAGACCTCTGTTTGACCTGAGCTTTAAACACAGGAATGAAATCTCTTAAAAACCGCATAGACTGCCTTTACATATCAAACTGCATCAGATTATTCCAAAACAATGCTAGACTGACTTATAATTAAACATCATTCAACTGCATAATTCTATATCCTATCTACAACCTATATGTGACTATTATGCTTGGATCACACATAATTCATGCAATTGTAATAACTATTGAATGGTTTTTGGAAACGTGTCTTGTTTACTATGTGTGTAAATTATTTCTTATTTCTTTAATTATGGCATGGATCAAATCTGTGTAAAATATATTGTACTCTCATTATAAAATACATGTTTAAATTATCCTATTCTAGAGCGGGAAAGTTAAGAGACCATGTGACAAATCAGATAACGTAATTTATGTGAGAGAGCCTATCAACTTCGAGTATTACAAAACGAGCCAATGGCAAGAAAATGCCATGGGTCTGCGGAATTTGCATGGCGCAACTCCGGCCCACCTCGTGGGTATAAAAGGAGGACGCCGGCAACATGCAGATATGTTTCTTCGCTGAGGAGCCAAGACTGAGCTCAGGCGATCCCCGCGGTACAGCGAAAGTGGCAGTAAGACGGAACGTCCCCATCGTTGTCACTCCGAGTTCCGTCGAGTGACAACGAATGGGGTTACCAGTCTAATCACGCCACCTTCACAGCTGTCTTCCAGTGCCCTGCGTAAATCTGAGATCCCTGTCGTGAGACTAGCACGGACGAAGGACTCCTATTTAGGGGACTTAGAGAATACACATGTGGGGGGGACTTATAGAATACAGATATGACCCAGAGGGATGCATAAGGAGAACACTGGGGTGTCCAGCCGCAGGTGGAATATTTCAACCCCAGGGGTGGCAAGGTAGCTTTTCCAAGGGAAAGACACACGCTCAGAGAGGCTTACAGTGGAAATACACATGTGGGGGTTGCTCAGTGGAGGGACCATGCACACGGAAGGCACCTAGCCAACGCGCAGGCAATAGACACTGGCGTCGACGTCAGCAGTGCTGGAGGAACTCAGGGCTTACGGGGAAGCTCACCTGAGGAAATATTGCTCGTATCCAGACCGTAGAGTAGAATGGCGAGCAAGCGAAGACACCTGAGCGGGTCCGGTACTAGCTGGTTGAAGCGAGTAAATGAGAGGACACAGGCTCCACTCGGAGATTGTAGAATATGGCGAATGTGTTAGGTGTCGCCCAGCCAGCAGCTCTGCAGATGACTGTTAGCAAGGCGCCATGCGCTAGAGCCCAAGAGGACGCCACACTCCGGGTGGAGTGGGCAGTCACACCAAGGGGGCACGGTCGACCTTGCTGCTGGTATGTCAAAGCAATGGCGTCCACTATCCAGTGAGACAACCTCTGCTTGGAGAGAGCCTTTCCCTTCGGCTTCCCACCATAACAGACAAAGAGCTGGTCTGAAGTCCTGAAACACTGCGTTCTGTCTACATAGGTGCGGAGAGCATGTACTGGACAGAGCAGTGCGAAGGCTGGGTCTGCCTCCTCCAGGGGCAGCGCTTGCAGGTTCACCACCTGGTCCCGGAAGGGAGTGGTGGGAACCTTGGGCACATATCCAGGCCGGGGTCTCAGGATCACATGAGAGTAAGCCGGCCCGAATTCCGGGCATCGTCACTGAAGAGGGGGGCGTGGCGCACGGATGGATAGTCGGCGCTTTGTTCCACACCGTAACCCTCAGGTCACCCTGGCCACCAGCCGAAGTAGTGCCTCTCGAGGAGACATTAGATTGGGGTGTGGATGAGGGGACTCTCACTCTTGCGAGTTCATTGAGTCTCGACCTAAGTGACGAAAGGAGGTCCTTGCTCAGAGGAATGGGCCAGGGAGGTGCTGTCGCAAGGAGTACTAGTTCGGAGAACCAAGGCCCGGGTGGGCCAGTTCGGCGCGACCAGAATGAGCTGCTCCTCGTCCTCCCTGACTTTGCGCAAGGTCTGCGCAAGAAGGCTCACTGGGGGAGACGTGCCCTCGGTCAGGGAATAATACAGAGCGCAATGGGTTGAGTCGTGAGAGGCAAACAGATCTATCTGTGCGCCCCTGAACTGGTCCCAAATTAGCTGAACCTACTGGGGATGGAGTCGCCAATCTCCCGGGAGGGGCTGAAGCCGTGAGAGCTCGTCAGCGGCACAGTTCAGGGCTCCGGGGATAAAAATGTCTGGGGACTCAGATGCTTCTGACTTCATAAGAGGAGGTGGCGGGCGAGAAGCGACATACGGCGAGAGCGTAGACCACCTTGATGGTGGATGTACGCTACTGTGGCGGTATTGTCTGATCGAACTAGTACGTGTTGACCTTTGTGACGAGTCATCACTTCCAGACGAATCTTGCCCGCCTTGTGATGCTGCAATAGACATTGCATCATCCTCTGTAGCGCCGAAAGAAACACGTGGGGCATCCGAAGATAGACCCGTGGGAATCCCCTGCAAGCTAACGGGCATCGTCACTGAAGAGGGGGGCGTGGCGCACGGATGGATAGTCGGCGCTTTGTTCCACACTGTAACCCTCAGGTCACCCTGGCCACCAGCCGAAGTAGTGCCTCTCGAGGAGACATTAGATTGGGGTGTGGATGAGGGGACTCTCACTCTTGCGAGTTCATTGAGTCTCGACCTAAGTGACGCGATGGTCATGTTCCCGCAGAGAGAACATGAGTCATCCACGAGCGCTGCTCTAGCGTGATCAATGCCTAAACACACTAGACAGCGCTCGTGCCCATCAGAGGCTGACACCAGTCTACCGCAACCAGAAGTGCACGGGCGAGACATCTTTAAAAAGACGAGCCACGTGCAAGCTCTTTTAGTGAGAGGAAAAACTCAAGGGCTGAAGCGCCCGTGGAGAAAACACTCACTGGCAAACCACTTGCACAGATAAGCAGGAAGTGCGCGCTCGCCGGAGATCGCCGCTACACCAACACTTAGAGAATCTCGCTCGTCCTGTAAAGCTGACAGTTCAGAGATGGCTTGTGGAGTGAAGGATTAACTTGGCTCCGAAGCGAAAACATATCTGCATGTTGCCGGCGTCCTCCTTTTATACCCACGAGGTGGGGCGGAGTTGCGCCATGCAAATTTCACAGACCCATGGCATTTTCTTGCCATTGGCTCGTTTTGTAATACACAAAGTTGATAGGCTTTCTAAGCGAAACCCTATTCTTCGTCACTCGACGGAACTCAGAGTGACAACGATGGGGAACTAACTTTACTGCGCTCCAAGAGCCCCCTAGTGGTCGGAAGCATTTCCGTTGTGTTGTGGTTTGATTTTGTTGTGTTGTGGCTTTATTTCATTGTGTTGTGGCTTGTTTTAGTTGTTTTGTGGCTTGATTTAGTTGTGTTGTGAACTTATGTTTGCTTTTTAAATTTTGTTGTGTTTTGCACTACTGGGCGACCGAAGTTTTCACTATAGTTTGGATATTAATATCCACTACAGAGTTGATAGTTACGGCCCGTTCAAAATTCCCTATAAATTCATACATAATAACATTTGAGGTAAATTGACCTGTTTCCATATTTTTTGACGAATTTAAATGGATGAATGGATGATTGCTATTCTCAGTTCTCCTGTGATTCCTAGTATTTGAAAAGACTCGATTTATGTTATACTTACTTGTTGGTTAACTCCGCGATCTTGGATCGCTTCCCTCCAATGCTTCACACCCTTATCTCATAATACCTCATACCTACATACTTATTACTTACCCTGTGTTACTCATCTGTTTGATTCCTGTGTTAACTCCCGCTATTGTGTTCATCCTTAATCTCCGCTGTGGTGAATTGTTACATGTATCACCCTGACATTTTTTATATAATGCCCACTTATTCAATATTTATATAAAAAAATATGTCTCAAAAGTGATGTCAACAAGTGTAATTGTTATGGTTCTGTAAAATACATTTCAATTGAAATATAGGAATAGCTTACCTGGTTCATAGTAATCATAAAATGTAGCAGGAGCTGGTTGAACTAATCCAATGGGCACACTTTGCTTAGCTCCGAATGCTATACAGGCCTCACCTTCATCTATCTGAGGGGTGAGAGAGACAAGTTTGAATTTTTTCTATATAATAGGAGATATGATTATAACTATGACGGTGTGTTTGTGCTCATGTCACCTCATTGAAGTACAACAGCACTCTTCCACGTGTGAGCTCATAGTGAGAAATGTATCTGTCCACCAGGTCTTTCAGCTGTTGAAGAGAATGTTACAGAAAATAAGTATGTTACATGTTAAGGGCAACGAAGGGCACATGTTTTATGTTAAAACACATTATTGAATTACACATTTTCAATGATTATTTCAATCACGACAACTCTCAAAATAGTTTTAAAATGAATATATAAAGTTTTATAATTAGCAATGTTAATGGATTTGATCTAAAGGCCAGGACACACCAAGCAGGCGGTCGGCCGTTGCGCAATGTTGGGCCGTTTTTGAACATCTGTCGGCTTTTAAAGGGGTGTTGGAACAAAAAATTATGGTTTGTTCAAGGCTGTTGATCTGCTGAATTTCAAACAAACTCTCTATCCCTTGGTAAACTGTATGCATGTATGTGTGTGCGTGTTGGATTAGTTTAAGCATTTAATGTAGTTAAAGTCTTGTTTGTATCACACTCAAGGTTGTTTGTTGTTTTGCTCATCAGCATGATGTCCATAATCAACAAACACTCAGTGTTTGCTGGACAAACAGGTTAATCGATTGTAATATTAATTCTGCTACATTAAGTTCATTATATTAACTGAACCAAATATTTATAATTAATTATTGTCACAGTCACCAGTGTCCATGATTGCCACCTACCAATAGCACTCTATTGACTATTTTTACTTCTTCAAGGACTTCATTACCCATAACTCACTGCATAGTATGATCATCCATGATTGCATTCAGCTGTGTCGCATCATCTCTCTATCCCTGCCTATACACAAATCTGGCGAAACATGGAAGTAAAGCAGCGCCGCCATTACTGCGTGCCTTGAAGTAGCGGAAGTAGCTAGTGTTGGTCCCGTAGGCGGCTGTAGCAGATGTTAACTAGCTGTACGAAATGTTATTTTGATTTAGTTTTTTTTTAGTACGTACGTATGCTGTCCAGTGATGCCGGTTTAAATCGGCTGATTTAATTATGATACGTTTAATTTCCTAATAATGTGCAGCGCTGTTTTTAAACTTGAATTCAAACTATAATATATTTGTTATTTGTCTAAAATTAGGAATTAAAAACGAATGGTTTTGTTCTGCATAAGCAAAAACTTTTATTTCCCCTCCTTTTTGGTTTTAAAGCTAGTCACCAGCCATTTAGGAAATAAAAATGACAGCTTTATTTATTTAGAGACGGAAGTCATTAAAAATTATATTTGGGTATTTTTGTTTTTGTTTTGTTTGTTTATTTAATCTAAAGCAAAGTATAGCCTAACGCTCTTGTCACAGTCATCGTCTGCACCAGTCTGTCTTCGTCATCTTCACTACACTTCCCAGAATCCCTCTTGTCTCCACACCTGAACTCACTCCCTCAATCACCATTGTTCTTTGTCATCATCATCTGTGTCACCTGTCCTCACCTTGTTAGTGTTCGTTTGTACCTGTATTTAGTTCTCTCTGTTTCTTCATTATGTTTCGTGTGTGTTACCTGCCTGTCTGTATCCTAAATATTCACTTAAGTAAAGAAGTTTATATTGGATCTTCTGCCTGCCTTGTCTTCCTCCAACACCACACCGTGACAGAAGAACCGACCAAAATATGGAGGATGAAACCCTCAGCACCCTGTTCCGGATCGGGATCACATTCCATCGTCCCCTCGACCTCCCAGACACCACCGGACTATCTTACAGAGTGACTGGGTTCTGGTGTCTGGTGAGTGTTGCGTCCCGGTCCGGAACGCCACGGTCTCCAGCCATCTTCACCACGCCATCCATCCTCATCCACGGTCCAGCCGAACCTGCACTTCACGCCAGTCCAGCTGAGCCCGCACTTAACGCCAGTCCAGCCGAGCCCGCACTTCACGCCAGATCTGCCGAGCCCAAGGCAGTATGCGTCTTGCCCGCCGCGCCTGAGACAGTAAGCGTCATGCCCGCCGTGCTAGAGACTGACAGTGTCAAACCCTCTTCACAGCTGGTCCTGCCCAGCTCAGAGCCCTCTTCGCCGCTGGTTCCGTCCAGCTCAGAGCCCTCTTCGCCGCTGGTTCCGTCCAGCTCAGAGCCCTCTTCACCGCTGGTTCCGCCCAGCTCAAAGCCCTCTTCGCCGCTGGTCCCATCCAGCCCAAAGCCCTCTTCGCCACTGGTCCCGTCCAGACAAGAGCCTTCTTCGCCGCTGGTCCCGCCCAGCTTAAAGTCTTCACCGCTGGTTCCGCCCAGCTCAAAGCCCTCTTCACCGCTGGTCCCGCCCAGCTCAAAGCCCTCTTCGCCGCTGGTCCCATCCAGCCCAAAGCCCTCTTCGCCACTGGTCCTGTCCAGACAAGAGCCTTCTTCGCCGCTGGTCCCGCCCAGCTTAAAGTCTTCACCGCTGGTTCCGTCCAGCTCAAAGCCCTCTTCACCGCTGGTTCCGTCCAGCTCAAAGCCCTCTTCACCGCTGGTTCCGTCCAGCCCAGCCGAGCCTTCACAGCTGGTGCACGTCAGCCACGCTGAGACTGTTCACGTCCCGTCTGCCCAGCCAGAGACTGTTCACGTCCCGTCTGAACTCCGAACGCGTGCATGAGATATTCAAAGCAACACAATTTCTTCATCCGTTTGCAATATAAGGAAATTTTTATTTTATTTTTAATTACAATGGTCATGTTTGTGCTTTTTGATTAGGCCTATTTATTATGTGCAACGTTTAAATTAATTGGCCTATTCAGAAACGGGTAAAGTTAATTACTACCATTTGCTTTTCTGACTCACTTTTATTTGCCTGCAAACCAAAATAAAATAGGCTACTTGATTATATATATTTTATTTTAATTGGATATATCTCTGCTATTCTGAATTAACAGGATAGTTTATTTTTGATTGTCTGCTAAACAAAATTGTATAAAAACGAATAAAATAAAAAGTTTATTCATGTTTATTTAATACTATAAATTAACTAGAAGGATTTGTGAAATATAATTCCGTGTGTAGGCCTATTTGTCCGTACACTATGTGAGAGGCGGCTCTTTGCGCGCTTTGTATGAGAGCGCAGCTCATAAAATGCGTATGCAGAAGTGTTCGCAAGCACGCAGTAATGGCGGCAGGCAAGATGGCGGCGCCCATAGAGTTCGCGGCGGATTTGTCTATACATGGTTCCCACAGGCCAATTAATGTCACGTGACCTCCCTGGAGGTGTTTACAAAGTTTTACAAGCAAATTTCGAATATTTCTTTCTGTTTATAATGTTACGAAAATCATAAAGAGACAAAGTGACAGATTATAAAGAGACTCTATTAACACAAGACAGAGAGAGGTACAATGCGAAAATTTCAGTCATAAATGGTGTGGATCTGTACTGAGCACTGATTATGCAGCTTTGCCTCAGATACAGTATTATCATGTATTCGTATTGAAACGTTCGGGCGTCACGGTTCGGTGCATGAATATATACACGGTATAAAAATAAATAAAACTCGCGTGCATATTAATTAATGTAATGCGGAACTACTTTATACGCAGGTTCTTTAGGGACATAATCTGAGATTGCAATGCTGGAGTGTGTGCGTGTCTGTGTGAGTGAGAGAGAGAGGCGCGGACGTGATCGAACATTGGAAACAATGTTGTTTTTGTATGTTTTTAATACCTCGTCATACAGGACATCATTCAAACTGCAAAGTGTTAACTATTTGTCGTTTTTGTCGTTGTTCTGACAAAAACGTAGTCTTCTCACATTCATGAAGTCTAATGACGGGTATACTGTAAAATCCAAATTTATCTGCAGGAGATGACTGTTTTCACTTTTTATCACAAAATTAACTCGTTTCAGCTTCTTCTAATGTTCTGCCCACAGCATGCCCACAGAAATGGCGCCGGGTCGGCAAATGCCCATACGTTGTGACGTCATGTAGGAACTATGTATATAAAGCCTGGTTTATCAGTCACTCCTTTCTAAATCTTGCATGTCTGTTGGTACCGCATCTCTGAGCCTTGTATCCTGGTTTTTCCATGACTTGTTTTTTTGATTTTCTGTCTGGTCTTTATGATATCCCAGTTTACCTCTGCCTTTATCTCAATCATTGTTTGGATTGTTTATTTGTGTATGACCTTTGCATGGATGTGGATTACAATTGTGGATTACCTTTTTAATATATACTGCTTTTGGATCCTCAACCTTCGTGTCTCAGAGCAGTTTCATAACAATTATAACAAGTTATAATTAATTATTCATATTTCCTTTGAGCTAATTTGAGCTAATGTACATTTATATTCAAAATGTTAAGCAAGCGTTGCTTTGTTTATTGTTTGTACATCTGCAGTCCAAGTTTCGGTTTCCCTTTTTTAATGATGAAAATAGACTATTGATATCTGCTGATATAGACAGATATCTATTTGCATGCAGGCGCAGAAAGCACATGCTAATTGACAGACAGCTTTAGTCCTTTTAGTGTGTTCAAGCGCAGCTTTTTGGCCGAGACGCTGCTGACAAGAGTGGTGTGTCCCGCGCTTTAGTGGACTAAATCTGCTACGCTGCTGCTGTAGTACAGTAAGTACGGCCTTGCTACTGCCATTAGATAGACAAGCGGCTGTGAACATGTAAGATATGCTGCTTCTGAATGAATAGAAATACATAAATCTGGACAGGTGGAGTTTGGTGAGGTGGAGGGTTTCATCGGGGCTCTGAATGGTGCGCTGCAGGATCTGCCTACAGCAAAAACTGAACCAGACTCATTGGCTGCAGGATCAACATCTTGTGCAGTAATGCAGTGGTTTTCAAACTTTTTTAAGAGCGAATATACAACCATATACATGCAATCAAGGAAGCTGAGAGAGGCCGGTGGAGCGAATGTTAATGAGCAAGACCTGCGACACACCGGTCTCGTCAATCAAATGGCTGCGTCGATGACACAGCATGTACTTGGGTCAGGTGACAGATGGAGTATTTATTCAGTGTTTATTTGAATGATTTTTCAGTTCTATTCAAAGTTATTGTTAATAATAAAATGTAATTAATTTTAAGAGCATTTTCCTTGAATCATCCTGCAACCGCGACTGCGTTGTAACCAAAGCAACGTTCTGGCCTCTAAACTAAACAGGAACTAAACTAAAGCAAAGTCGATGGAGGCGTCGTGATTTGCTTATGCTTGGAAAGACTGCTTCACAGAGCGTACTCTAGAGTGTTGCCATGTCCACTTATAAGCGTTTTAGGCTTGTTTTTTAAGCTTGGTTCATAAAGCGATCGAGTTTATGGAGTTATTAAAGTGAGCAGGTGCAGGTCCCATTATTTTGGTCTTATTTTCAGCATTAAGCATTTGGATTTATTTTGGTTTATTGTGGGCTTGTTTTGCTAGCTGTTTCGTGCAAGATCTAGCAACACGAATGAGTCAAGTTTCGTACCGTTTTTCCTGTGATTTCTTGCACCGCACATAAATAAGAGAGAAACATTTCTGATGCACGTTAAAATACATCATTAACAACTTAGTTGTTCAGTTCGGTTCTGTACACACTTTGTACGTGCGTTTGTCACTACCTGGATTTTTCGGTTGTTACTCTCGTAAATTACTGAACTGCGTGTGTACAGAACAGGATTAAGCACTAAAAGGTGAATTGACAATCAAATTTAGTTGCAGTGTGTACGTGGCCATAGAGTTTCATAGATATATGCATACACTGATGAGCAAATACATTATGACCACCTACTATTCTGTTGGTCCTCTGCGTACTGGCAAAACAGTGCTGACTCTACAAGACCACTAAAGGTGTCCTATGGTATCTGGCACCAAGACATTAACACCAGATCCTTCAAGTTGTGAGGTGTAGCCAGCGTGGATAGAACTTGTTGGTCCAGCACCTCCCACAGATGCTCAACTGGATTGAGATCTTGGGAATTTGGAGGCCAGAGCAACACCTTTAACTCTTCATCGTGTTACTAAAACCATTCCAGAACAAGGTGTGCAGTGTGGCATGGTTCATTATCCTGCTGAAAGAGGCCACTTCCACCATTGTCATGAAGGGGTGTACCTGTTCTGCAACAATATTTAGGTAGGTGGCACATATCAATTTTAAGTCCACATGAATGGCCGGACCCATAGTTTCCCAGCAGAACATTGCCCAGGGCATCACTATACGTCCACAGGCTTGTTTTCGTCCCACAGTGCATCCTGGTGTCATCACGGGACTCATTTGACCAAACAGCCTTCTTCCACTGCTCCAAGGTTCAGTTCTGACGCTCATGTGCCCTTCGTTGCCCTTGTGCTTCAGATACTCTGACCCAGTCACCTTGCCATAACAATTTGGCCCTTGTCAAATTTGCTCAGATCTTTATTCCTGCCCATTTCTCCTGAAAATGGATTGTTTGTTTACAATCTAATCTACCCAGACCTTAATACTTTATGTGGTCTTGTTAGGAGATGATCAACAAAATTCACTTCACCCGTGACTGGTCATAATGTTTTGGCTCATCCGTGTATACAATTCTATATAAACACATTTTAATTTAAATATATATTTTAAAATATAAAAGTGCACAATTTAAAAACGAAATAAAATCTTTTAAAGGACAAAATGCAAAAAATTTAAATAAATTAAATTATTTATTTAAAAAAATAATCAAAATAATTTCAAAATGCCACATAAATTCAAAAGTCATTAGATAAGATTAGGGTTGACCTTTTCCAGATCTGTATTGATTGCATCAAAGCCACTAAGTAGAGTAATGTCAGCAATGGCCATTCCAGAGAGGTTCTTCCCCTGTGTGTGCCTGTGAGAGAAGATAGGTGATGATATACTATAGTTTATGATTATAACAAGATTATGATAATATCCTTCAAAACAGCAGATTATGATTGCTATGATTGATGTTTGTCAGAATACTTTTTTCTCACCTGACACACACCGTATAGACCACATCATTTTGTGTGTTTTGAGTGGTGTCTCTTCTTTGTCTGCTGCGAGCATCAAACCACTCAATGCCAGAATGGGGGAGATCCTCCTCCTCCTTCCTCTCCTCTTCCTGTTCATAGTCCTCATAGTCATTGTAATTTTTTTGTACTTCAGCTAAAAACAAAAAAACAATTGTAATAATAATTACACAGTTATTACACAGTGAGATAATATGTGTATATTATACCTACTAATCTTCATAAATTATAAATATATCAATAAAGTTATGTATTAAATCAGGGCTGAATATTTCATAACTCACTTGTGTATTCCACTTTTCCTTCTACAGTCACATTTATTGACAAATCCGCGCAGTTGGATTGTTCCTTAAGAGCATAATAAGCCTTTGCCACCTACAGTAGCAAAAAAAAAAAAATAATAATAATAATAAAATATATATATATTAGTGCTGTCAAACGATTAAAATATTTAATCACGATTAATCGCATTAATGTCATAGTTAACTCGCGATTAATCGCATTTAATCGCACATTTTTATCTATTCTAAATGTCTCTTGATTTCTTTTTGTCCCATTATTTTTTCTCATTTTAATGCTCTTATCAACATGGAAAAGTGGATCGGCTTGCTTTGTGAAAATGTTTTTTATTGAAAACAATATTGGCATATACTGTTCAATTTCACACTAAAACATTCTCACTTGGAGCAAATAATCTCTCACACAATGTAACACTGTCCATCAATAAAAGGGTGAAAGAAATACTGACGAGGTCCTGATATTGACGAGGGGGCGGAGAATTCGCATCAGCTGTGTGTGTGTGTGTGTGTGTGTGTGTGTGTGTGTGTGTGCTTGGCCATCATCAAGTGGTATTTCAGACTGGACGTGCTGCGATGATGATAGCTCAGTTCACAACGACAAAACACACAGATCACTTTGGTCTTGTCAATGGAACCATTTGGCAACTTTTTAAAAGTAAACTTTCAATTCAGAATCTTATTGGCATCCAACTGGACGTTTTGAACGTTCCTATAACATTCAGAAATAACGTTTTTATAACTTAATGGGAACGTTATGAAAACGTTCTTATAACCTAAAATTGTTAGCTGGGGAAGAGGAGAGATTTGCGATTGCACTGACTGAACACGTTTTAAGTGCAGGCATATTCTCTGAGCGAGCCCAGAGAAAATTCTTACAAGAGCAGTGTGTATCTGAGAGCGCGCGAGGCGCGACTCGAGCAGAGAGATTCGCACTCGCGCATCCGGCTCGCAAGCCCAAACAAGTGTGTGCGGCGTGCCTGTTGTTTTGTTTCCGGTCTAGCTAGATCCGCTTGCGCTTTCAAAACGTCCTCGCGCGGCGCAAGCCATTGACATGAATGGGTTTCATAGCGCAGCGCAGCGCATGCCGCGTCCTGGTGCAAAAGCATGTGAAAAAAAACTACAAAGTTTGCTAGGCCAAAAAGACCGTTAATCGCGCGTTAAAAAATTTAACGCCGTTAAAATGGGTTTGCGTTAACGCCGTTAATAACGCGTTTAACTGACAGCCCTAATATATATATATATATATATATATATATATATATATATATATATATATATATATATATATATATTATATATTCATTACCTCATTACCTCAATACATATATATTACCGTTCAAAATTTTGGGGTCAGCACTTAAAGCTACAGTCCGTAGTTTTTCCTCTTTGTCACCATCTCTGTTCGAAATCTGCAATTGCAGTTATTTGCGGAATTATCAACTTTACGTGGGTTGTAAATCGGCATGAAACAGCGCGGATGAACACAATGTTTTGAGGCGAGTGCTGTCAATCACCGCGCTGTGTGGATACTGTCATTCAGAATCACAGATTCACATTTTGAAAGTTTGACTAACATAAGAATTTTCACCGGAAAATATCTTCTGAAAAAGTAAGTAACATCCATTTTTGTTCTGATCAACTAAGGGGGAAAAAGCATTCGACATGTTAAGCGATCGTTAGATTTAATCAACGCGATTTACAGCAACCGTGCAAATTATAGCCTACTTTGTTCTCAAATTGTTCATGTTAACAACATCAGCATTGCGTGACTAACGTTGCATTTAATGTGTTTTATTACCTGTGTAGTTCAGAATTCATATTCTCCATAATAGCTAAACGAGAAAGGCACAACAAGGAAACTCCATAACTGTGTGAATTAAGAAAACAGTGCTACTGTTACACGATTGAACTATTGAAATGTCTTACTTGTTAAGCAGAAAAAGCCGTCTCTTCTTCCGTTTTGAACCCCTTCAAAACACGCAGTTCACGCACCTTCGATGTTTAAATCCTTGTGTTCGCATGAGACGGTTAATTTCTTTCTCTTTCTCTAGCCACCTTAAATCCAAAGTACGAAGTCTTTTGGGTTTCATAACTGGTGAATCTCCAGTTGACACTGATGATTGTTGTTTGGATCTTGAATTATGTAAAGTGCTGCGAGAAAAGCCTATACATCTCTACATCTCCTCATGCGCAGTATAGCCGGCGAGCCGAAACACCTTCACTATGTGTACGGATGTGACGTAATGACGCAAAGACATGCTCGAATTTCGCGCGGAAACCCACCAGTACCACTGGAATTAAAATCATTATTACAAGCTAACCGTTTTGAATCTAGCTATGGCAAGCAGATAGATTTGAACACTGGCTGAAGATGTTTTTTTTTTAATAATTATTTTGGATTATTTTTAACTTAAAAAAGTTGCGGACAGCAGCTTTAAGTTACAGCATATGTGACCAAACACAATCGATTGGAGACTTGTTGAGAGGGGATGTCCTTGATTAGAGGGGCTCCTGCCCTAACTACCTTATATGTCCTGATGTGGAGTGTGGTGCCTGGAGAGAGGCGGCACCACACTCCAGCAGTGTTGCTGAGTAAATTTTGGGCAGGATCCCACTAGAAACAGCTGCTTCCCAAAACACGGAACGTGGCTAGTTAGCGAGACCATTCCTTGAAGGCATCAAGTGAGCACCCAATATTGTGGTGTGACACACTCTCCCCTGAGTGGACTTGCCCTCAGGCCACTGAACTCCATAGCGTTGGGGCTTGAGATAAGAGAGAGAATTGCTCCATTCAGTGCCCTGAACAGCTCACTGGCATGGAACAGCTGATTTTTGCAACCATGGGACTGATTGAAAAGACAATGCCCAGCATTTTCAAAGTGGAAAAAAACGAACTATACGTGTCCCGATATTCTCTGAAAAGGGAGGCGGACACCACACTCCGGCAGCATTGCTGAGCAGAGAAAACCCAATGGAGATTGCTGTCCTCGAATCACCATATATGTGATGGGGATTTACATCTCCTAAAGGTTGGTATGCTCCATGTTGGTACCCATTGTCTCTGAAAGCGATCCTAAGATACTTTCTGTGCTAAATCCAAAACTGGTCATAACCCCCTTCTCCCTTTCAATGTACTGAAAACAGATTGCAGGAGACTACTTCTTCCAGAAACACGGAATGTGGCGGGATAGCAAGACAGCTCCTTGAGTCCATAGGAAGAGTGAGCACCCATTGTATTGTGGTGTGATACACCTCTCCCTCAAGTTGCACACAGCTGGAGAGAGAAAGGGGGACACCCGTCTGCTCTCGCCTCAAACTGCGAGCGTAATCCACCTCAACAAACGCATGATCCGAACTGCAAGGTTGCTTTCAGAGTCGGTAGAGAGGACAAGAGATAGGAGAACACCTGTCTCAAGTTCCGCCTCTGCCAACTCAATTGTGATCCCTATGATCAAAGCCGCCATGCTGCCTCAGCAAACACAGGACCCGAACCGCAAATGCCTGTCTCTGATCACTTGAGAAGAGAGCCAGGTAGGAGCGGAGCTTATTCTGTCTTGAAACACTCACAAAAGAGGACAGTCAGCCTTTTCCATTCCCAAACACATAATACAAAATAATGCACATCATCCCCCATCCTAAAGTAGGAGCACGGAAATGCACAGCTCCTAATCTTATTATTTATGCTGGACATACTGTCTAAAACACAGTGTGAAATAAACAATATGATGAACAATATCACCGGTCATGTAGATTCATTCCGATAGCATCAACGCAGTATTGATTTACATTCAAAAGGGAAATATATACAGTATACAGTACATACACACTATGAGAATATTTTTTAAAGTACTTACTTTCATTTTAACCTTTCCGTCTCCTGAAAGGCTTATATCTATTCCTCTTCCTACTAGTCTCTGGAAAGACAAAAATGATACCATGATAAACAGATCAGAATGAAAAAAAAACAACAACAAAAAAACAGAAAACTAAGATAACTGTAAGTCATAGTGGAACTATGTTTATAAGAACATGTGAACTTACTGTGACACCTGGAGTACAACAGGCCACATTATCTCCTCAATATCCTCTTTTGAATATACACCCTCATTTGTGTAGGTATATGTGTGTGGAATGCCACAGTATTTTGGATTTAGGACAGTCAATCTTTAATTCTCCTTAGCCCTTTTGTTAGATTTATGTCAGTGTTTTGGGTCCCTGTCCCTATTACACTGTTACCCACAATATTGAACCGACATTAATTATTTTTCATTAAAAAGAATAATTACTTATTTCTATTTTACACGATTTCCCATGAAGTGAACCTGTCATATCTAATTTATAAAACATAAGTAAATAAGTAAATAAGTAAATGTATTATTTTATTTATATATATATATATATATGTAAAGTACATTTATTCATGTTTTAAAATTGCCGCACTGTGCACAATTCTGACATTAATTCAATTTGAAATGTCTATATATTATGAAATGAGGGGTTTTATATTAAAGATTGTACAATCATTTATATAATTTATATACCAATAGTAGCTGTCCCAGTGGGATTCATAAACTTTTAAGCAGCAATAGCTGATCTTTTTATATTAGTCAGTTAAAGGTTCAGACTGTTTACCTTTAATTCTGTTTCCACTTTCTTTTCATTTTTGTCCAAAATCAGCCTCTCCATCTCAGACCTTCCTGGAACAGTGAACTGTGCATTGACTGTAGTGATGGGGGTTTGTGGTATACTCAGTGCATACTCTGAGAGGGCTTCCAAAGCCACGATAGTATCCTAAAGTGTGTTTGAATGGTATAAAACAGTGTTCTCGTTTTATAATTCCTTCTTCAAAAACCTTGGAATTAGAGTAACATACAGTTTCGTCTAGTATCATTAGACTCACCTGTGTTGATTTGAAACCTCCTTCATAGTTCTCTTGTGAAGACAAGTAGCATGCAGCAGCATGTGCTGTTATTAAGTCATTCTGTTCTAGTGCAGTCATGAGAGCATATGCGGTGGTCTCTACTGTTAACGCCATTCCAGGGGGCACACGGGAACTTTTAGCCTCATTTACCAGTCGCATATTGTCATAATCTTGCCACACAAGACACTCTCCCACTTACCGGTTCAGTTGAGCATGTGAGAGGAAAGAATTTACAGAAATAAATGAATGACTAAAATGAATGATTAAAGTCATGATCACTTCCATAAAGAAGTCAATACTTGTTATGATACCTGGTTTTGCAAGACTTCTGAGTTTGCTCCATGCTGACATTGCTTGAGTTCGGTCAGCAAGGCAGGTAGACAAACAGTACGCCGTAATGGATAGAGCATAAGGTCTTTTAAGATCATCAACCCGTTTAAGGAGGAAGTCGGTGGCACGAGAGATGCTGTTCTCCTAGTGAGCATTAAAAGATAGAATTTGGTTTCCTTTATTTATTAAAACATTGCATTCTTTCATTAGTGTCTCTAACAGGCTTTCTGTAAATCCAAGCTAATAGGAAATATGTAACTCTAACTACATTTCTGCAAAACTGCAAAAAACGTACCTACACACATTTCACTGCAGTTTCACCAACAACTGTTGCTCCTTTCACACCAATTATGATTACGGGGCAAATTATTAGTAATAAAGATACATTATTAACCGGTTCCTTGCAGAATGGCTACACTTACCATAGTGCATGATATGTAAAGCAATGCTTTTTGACGTTTACATCACATAACCAGCTCTATGTGTAGGCTTATTGCTTTGCTTTGTAGTAAACATGCTTGGTAGCCCACCTGGTACAGCCTTGCAGTTATGATGTGGAGCAATTGGGTATGAGTCCCGTGAAACACAAGTATAGATTTGGGTATAGTGTAAGACCTGTATTCACACTGTAGGTGGTACGTTATTTCCAAACACTATAGCACTAACCTTTATTGCTCCACACAATGGACATTTCATTTTTAAACTCCCAATATACGTGCGTTGACCACATAATCAAATTTAGACAGTTTTAAAAATGTAGACAGTACAACTGTTTCTGAGAAAATTTAACAGACTATTTATCTCTAGTCACTGGACATCCAACATTGAAACTGCTGTGAAATGTGCTATAAGCAATGCAATATCATTGTTCAAAAATGTACATTACATTTTATTGCTTACAGCGCGACTATTGTGAGTGTGACACATGAAAAGTGCAGCAAAATGTTCCAGGAGCAACACAGGTTCCCTTATCAGGAACTCGAGCTGCGTGGAAAACGCTGCGGGACCGCTTCTTGCATTGTGAGTCACGAAGCACGTATGAAATCAGTCCAATGGCGAGACGGAACGTCATAGGCGGGTGACGTCATCGACCAGGAAACTATAAAGCACCCCAAAATCACACACAATGTCCTAATGCTGGGTACACACCACAAGATTTTTTACATCTTATAAGATTTTCAAAATGTGATAGACCACAAACATGAGGACAAAAAATCCTAGATTGAACCGTTTTGCTCCTATAGTGCTGACAAAGACAGCACACCTCACACTAACAGATTTTCAACCCGAGTCTTGACTGTGAACACAGAAAATCTCGTAAAATCTCGCGAGACTTCAGAATACGTATGGTGGACAATATGCAGGAAGAAATTGCGATGATAGTGTTTGGAATGATTTTCACAGAACATTTACAAGAAAAAAAAGAAAAGGGTTTAGGTAAAGTTGTGGAGACAGCAGGAATGTAGTGAACTTCTCAGATAAAGTTTGTGGTAATGCACACACGCTGGCCCTGTCTCTCAACCATGGTTTCACTATACAAATAAAAAATGGATATTGTAGATAAACCATGATAACCACAAATTAACCTTAATTTTTGCTAAGAAAAATTCTAACTATAGTATTTATTTGTTTATACAAATGTTCAATACGCCTATAATAAAACCATGGTTAATTATCTCTCTCTCTCTCTCTCTCTCTCTCTCTCTCTCTCTCTCTTACACACACACACACAACTGCGTTTGTTGTGCTTCCGTCTTCCATCATCTCGCTTTCTATTGGATATTGTTTGGTTTCACGTGATAATCTCCAGAGCGTGCGCGTGTTTGTCCTCGGGGTTCCCCCCACACATTAGGATTTCTGATCGTAAATATTCAACATGTTGAATATTTACGATTCGCGATCGGGGCGGTTCCGATGTTCTTCCGAGCAGGTTCGGACACTCTTAACACACCTCACACCACAGGAAAATCTGATAAGATAATCTTTAAAACCATCAAGATAATCGGGACATAGCTAGGATTGTCGGAAGGGGGGAAATCGGCCCAAAATCAGCCCGATTATCTTTAGGTGTGTACCCAGCATTAGTTGCTACTAGGCAGGAGTTGTTCACTATATATAAAAACTATTTCACATCTATATATATATCATGGCGAGCGAGCAGCAATATAAGAAGTGTGTTCCTCCCTGCACACGCTATCTAACTGGTGGGGATACACACGACTTATGTGTTGTTTGTTTGGGAGTGCAGCATGCCCAGTCAGCTTTCGAGGGGGCTGATTGTGAGCATTGCGAGCATTTTCCTCTTAGAACGCTCCGCTCCCGCCGATCACTCTTCGAGGAGAGTGGTTCGGTGCGCGCTCCCCGCGGCTCGGGTCCCGCTTCTGTCGAGGCAGAGCGGCGGCACTTGTCGTACGGATCGCAAATGGATCTGACAGCGGGGTTTGAGATGGGCTCTGCCTTATCTCAGCCTTTACCTGTTAGATCCAGTGCCTCAGATCTGGTTTTGGAAGCACGCGCTGCGGTTTCTTTCAGATTCAGATTGAGGCACCTGTTCTTCAATTATCCAGTTCTGAGGAGCTGGATGTTGAAAGTGCTGATACTGCAGAGACTGGGGACTCGTCACTTCAGTCTCCTGCTAGTGAGGAGCTTATGGAGGTGCTCACTCGAGCTGTTAAAAAATTAAGCATTGAGTGGCCAGCTGATAGGCAGGAGTCTAGATCTAAAAGTAAACTGTATGAAATATTTTTTCCTTCCCGTGCTATGCCTCCACGCTACCTTTATTCCCAGACCTCCACACTGAGGTGTCGAGGTCCTGGAAAAGACCTGTGTCTTCCCGTGTGTTTAGTCAGCAAACTTCCACATATTCCAATATTGCTGGTGCTAAATTTCACGGTTATGGTGTGATGCCTAAGGCTGAAGAGACGATCGCTAGCCATCTTTCTCTTGAGTCAGCATCATAATTTAAGACACCGACTTTGCCCATCAAGCCTTAAAGAAATACCTCGGCGCTGGTGGGCAAAGCTTATTCGTCGGCAGGTCAAGCAGTAGCATGCCTGCATACTATGTCTATATTACAGGCTTATCAGGCTGATCTGTTAAAAGATGTGAGTGAAGGGGAGGAGATTAGTGCTGATGTTATCAGAGAGCTTCGTCAGGCAGCAGATTTATCTCTCCGTGTCACCAAGGAGACGGCCAAATCAGTGGGCCGTTCTATGGCAGCCCTGGTGGCCACGGAGAGACACTTATGGTTAAATCTCTCTAATATGAAAGATAAAGAGAAAAATTTTCTGCTGGACGCCCCACTGTCATCTGCTGGCCTCTTCGGTGACTCTGTAAATTCTGTCATCGAGAGGTTTCAGGAAGAGAAAAAGCAGGTGGCGGCGCTCCAAAAATTCCTCCCTCTTCATGTTCACGTCTCTGGGGCTGCTGGGCGGGAGCAGTCCCAGCCGACGACTAGCTCCTCACATAGGGAGCAACAAAAACAGAGTGTCGCGTCTCGTGCTCCTCCTCAGCAAAACTGGCATGGGACGCGGCGCTCTCAGGCGAAGTCTTCGAGGGATAAGACTGATCTGAGGACAGTTATTATCGCCAAAAAGGCTTCGTCGAAGAAATGTCACTGGCGTCAGGATGCTGAGGGTCATCCCCACCGTGAGGGAAAGGTGTTCGCCTCTTTTTTTTATTTTTTTATTTTTTTATTTTTTATTTAACAGTCAGACATATATACAAACCAACATAGTGCAGTAGTGAGCAATCTTGTAAATCCATAATTCCAGAAGTGACATAAAAGTGATTTAAGTGTTTGATCTAAGTGTGTATGTGAGCGGGTGTGAGTGTAGGTATGTGTAGGTATGTGTATGTATGCGTAAACAAAGTAACCATTTATTATTTATTACCATTGTCATTACCATCACCACCCCACTCCCCACTACCACCACACCGCCAATATTGTATTGGTCGATTTTTATTTCCATTCTTCCTCCTATGTAACAATTGCCATTGTCAATCCTGCATAAAATAAAAGATGATATAATAAGACAATATAAGATAACCTTCCCCCACATCTCATCAGTCCCTATCTTTTTTTTTTTTTTTTTTTTTGTGTGTTATGTGCAATGTCTAAGGTGCATTAAAAAGATGGAGTACAGTGCGAGAGTGTCTCAAATTGGGACAGAGATGCTGTCCCGTTGAAACCACTTCTCGCCTGTCTTACCTGCCTTGGTGTTTGTGAGGTTTTCCATATATACATATTCCCTTTTTTTTTTTTATTTTTTTTTTTTTATTCTATGTTGTGGTGCATTAAAAACCCATGAGGAGATAAGGGGGGAAGTATTGCAGTAGTGATGAAAATGACACTTAATTCCAATACAGCATTGACAATGGCAATATTGATGATTATAATAATAATGATAATAATAATATTCATAATAAATGACAGTGATGATGGCAGTGGTGACCGCAATGGTGAAAGCAAAAGACAGCAACAGCAGCAATTACAACAATGAAAAAATAAAAGTGAAAATAGTAATCATAACAATAACAGTAAAGATAGCAATAACAATGATAACATAAACAAGTTCAAACAACTAAAATGCATTAATATTTGTGGGTTGATTAAGAAGGTGGGAGGAGTCGGAGTTGAAAACAGAGAAAGGGTTCATAGCTGTAAGAGGTCAGAAAGTGTTGGATGGCAGAGGTCAGTTTCAGATGCGTAATTATGAAGGGGAGATGCGTATTCCATTGTAATGAAGTCTGTAATGAGATTTTTCCAAATGTTAATGTGTAATTTATTTCTACTTTTCCAGTTCATGAGGATAGTTTTCTTGGCGATGGTTAGAGCTATGAGGAGTATTTTAGAGTTTATAGTTTTATCAGTGATTATTGTGAGGTCCCCCAGCAAGCAAAGAGAAGGCGACAGTGGGATGTGGCAGCCGACTATAGTGGATAGTGACTGTGTGACCTCTTCCCAAAAGTGTTTGATTGGAGTGCAGTGCCAGGTTGCATGGATGTATGTATCTGTAGAATTTTGATTACAATGTGTGCAAACTTCTGATGTGAAACCCATTTTAGCTAATCTATTGCCCGTGTAATGTGTTCTGTGAAGTATTTTGTACTGTATTAACTGAAGATTCGCATTTTTGGACATGAGATAGATGTTTTTACAGATTTGGGTCCAGAAGTTGGCATCAGGAGCTATTGAAAGATCGTTTTCCCATTTTATTGTTGGTAAGTATATGGTCTGAAGTTGGTTTGAAATAATTTTGTATATTTTAGAGAGAAGTTTCTTTGGCGAGGAAATGTTAACCAAGTCTGATATTGCCGGTGGAAGTTCTAAATTTGTGTCTCTGATGTTTATTTTTGTCAGAACAGAAGATTTGATTTGTAGGTATTTTAAAAATTCGTTGCTCCCGATGCCATACTCCTGGGCCAGTTGTGGAAATGGTGTAAATGTGTTAGATTTGAAAATATGCTTAATGTGGGTGATACCCCTTTCAGCCCATGTGTGAAAATTCAATGTTTTTTTATTGCTTATAAAGTCACGGTTGTTCCATAGTGGGGTGAGGTTAGATGGAGCTAATGTAGAATTTGTGATTTGGTGAAATTTCCACCAGGCTGTCAGAGTGGCGGCTATAGTTACTGCATTAAAACATGTGTGTTGTTTGATTGATTTGGTGAGGAACGGTATGTCAGCTATATTTAATTCTTTGCATAGTGATTGTTCTATATCTAGCCATATAATATCGGATTGGGTGGGGTAAATCCATTTGTATATGTATTGCAGTTGGTTAGCCATTGAGTAATATTGGAAATTTGGTGCTTCTAGTCCTCCTTGAACCTTACTTTTTTGTAGTGTAGTGAGTTTTATCCTTGGCATTTTATTTTTCCTGTAGAAGCGAGTTATAATGGAGTCTAGTGATTTAAACCAGGTTAGTGTGGGGTGGGTTGGAATCATTGAGAATAGTGTTCGCCTCTTTTTATGGCGCCCATTCTCTCTCGGTGCCCTCAGGGGCCCGTTCTGCCGACCCCGCCTTCGTGCCGGGGCGTGGACGGTCCCAGCGAGCGTTTTCCCGATGGGCGCTCGCTCCCTCCCTCAGCTGCCGGTGCGCTGTTACAGGGCACTGTGTCTGCAGCACCAACTATTCCAGAGGCCAGCCTCGAGAGGCTGGTACCCTTAGTAGATTTTTTGGCAGAGTGGAAAAGCCTTCCAAATGTATCTCAGTGGGTCCTGCAGACAGTCGAAAAAGCTTACGCTATACAGTTCAGGTCTCGTCCACCTCGATTCAAGGGGGTCCTACCCACAGTGGTGAGCCCCGAGCAGGTTCTGGTAATGGAACAGGAGGTAAAAACTCTTCTGCTGAAGGAGGCTATAGAACGAGTTCTCCCTCCCAGCAGGGAGTCAGGTTATTACAGCCGGTACTTCATAGTTCCGAAGAAGGATGGGGGGTTGCGTCCAATTTTAGATCTGCGCCTGCTAAATCGCACAGTAGGGAAGCTCAAGTTCAAAATGCTTACTCCCAAACAGATCGTGTCACAAATCAGATCCAAGGACTGGTTTGTCATGATAGATCTAAAGGACGCTTACTTCCATGTGTCCATCCTTCCACAACACAGGAAGTTCCTGAGGTTCGCTTTCGGGGGCGAAGAATACCAATATCGGGTTCTTCCGTTCGGCCTAGCTCTCTCTCCCAGAACATTCACGAAGTGCATGGATGCAGCTCTGGCTCCGCTGCGACTCCAGGGCATCCGCATTTTAAATTATATCGACGATTGGTTGATTCTAGCTCAATCGGAGCTTCAGGCGGTTCGACATCGAGATGTCGTTCTCGCTCACATCAAGAGACTGGGGTTGAGGCTCAATACCAAGAAAAGTGTGCTATCTCCACTACAGAGTACCACCTTTCTGGGTGTAATTTGGGACTCGACGTCGATGCGGGCACGCCTGTCTCCTGCTCGTATCGCTTCGATTCTCACGGCAGTCAAACAAGTGAAGCTAGGCCAGTCGCTCACTGTGAAACAGTTTCAGAGACAGTTAGGTCTGATGGCAGCAGCGTCCAACGTTATACCTTGTGGCCTGTTGTACATGAGACCGTTGCAGTGGTGGCTCAGGACCAAGGGGTTCTCCCCGAGGGGAAACCCGCTTCGCATGATCAAGGTTACGCGACGGTGTCTTCGCGCCCTGGCCATGAGGAAAGAACCTTGGTTCCTGTCCCAGGGTCCCGTGTTGGGAGCTCCTAGTCGTCGTGTAACGCTAACGACGGATGCATCCCTCACGGGCTGGGGGGCGATCATGAGTGGTCGTCCAGCTCAGGGTCTGTGGCAGGACCACCATCTCTCATGGCATATAAATTGTCTAGAAATGTTGGCAGTGTTTCAGGCTTTGGAACACTTTCTCCCAGACCTGAGAGGCCATCATTTTCTTGTCCGGTTATACAAGCTGGCTCGCCAGATCCTCCTGTGGTCCCAGGGGAAGCTTCTTTCATTGAGGTTGATTTATATCCCGGGGTATTTAAATCAGGGGGCAGACTTCCTGTCAAGGCAGGGGCCGAGGCCCGGGGAATGGAGACTCCACCCCGAGGTGGTGGAGCTCCTTTGGAATCATTTCGGTCGTGCCGAGGTAGACCTATTTGCATCCAGGGAGACAACACACTGTCCACTGTGGTTCTCCCTGAGTCATCCAGCCCCGCTGGGGTTGGATGCTATGGTGCAGCCGTGGCCGAGGTCACGTCTGTTCGCATTTCCCCCGATTGCTCTGCTCCCAGGAGTTCTGGAGAGGGTTCGCCGGGACGGGGTCAGTCTACTGTTGGTAGTCCCGTACTGGCCGGCCCGAGTATGGTTTGCGGACCTAATATCTCTCCTCGTCGGCTCTCCTCTGGAGATTCCGATCAGGACGGACCTTCTATCTTAGGCGAGCGGGTTGATCTTTCACCCCCGCCCAGAGTTGTGGAAGTTATGGGCTTGGCCTCTGAGGGGGCCCAGCTCATAGAAGCTGGTCTCTCGACTGGGGTCGTTGAGACCATCCTTCACTCCAGAGCTCTGGCCACTAGGAAGTTATATGCCTTGAAGTGGAATCTTTTCACTTCTTGGTGTAGAGAACATCTGTTAGACCCAGTTAACTGCCCGGTGGGTGCAGTGCTGGAATTCCTGCAGGAGTGTTTCTCTACAGGGTTATCCCACTCCACACTGAAGGTGTACGTGGCGGCCTTATCTGCTTACCATGCCCCTTTAAGTGGAGCCTCTCTAGGGAGACACCCACTGATTTCACGTTTCCTCCGTGGCACTTTGAGACTGAGGCCAGCAGCTTGCACGAGGGTGCCGACCTGGGACCTGGCCATAGTATTACAGGGCCTCTCCCTTGCTCCTTTCGAGCCCATTGAAGAGGTTTCTGAGAAATGTATTACTCTCAAAACCATCTTTTTGCTTGCTATTTCCTCTCTAAAAAGAATCGGGGATATTCAAGCTCTCTCAGTTTCTCCCTCGTGCTTGGAATTTTCGCCCGGCATGGTAAAAGCTTTCCTTCACCCTAGACCGGTCTACGTTCCTAAGGTCCCAACTAATCCTGTTAGGCCTGTTGTGCTGCAAGCTTTCTGTCCTCCTCCTTTTCGGACGTCAGACCAAGAGAAACTCAATCTGCTCTGCCCTGTTGGGGCCTTAGACGCTTATGTCCACAGAGCTGCCCTGAGACGTTTTGCAGAAATGTAGCCAGAGTCACGCATTTCCAATGCAGTGACCCCACAAAGTATTGGACACTTAAGTCTCACTTTACAATGTTTGAATTGCATTGCATTTCATAAAAAATATTAAACAAACTACTTTTTTACCCACCAAAAGCAAATTTAAACAACTGCTCTCAAGGTGATTTTTCGTGCATGTATGAAATAATGTCCCCCAAAGTGTTCTAACAGAATAACCACTTGTATAATGATTTCCATTACACGAGAGTAGATGTTAAACTTCATGCTGATTTGTACTCGGCTTTCGCCGAAAATCTTCGCCGGCTTATCTTGATAAGCAACACTAAGACGTAGCTTTACAGTAAACTATGCTTCTCCATCCATTTACGCTTCTTTCCATATGAGGGTGTGACTCCCCTTCTGTCCGGCGTTAACGGCTGCAGTGTACTTGGCGCGTCAGCACACACGACGGCTGCAACTACAGTGTGGTCTCCCTAGTAGACCAACACGACAACTGTCTGGATTGAGCCGAGTAGGGGACATCTCTAGGGTCTTCAAGTGGGCACCTTCCGTCCTCAGTGTTTCGTCGACTAGCCCACGACACCTCAAGAGGGCTCGACAGTGACTCTGGCGTCCCAGAGTCACCCCCCTCCGTCCCCCACTCAACTCAGCCCAGCTTACTGACCTCTACATCCCTCCTGCTGCTGAGACCTAACCACAATCTCACTATCTCTCCGCAACCCAACCATACGCGCCAACCCGAATGACTAAGGCTGTCGAGCCCCACTGGTGCGTTAAAGCAGTTACAGTGGCAACGGTTCCGTATGGCATACCACCTACCGCAAAACAATATCTGCCCAACCACCCGTCATTCTATACTATACAACGTATACAAATTGTATAGTATACTATACAACCTATACTATACAACCTATCCAAATAAACCAACAGACTCTTCAAGTTTTTTAAGAATTCTACGAAACCGTAGCGTGGCGGCCTGTACCTTGCCAGCTAGAATCTTTCCGTCTCAACCACAGCCAGTTGCTGCTCCTTTCTGCTGCTTCAGATAAGTTCTTTACTGTGCGACGCAACTCTTGGCCGCTGAATCCGACGTCTCTGAGGAACCGGGTTGTAGAGTGTGCCACAAAACCTCGACAACCCACTTCCACTGGATAAACCTGGACTCTCCATCCTCGCTGTTCTGCTTCAGTGGCCAAATGAGCGTACCGCAGTTTCTTCCTCTCATATGCCTCATCTACAGCATCCTCCCATGGCACGGTCAACTCTATCAGTTGAACAATGCGTGCTGATCCAGACCACAAAACAATGTCTGGTCGTAGGTTAGTGGTGGCAATCTCAGGTGGAAAAATAAGCCGTTGATCAAGATCAGCCAGCATCTTCCAGTCCCTAGCAGCTACCAGTTGTCCTGGCCGAGAATTGGTGTTAACACCTTTTCTTGGTGGTTGCTCGCCTGGGCGGAGGAATGTTGTCTTCTGCGTGTGTTTTGCTAGAACATGCGGCAACTTATTGGTCATACTACGCTTGCCTTCCAATGCTAAAGCCAAACATCTCAGTACTTGGTCATGGCGCCAAGTAAACCGACCTTGGCTAAGAGCCACCTTACATCCTGTCAAAATGTGCCTTAACGTGGCAGGTGTTGAACACAAAGGACAAGAGGGATCCTCTCCTACCCAGAGGTTTAGGTTCTGCGGTGATGGGAGAACATCATATGTTGACCTAATAAGGAAACTGATCCTACTCTCTTCCATTGACCAAAGGTCTTGCCAGCCCATTTTGCGTTGTTCCACACTCTCCCATCTCATCCACTCTCCCTGCTTGGCCTGGGAAATGGCCTTTATACTCCTCATCCTCTCCTCCTGCTTTCGCACCTCGTTGACTACCAGCTTCCTCCTTTGAGCTGGGCCTGCCTTGTGCCATTTAGGAGGAGCTAACCTGAGCCCAAAACCCCCTCTTCCATGCTGTACCTGTCCCACGATATCCCCTATTTGAAGGTCAGCCTTTGCCTCTACTACAGATTTCTTTGCTGACCACTTTCTACCAGTTTTTAACACAGGGGCTGCCTCCCTTACACATTTGTCACGTGACTCTACTAATGTCATTTCCAGTCTGACCTTGGCACACTTAAACTCCTCGGTTAAAGCAGAGACTGGCAGCTGCAATATTCCTTTACTATAAAGTCCCACTCTGCTGAGGCAGCGTGGAACTCCCAACCATTTCCTGATGTATGAACTTATTAACGCTTCCAGCTTATCCACTGTTGTCAAAGAAACCTCGTACACAGTCAGTGGCCACAGCAACCTCGGCAGTAGACCAAACTGAAAGCACCAGAGTTTTAGTTTGCCTGGTAGAGCACAGCTGTTTATGCTCTTCAACCCTTCCACTGCTTGTCGTCTAACTTCTCCCACTCGAACTGTGTCCTTTAGATCTCCATCGTACCATCTCCCAAGACTTTTCACTGGCTTCTCAGAAACTGTTGGTATTGCCTCACCATTAATGAAGAATGTTTTATCTACTACCTTTCCTTTAACTATGGAGATGCTCCTTGATTTAGAGGGCTTAAATTGCATTCGTGCCCATTCAATATTATCTGTTAACTTCCCCAATAACCGATTAGTGCAGGCTACTGTTGTAGTCATGGTTGTCATGTCGTCCATGTATGCTCTGATTGGTGGTAGACGCATCCCAGAAGCCAAGCGCTCTCCTCCTACTACCCATCTTGATGCCCTAATGATTACTTCCATTGCCATGGTAAAAGCCAGTGGAGAAATTGTGCATCCTGCCATTATTCCAACCTCTAAGCATTGCCATGCAGTGCTGAATTTTGGAGTTGAGAAACTAAATTGCAAATCTCCAAAATAGGCTTTCACTAAATTTGTTATTGACATTGGTACTCTGAAAAAATCAAATGCTGCCCAAAGAAGCTCATGTGGCACTGAACCATATGCATTGGCCAAATCCAGGAATGTTACATGGAGCTCCTTCCTCTCCTTTTTTGCTGACTGAATTCGTTGCCAGATAACATTGATGTGTTCTAAACATCCTGAGAACCCTGGAATGCCCGCTTTTTGAACTGAAGTGTCAATGAAGCCATTCTTTAATAGGTAGGTGGACAATCTCTGGGCAATAATGCTGAAGAAAATCTTACCTTCAACGTTTAATAGTGAAATAGGACGAAACTGACTGATGCTTGTAGCATCTTTTTCTTTAGGTATAAAGACTCCACCTGCTCTGCGCCATGCTCTAGGTACAACCTGTTTTTCCCATGCCACTTTTAACAATTTCCACAGAATTCGCAGAACTCCTGAAGCACTCTTGTACACTCTGTACGGAACTCCATTAGGCCCTGGAGATGATGAAGCCCTTGCCTTTCTCACAGCCTGCTCTACCTCTTTCCACTTAGGTGCACAGACCTCCATTTGGTATTCTGGTGGGTTGATAGGTGGTATGTCTGATGGAATTGACATATGCTCATGCCTTTTTGCATCTGTATGCGTTTCCTCCAAATATCTCTCTAGCTCAACTCTAGATGCTTTTAAAGTGCCATTCTTCTCACTGGTGAATAACTTCTTTACGAATTTGAATGGGTCTTTATAGAAATTAGCCCTCGCATGTTCCTTCTTTTTGTAGCGTTTCCGTAGACGCTCAGCTCTGCGTAATGTTGCCAGCTTATCTTTTATGTCCCTTTGTAAGAGATTGAGTCCCTCCTTCTGACTTTGTTCTGCTCTTTTCCATTGCTTCCTCAGCTGTCTCCTTTCTCTAACTAACCCTTCAATTTTCTGCTGCCGTCTAGACATTCCAGGAGCAGTTTGTACTTTTTCCTTCCTTTTTTCCACACCAAACCTCTCACTTCCATATGCGTAAATGATGTCCCCAAATTTATCCAGCTTCTTTTCAACTGTACCAGTTAATCTTTCCAATGCAAAGCATAGATCTGTGTTTACCGTATCCCATGCAGTTTTCTCACAAGCTCTTGGCCATCTAACTCCAGGCCTATGCCCGTTGAGGTTCTTTTCTCTCTTATGCTGGTTAGTCTGACCGGTTTCACAAGTATGAATATGTTCATCACTAACTGTGCAAGCCCTCCTCTCCTCTATGACAGGGGTGCTGATATCCTGCGAGCTGTGGTTTGCTTCCTGTCGCTGGATTTCATTCGACTGACTTGACTGACTTCGTAAGAAGTACTGATCAATGCGAGGCCCTTGTCCCTTCTCCCTCAAGCATTTCATTTTCCCTTGATGAACCTTCAAACCCCTGACCGTTGTCGCCTTGCTCCAGCCACAGACACAAACTTGGAGTTCAATGACTTTACTAACTGCAGATCTTGAACTAGTCTTACTCTCCATACTCATATCCGTTTCCATTCCTAAGTCGTTAACCATGTTGTCCAACATCGAGTCATCTTCCGCCCCCGCTCTCGCAGACTCTAGGGGTATTTTTCTCTTTAATTTCTTAGAAGCCTTGGGCGGGTGTCTCCAGCATCCTGTGAACACGAAGCTGGATACTGCCGACAAGGGTAGCTAACCCTTACCAGCCCCATTGGGGTCTATTTCCTCCTGTCAGCTGTCTCTCCAGGCTGTCACAAGGTCTTTCCCTTGTTGCCAGCAGCACTATTCACCGCAGTCACTGGACGTATCCAGATCTTCATGATTTCCATTACACGAGAGTAGATGTTAAACTTCATGCTGATTTGTACTCGGCTTTCGCCAAGATAAGCAACACTAAGACGTAGCTTTACAGTAAACTATGCTTCTCCATCCATTTACGCTTCTTTCCATATGAGGGTGTGACTCCCCTTCTGTCCGGCGTTAACGGCTGCAGTGTACTTGGCGCGTCAGCACACACGACGGCTGCAACTACAGTGTGGTCTCCCTAGTAGACCAACACGACAACTGTCTGGATTGAGCCGAGTAGGGGACATCTCTAGGGTCTTCAAGTGGGCACCTTCCGTCCTCAGTGTTTCGTCGACTAGCCCACGACACCTCAAGAGGGCTCGACAGTGACTCTGGCGTCCCAGAGTCACCCCCCTCCGTCCCCCACTCAACTCAGCCCAGCTTACTGACCTCTACATCCCTCCTGCTGCTGAGACCTAACCACAATCTCACTATCTCTCCGCAACCCAACCATACGCGCCAACCCGAATGACTAAGGCTGTCGAGCCCCACTGGTGCGTTAAAGCAGTTACAGTGGCAACGGTTCCGTATGGCATACCACCTACCGCAAAACAATATCTGCCCAACCACCCGTCATTCTATACTATACAACGTATACAAATTGTATAGTATACTATACAACCTATACTATACAACCTATCCAAATAAACCAACAGACTCTTCAAGTTTTTTAAGAATTCTACGAAACCGTAGCGTGGCGGCCTGTACCTTGCCAGCTAGAATCTTTCCGTCTCAACCACAGCCAGTTGCTGCTCCTTTCTGCTGCTTCAGATAAGTTCTTTACTGTGCGACGCAACTCTTGGCCGCTGAATCCGACGTCTCTGAGGAACCGGGTTGTAGAGTGTGCCACAAAACCTCGACAACCCACTTCCACTGGATAAACCTGGACTCTCCATCCTCGCTGTTCTGCTTCAGTGGCCAAATGAGCGTACCGCAGTTTCTTCCTCTCATATGCCTCATCTACAGCATCCTCCCATGGCACGGTCAACTCTATCAGTTGAACAATGCGTGCTGATCCAGACCACAAAACAATGTCTGGTCGTAGGTTAGTGGTGGCAATCTCAGGTGGAAAAATAAGCCGTTGATCAAGATCAGCCAGCATCTTCCAGTCCCTAGCAGCTTCCAGTTGTCCTTCCAGAAGGTCAGCCTTTGCCTCTACTACAGATTTCTTTGCTGACCACTTTCTACCAGTTTTTAACACAGGGGCTGCCTCCCTTACACATTTGTCACGTGACTCTACTAATGTCATTTCCAGTCTGACCTTGGCACACTTAAACTCCTCGGTTAAAGCAGAGACTGGCAGCTGCAATATTCCTTTACTATAAAGTCCCACTCTGCTGAGGCAGCGTGGAACTCCCAACCATTTCCTGATGTATGAACTTATTAACGCTTCCAGCTTATCCACTGTTGTCAAAGAAACCTCGTACACAGTCAGTGGCCACAGCAACCTCGGCAGTAGACCAAACTGAAAGCACCAGAGTTTTAGTTTGCCTGGTAGAGCACAGCTGTTTATGCTCTTCAACCCTTCCACTGCTTGTCGTCTAACTTCTCCCACTCGATTTTATTAACAATAATATTAACAATAAACATATTCTATAAAGTTTTAAAACTAAAATGTGTTTTAAAACTTTTTGTATTTATTTTGATATTGTATGAAACCTATCCAACTTTTTTTGTGAAACCCTTTATTAAAAAAAATGGTCTATGTTATATTTCCTTCATAAAGTGCCTCTTGCTTTGATATTTAGTTATATAATGCAAATACATTTTCACATTTTTTTTTTTACAGAGCCCCTAAAGGGACATCAAAAAGATATGTGCTTTAGCATTCCCCTTGCACTTTCCGTTCTCTTGAAAACGTTTTTTGTTCTTCTTTGTGTTAACTTTGTGTTTTTAAATTTTGCATATTTTGCGAGTGAACGCAAAACTGGTGATGAAAATGTTTTTTTGAATGCTTTTGTGAGGAGGGGAGCGTTAACAAACACGTTAGAACATATTTTTTCCATCACCATTATCCTCCTAGTGGTGCCGTAGATTGTGGCCTACATGTCCAAATACTTCTTGAGGCCAGTGTAAATGATACAATCAATAGTTCTTACCACACTGGTTCTTTCTCCGTCCAAGAAAGGGAGGGAATGCTTGAGGGCTATCGTGATGAAAGCTGTTAAAGAGGCATCTTGTTCAACTCCTCCGATACCTCCCTACACAGAAACACTGAATATTAGCACATTTGATGCAGTACCACAGGAATGCAATCCCTGTTTATACTATTTTGCCATGTTTGACATGTTGTTTGGCAGGGTAAAGCTTTTTACAAAACCCCTTGGTTTACAGGAAAATGATGGAAGGTATTCAGACCTGCATTTCCCTGTGTATGACTGGATTAGCATCAGTGAAGGACCCATCTGAGCTCTGTGTTCCAATCAAATATGTGACTGCTTGGCGGATGTCCTCCTGTGAAATCATTCGTTCTGTTGTTCCTTGCTGTTCAAGAGTTTCTATTTGTCGATCAGCCACGATAGACAACACTTTCACCACCAATGCAGTCAACCTACGAAAAGTGAGAAGCCATCTGATACTTTTTTTGGGATTCAAAATCTAAAAATAAAGCTATATTTTATTGGGTACAATAGATATGGGATGTGGCAAGTGCTGCTGATTTGCATAAAACATTTGTATGACTTTGCATATTTTTGACATAATAAATGCAAACTTACCATGTACTTGTCGGATAGTTCAGCCAAGCTCCATAAGACCCATCAGGCTTTTTGAATGTTAAAATTCGTTCATAAGCTGCCAGAATAAAATGTGATACCACAAACTTTTAGTCAGAGCAGGGTTACAGCCTGATGCAATCAAAATGTGTTAAATCATAAGAAAAGACGCCAAAGTGCCAATTTTGTATGAATTAGCAGGGACGTGCACAGTGCCTCATCGGCTGACGGGGCCTCTTGACCGGACCCCCCAACCCTGTGTCTGTGCACTTCACTGTGAATTAGTACAATGAGAATTGTACAAAAATGTACATTCTTTCTGAAAAAGTAAGCGTGGAGGTCCATCCTAACCCCACCTCTAGACATACCCGTCACTGGGGCGTAAGCAGATTATACGAAAATTTATGAATGAGATTGTATGAATTCATATGAATTAGCCACAAATCCGCTAAAATGTCAAATAGTTACAAATTGCCATGAGATTGTGTTGGGCATACAGTATATACCTTGCTCAATGAAATCTAATGCTTTGTCTCTGGAGCCTGCTTCCAGTTCCAGCCAGTTTTGACTTTTGTCCAGGTAGCGGATTGACAAAGCAGTTGGAGACATAAAGATCATAGTCTGCTCTCCACAGCCTTTCGGTGCCCGGATCATATTTTCCACTTTGGATGGTGAGAGTAACTGAACAGCAGTGGACTGGGCAAATCCTTCTTCTGCATAAAAAAAAAGAAGAAATTATATATATATATATATATATATATATATATATATAATTAGGTTTGACTTGAATATTAAATAATGATAATAATAAATAAGCAATATCAGAAATTCAGAATTTGAAAGCATTCACAACGACTTAGTTTTTGCTTTGGACCTTCTAGTTTGACAAACAGGTTGACATCCGTTTCAGGAACGGTGCTGTTTGGGAAAGATCCATCAATAAACATGTGCTGGTCACTTCTACCTGATGAGCAGAGTTCAGGTTTTTATACACGTTGAGAATACCATGTCACAAACTTTGTCAGAAAACACATCCACCATGTGTGTATATCTGGGCGAACAGGGCAATCAAAAAATAGCTAACAATCTCACCATTCAGATTAATAAAATAAGTCTGCTCTTCTCTCATTTCCACTCCCTCACTCTGAGACATGAAGAGAAAGACAAAAGATAGATTTTAGAATCACTGAACTCCAATTGTTAAAAAAAAAAAAGATATGGCATATTAAATTTGGGTATTTTGATATTCCCCTTACCTGGACCAAGAGCATCTTTTGAATGGCATCTACTTTAATTTTTTCTTCTTCTCCTTCTTCAAGTTCATAAATTGCAATAGCTATAGGGATTTGGCCTGTTACCATGGGAACGGCAGGGAAAGTCACAGTTTGAGATGACTGTTGCTCCAGACTGATTCTGACAGTGGAAGAGGAAGATGCTGACCCGGGTGAACAAAGACCATCCACTTGTTTCATTTGAACAAAAAGCTGACCAGGAAAGTGAATAACAAAATATATAAATTTCAGAAATCATTTATCTTCTAATGTTTTACAACGGATAATGTAACAAATACTGTTGTGATTATTTCAGTTTATTTTTATTTCATAAATAATAATAATAATATGACTGCACCAAACTGACTTACACCAATGAATACTTTTTAATTGTATTTTTTATAATAAATAAAAATATATACATTTTATGCACTAGAAAATGTATCTACTGTAAATGTATGTACCAGTCATTATTGTCAAATTGGTACGATAGTGCCACTCAGTGTTCTAAAAAAACTTTAATCTAAACAAACCTCTCTGTTCATCTGTCCATAATTAAAGATCACCACAACTATAGACAGTTGCTCAAAGCGTTTGACCGAATAGGGAAGCCTCAAGGAAATAAACACTGGCTTAAATACAAGGAGGTCAACAGGCTCTGCCACACAAAAACCTGTAAGCAATGAAAATAAAAGGTTTAGTTCGTTGGTGGATTGACATTAAATTTGATAGCAATGAAAGGGGAAAATTACCATGGGATGCAGATAAGCTCAGAGCTTGGATCTCCCATGTTGTGATAGAGTGGGGTAAATGGAGTCTGTGTCTAGAAGAAAGACCTGGTGCAATTACTTAATTATACAAGACCTTTGTAAATCATTACTGTTTTAAAGAAAACTCAATGGAAACATTTTATATTGTAATAAATCCATATGTATTATATTGTTAAATGTGAGAACACATTTTTCCTTAGACTCTCGTGTCTTATGTACATAAATGTAACGTTTAAAGGGCCGTGCCCACTTTATAGACAGAGAACATACTCACTTTACTTTTCCTTTCACATCCATCTGCTTAAACTCAAAGCTTGGAGGGAAATATCGGCGAATTGATTGTATTTCAAAATCAAAGAATTCCTCATCTTCATTAGAATCAGCAGCTGTGGGAATTTAATAAAATATAATAATTTGTGTAAGAAACAAAATCAGATGTTTTCATTGCACAGATTATGGCACATCTGAATTTACAAAAGCCTTGTGGCACTTTTATGACTCACTTCTGCCATGCCCTTTCCTCATGTCCTCTCTTCTCTTTTTGTCTCTTAGCTTGGTTGCAAACTCACAGCACTCTCGGAAGGCATCCACACAGTCTTTGCTTTCTGTTTTGCTCACTCTTTTCGCTCTGTCCTCACAAGTGAACTTCATAGGAATCAGGGTGAAACCATGGCGACAGCATTTCTGCAATTCTGCCTTAAATTTAGCCTCTACAGGACAAACGTGATGAGCAGAGAAGTTAACAGTAATTACACATCTTCATAAGCCTATCCAGGTCTTGTATGTCACTGTGTATAGCAACAATAATTAAAAAAGAGAGAATATAAATTGTATTTACGCACTCAGTCATTTTTTATTAAACCTTTAATTTGCCCATATAGAAATAAATGGTACTTGAAAAATTCTGATGAAATTGAGACTCACATCATTGTTGTTATTGTTAAAAATAATTACAACGAAAAAAGAAAAAAAAACATTAAAATTGTTTTTGGTTATTTGGTTAAAAACATCTCAAATAAAATAAAATAAAATAAAATCTTCATAAAAAAAACTAAATTCAATTTATAAATGTTGGCAACTAATGAAATTTTTTTTAATGAAAGTTTAAGTTTAAAATTACTAAAGCAATAAAAACTGATAAAAATAAAAATCTTATTAAAAAAAAGAAAGATAAATGACAATATTTTAAAAAGTGACAAAAGCACTACCATCAAAAATAAAATGAAAACTGAAAATATAAAAATGAAAGCTAATTCAAAATATTATTTATATTATAATTTAGTATATAAATAATACTATAACTGACTCAGATGAGCTTTAAGAATGGATACAAAAGATAATAAAAATATTCCGGTGACAATACTATACCTTTTATAGCCATTTCTGTTTGAACATCTGTAGAGCGTTTGTTGCGCCTAAAACCAGACTCGCAGCTGAAACCTAGAAGTACAATGATTTGGAAAATATAATTTGCATATTGTAACAACTCTTTCATGTAAAGGCAATAAGTACCAGTCCTTTTTTTAATGGTAAGCCAAGTTTAAAAATAAAACTGAAAATTTCCATAATTTTTTCATTTCTCAAACATTAAAGTAGAGAAGAGTTTGGCATCATTTGGCACCTTTTCTCATCATTGAACGGATCTTGGTCGAGTGTGAGATGAAGGTCAGACCAGCGTCATTAAAAACAGCAGCTGTGTTTTCTCCACCGCCATACGAACACCCCAGATCATAAGACTGCATGGAGGTGAACACCTTCACACAGGGAAATTGAGAAACAGTAAAAGAACGAGACCTCAAGAACAGATTTAAGTTTATCTTATATGTATCTCTGATATACAGTATCTAATTTTCTGAAACCAATAGTTACTAGACAGTAACACACCTGTTTTGGAGTGAGTTTGTTTTGAGAACCCAGGGCGTAAATGGCTTTGTCCACAACTAGTAAGGCCACTTTTGCATTCTGTGTTCCCACATCAATATCAAGCTCAGCCAAATCTTCTGGCTGATAGTTATGATTGCCATTCAGTTTTATCTCAAGCTAAACAGAAGATGGGAAAGCAGAACTGTAAACATTTGGCAATATTTTACTGTATTGTATAATTTTGACATAAGATTACTAAAACTTTGTAAGCTGTTCAAAAAAAAAATTATGTAAAAGATTTTTAGTGTCTGTTTACCTTTCCTTCACACCTGTCCTCAACATCTACCCACACTGAGTCTGCAATGATGTCACCATCTGTGTCATAGTAAAAGGCGATCACTCTGAAGGACGGGATCATCTCTGGGCTGATACGGATGGATATTTTTACTTCAAAACCTGATGCAACAGAGCTCGCTGTTCTCAGCATGCCTCTGCTGACAATCTGAAGAGATGCACATATTTCTCAAGAGTTCTCTGGTATATAAAAACATTCACCTTAAATATATGAAATTTTAATACATTACTTACCATATAATATATTCGCCCATCTACTTGTTTGCCACTGACATAAAATGTAACATCTAAAGACTCCTCTGAAGACAGGACTTTATTAGTCACACTCAGATACAGGAAGCTGTTCTTTGTGGATTTCACTGGGCGAATTTCTCTTGTTGACTTGACACAATCCACTGTTGCCTGTTGAAATAACAGGTCAAAAATATACAGTATAATGTTGTATTGTATTATATACTTTTGCAATAACTGAAAGTATTTTTTTTTTTAAGTAGGCCTGTTTCACAATCAAATTTAACACATAATAATACATGCATAATAGTAAATAAATGCACTGCTTTTGCCAGCAGTGTGAAACAGGTCTTAGAGGTATTCAAATAGCTTTATTCTTTGGATGATTAACCTGCATTGAAATGGAAGATGGTGTTCCTTCCACGTTGAAAGAGTGAAATGCGATTCCCTCTTTATTAGTTGTAATAATTATTGACTTTTCTTTGGTGCTTGAGACATTTAAGGTCACTCGAACGCCTTCAGCCCGAGAACCATTTGGGTGATGGACTGTGACCTAGTGAAAAACAGGGACCACTGGTATACTAACACAAAATCATCTGCATAATGTAACTATTATAAAGTGAAAGCTTCCGTTATAAATTACTGCAAGCATAATCCTCAATGACAGTTTCATTACTATACATTATATTATTAATAGAAGTGTTTTCTTTACCACAGCGTGAAAGGGATATGTAGGAGTGTAGAACAGTCTTGTCCGAGACAGATCCACATTGTATGGACTCAAAACAATGGGAAGGAAAGCTGCTGATTCCTGAACTTCACCACCTTATGAGAGGTGCACAGTTGCTTTGTGAGTCAACATACACTAAGAAATGTTGTAAATTTGAACTATTTCCAGAACTTTAGGCATCTTAACATTACATAGCACATACAGACAAATGACATTTATTTCTTTGTTTAATCAATAATTTTGCATTTTTGGGGCCAGATTTACTAAAAAGGGCAAATTAGCGTAAGACTACAATAAAAGCACAGATGGGAGTGGAAAGTTATGTGGGTCATCTAATGACAGTACGACAGTTAAACAACACAGACACAGCCATTTCAAGTGCAAAATAGGTTAAGACATGTTTTATTTAAAAGTTAAATAAAGCTACAAATACCAGTAAACTGACTAGCGCAAACCTTAGTAAATTGCATTGCAGGATTCATTGTGTCCTTGATTATGATTTCACTTTTTTTACTTTAGTTAGTGTAATGTTGCTGTTTGAGCATAAACAAAATCTGCAAAGTCAGATCTCTCAAAGTTTAATGCAAATGGTGACATTTTCCTTTACAGAAATGGCTTTTTAAGGACTACAACAAACGGTAGGGACTACAACGAGTTTCTTCCCGGGTTGGTGATGTCACAAACCCTACATTTTACATAAACCCTGCCCCTGTGAACACGCAACAAAGGGGGTGAGGCCATGTTGGGCTGCTTTAGAGAAGAGGAAGAGTTGTTTTCGCTGTTTTTTACACCCCGGAAAAAGTTTGGCCTAAGGCTGATGAATTTAGAGAGGTAAAAATTTATGGTAATACTTTATTTTGATGGTCCCTTTTGAACGTGCTATTGACTATAAGTAACTTTGCAACTATATGTCAACTAACTCTCATTGGAGTATTAGTAGACTGTCTGCTTAATATCTGCATATACTTTATTGTGCTGGTCCTCCAACAGACACTCTATTTTGCAACTACATGTAAACTTAATCTAACCCTAACCCTACCAGGCTATTAATACTCAACTAACACTCTAATTAGAGTTAGTAGACATGTAGGAGCAACGTTACTTATAGTCAACAGAATGTGATTCAACCAATCACCGACAGGGGCGGGTGTTGTGAGGTTTTGAGCTCGTTCACGGCTGGACGCGAAGTCGGAGCAACACCCGCCCCTGTCGGTGATTGGTTGAAACCCTGTTTATTTTGAGTGGTGGTTGTCCCATTTGTTTTTGTGTGCAGATCTCAGAGCCTAGGCTGCCTACAGAGACGCGGTTTTTGGACGGCATGCTTATGGGGTGGGCAGCTAGCGAATCGTTAGGAAAGATTAGGTGAATGTGATCATTTATGTTTCGGCCTTTTTTTTGGCCTGAAATGATTGATACAACCTTTAAGTGCTGACAATCACAACACACTGGGCCAGCTGACCAATCACAGCACATTTCATATTTTGGAAGGAGGGGCTTCAACCAGACTGGGGAGAGCTGTAATAATGTAAAATATGTGAATAATAAAATAATATAATAAACATAATATAATATGTTTTTTGAACAATCAAGCATGAAAACATATTCTAGTGAACCCAAAAACTAAAAAACTAGACTTCATTGCTTTTTTTTTTTTTTTTACCAGATGTAACAGAACTTTAAAGGTGCCCTAGAATGGTTTTTATTTTTATTGTATAATGTTTTCTGGGTTGCCCTTATAATGTTAGTATGTTTTATAGATCAAAAATAGTCATAATTTATAAATAAAAGGCATTTTCCCTAGCCTGATTTTAGCCCTGAGCCCAAACGCTCTGTTTCAAGGGGCGTGTCTGCTGTGTGTAACCGGCCTCTGCTGTGATTGGCTGACATGCTTGCATATGAAATAGCTACGAAGTCATGTGAAACTCTCTCGAATACTTTTACTACAGATATTATACGTTTTTACTATTACAGCTATCGAGATTAACGAATCGTGAGATGTTTTTAAAGTATTTAGATCAGTGGTCACCAATCCTGGTCCTGGAGGGCCGCTGTCCTGCAGAGTTTAGCTCCAACCCCAATTAAACACACCTGAACCAGCTAATCAAGGTCTCACTAGGCATACTAGAAACTTCCAGGCAGAGGTGTTGGACCTGGTTGGAGCTAAACTCTGCAGGACAGCGGCCCTCCAGGACCAGTATGGTGATCCCTGATTTAGATCTATTCCCATCACATACAATGTTGCCGTGATGATGAGCATTGAGCAAAAAGATGACAGTGTGTTGATCGCGAGAATAAAGATCTTATCATTGCAACGCAGTTTCTGCACTCTCTCTAATGCTTTCACCAATGCAAACACGATGATGTAAATATAGTATTGAACGATTTTGAGAGAAAGATTACCTGTCTGAACTTGAACAATTACACATTCAGAAAGTGTTGTTTGGTAGCTCGATCGATCGAGGCCAGCTCTGTATTGGCCCAAGTTGAGGAAACAGTCTCGTTGGTGAAATGTTTGGAAATTTTCAGAGAAAATAAAATTAATCCATTGTTTCTTCAGAGGCTCGGATGAAGGAACTAAATACCTTTGTGTTCATTTGTACATCCAAACACTGAACAACTGCCATGCTTCGGCAGTTGTCATTGAACATTGAACATGAATGCTCCTGTCATTGAACATGGGCTGGGATATGCACATTTTTGGAGTCGTACATAATAATGATCCCGACTGTTGCGTCACAGTCGGTGTTATGTGGAGATTCGCCTATTTTTCAGGGGTGTTTTTCAAAAATGAGATTTAAGTAAGAAGGAGAAAACAATGGTGTTTGAGACTCACTGTATGTCATGTCCATGTACTGAACTCTTGTTATTTAACTATGCCAAAATAAATTCAATTTCACATTCTAGGGCACCTTTAAATAATATGACATTTGGACATACTTACCATATAAAATTTGCCCATCTACAGGATTACCATTGACATAAATCGTAACATCTAGAGATACATTTGCTAGCCCACAATCTCAGTAAATCTGGCCCATAGTCTTTAAAGTTTATTTAACTTTTACTAAAACAATTTCATGTCTTGTTCTATGATTGATTACTTAAAATATCTGTAACTGTGACGGCAATGTAGAATTGGGCCCGAGTCGCTGCCAAATCATCTAATGTTGAATTCAGTTTTTGCTTGATATCTGAAATTTTAACAGTAATCTCAGCCTGGCCTTTCTTCACCTAAAAAAAGGGGAAAACACCATGAAAGAATATCAAAGAGTGATCTGTGAGTACAGGTAGTACTCATCTACGAGTTAGATGACAGTTTCTACTCACAGATCCAGTTTTCTCCAGTCCCTTGATGAATTCAATTTCTCCAGCATTATTCTCTGACTCATCCTTTTTCATCCCAAACCGACAGTGGAATCCGCCGTTAATTTCCTTACCATAAGTGTATCTTTAAAATGATTAAAAAACTGTATTATTCTGCTTTCTCAGATTTAGTAAGCTCATACTGATACCATTAAAGGAATAATTCACCTCAAAATACAGGTTTATAATGCCATAAGGTAAATGTAAATAATGAATTTTTCTTTTAGCTGAACTATCCCTTTAAGAGTATTTATTTTATCTGAATGTGAACTTACGAGGCTTGAATGGTGAAATTGAATGTTTCCGCATTCACTTGCAGAAAGGCTTTCTCTGACTGAACAGAAACCCCAAAGCTGGGAAGAACTGAGAAAAATGCATTGTATTTGAGTTAGATGTAATACAATATCTGTAAATTAAAGATTTTTATGGATATTTATAAAAGTAAGAAAATATCTGAATCTAGTTTCACTTCATTTACCAAACTTCTGGACCTTGAATTCACGCACGGCAGGATTCTTCTCGTCACCTTTGTAATGTGCTGTAATCTTCCATACACCAGGTCTGGAGAAATTCAATTAAAACGTTGTATAATGTGCTAATATAAATATAGCAGCTTCAGAATGGTGTCATCTTAAAAGACTGAACGGCATGCTAATATTTATCCTCATAAGCATCACAAATTTTATACTACAAGGTATTTTACTATGATAGAAAATGGATAGAAAATGAGATTGACTGTACTTTGAAATATCAGGGATGTTGTAGACCTGTGACAAAATGCCATCTAAAACTTTGTACGTTGATTTCTTGATCTTGTTCCCATCAGCATTCTGAGGAGATAGATAAAGGTCAGTTAGGCGGGGCATGCCAGTTTCTTGATTTACTCAATAAACGATGGTGAAAATTTAAACTGCAGAAAGAATCCTCTTACATAATCTTAGAAATAAAAAATCTGAGAATGTGTTAGTGCTCATATGATCTACAGAGAAGCACACTGTATTATACGTACAAAATAACTTTCTTACTTACATATATAGAGACATAAACCATTTCTGATTTTGGTCGCATAGAGTGGTCCAAAGTGAAGATCCTGAACAAAACTGAGAACACATAACCAGGTTAAATACACAGTAAGATACATACTGTAGATGGATTTTTGACTTGTGACATGCTATATTTATATTATGTGAGAGACTAAATGGAAAATGTGTCTTTTTTAGAGCCATTTAAAATGAACTATATGGCAGTAGAGGTAGTTAAAGGACCTAAGATACATATTAATTGAAAAAAAAATAAATACTGTTATATACTGATGTTGATTAAAAGAAAACGTCTCAGGTTATGTAACCTGGTTACCTGAGGACGAGACACTTCATCATGGGGTTGACGCTATGGAAACGCTTCTGTGTGAGCCGGTGTCTGAAGCAAAGCTAATTGGCCAAACGAATGAACGTGATGTAGTACAGCCCGTCACAGAGTCCATAAATAGATGCCAGAAATGCGCATCAACAGATTCTAATTGTCTGAAGAACACACACAGGTGTAACCAAGGTGTGACAACGTGACGCAGTGTCTCATTCCCTTCTCTGGGAAGGAACCAGGTTACATTATACGTAACCTGAGACATTCTTCTTCAAACGTCAACATTGTGTCGTGGCGTTGACGCTATGACAACTTCAATGTCACCATGCCGAAAGTGACACAAGGCTCTGTATAAACACAGATGATTGTTGAGCGCAGACTGGACTTGGGTCAATCCTGAAGCACTCGAGGTTCTGGGGTTGAATCTGCGTCTAAACTGTAGAACCTGATGAATGTGTGAGGAAAGGAAGGATCTGCCACAAATTGCAACCACTAAAGCATAACAGGAGTTGAGAGGATCTACGCCACTGGCCTGAGCGGTGGACATTGATTCTCAAGGCACAGACCGGACATAACAGCTAGAGGCTTTCTTGCTCCTGCATCTCATGAGGCAAAGGAATGAAAGGTCTCATGTGCAGTAGACCCAATGCAATAATGTTGACTGCTGCCGCCATGAAACAGCCTTTGAATCTCTAAAACTGAAAGCTCCTGGTCTAGCTTTCTTGCCTCGTGGTTAGGATCGAATCCACACATGCAGGAGACAGACGTGCCTGTATCGTCATCAAATCCCAACCTACACTCAAGTGGTTCTCTGTTTGGGAGAAACACTCTTCTTCAAGTCAACAAGTCAACTCAATATATAACATTGTTTTAGTGGTTTTTGGATATTTGAATCCAAAAATCTTACATATTGTGCCTTTAAATAAGTTAAATACCAGAAGTCTTTCACAAAAAGTCTCATTCTGATGGTGATAAGGTGGATACTAACTGTCATCCACATTTTTTGTTTTCATTCACATTTGTAAGATCTTCTTTGTTACCAAAATCAGCCTTTGTTTATAATTCTTGCATATTTAAACTTAGGCAACTGGATCTTAGTTGCCATTTTGGTAGAGCTATATTTGACTTTTCTGACTTTTGGCTCATTAGTAAGGCAAACAATGTGTTTATTATACCTTTCTGTGTGGGGTTGTAAATGGGTTGGTCAGTCTGAATAAAGATGTAGCCACTGTGTTTGGAGACCAGGACGCGAGTCTGCCGTTTCTGACCATCAACTTCACATGCCAGGTTGAGATAAGGAGGCTCTCCACTGACCGATTTCAGGTTTGATACTTCATTTGCAAATATCTTGAAGAGGAAATACACAGAAATGAGCCTGTGTGACAGTGTGTTGATGCTTTTATGATTATTTTTGTTGTACACTTTATTACATAATTTTAACAGTTACATATCTAACTAATTATTTTAAATATTAACCATATCCTGCTAAAATAAACTTTTGGTATTAGTCTGAAATTACATTCAAATCTATTAATTTAGACATGTATTTCTTTACCTCAAGCTTCACTGCCTCAAACTGTCCTTTTTTGCTGATTGTTTTGGTCTCCTTTGAGGACATGGGAATACGCATCTCCGTTTCTAACTGACAGGACACAGGTTTTCCAAGCAATGCCTCCCCCACCTGAATCCATATAGGTTCTTTCACACCAACATGAAAGACACTCGGAGCAGTGATTAGGAATCTGATACACACAAACCAAGAGAATTTCCATGACAACTTGTTAAAAAAATATTAATAAAAATGGCAATGGCTTTCATAAACAATTTCTCCTTAGTAATATGATCATTTTAAAATAAAACTAAGTAATCTACAAGAACATATAAGAATGAAAAGTTGAGCTATATGTAGACCGTGAATGCGAATTTGCAGAGGATTGTGAACTACACTTTTTGGAAAATCCACTAACAACGTGAAGCAGCATATGACATCTTGACATATAATTGTGCTTTTTTTAAACTTGTCATTTGTTATTATGGTTGTGACCTTTATTACATTAAAGTCAACCTCAATTAAATTGAATTAACTACTATAAAATGTTTTATAAAGCATGCATTACGTACAACAGCCTAAAACACTGCCTAAGTACCTGGTGGCCAAAAGTGAAATCCGGCCTATAGGAAATTTGCCGTCTTCACCCTTTATTTAAAATATTATTAAAAATGTGTTCAAGATTTTGCAAGCATACTGAATAGTTTAGAGTCAGTGTTTATTTGTGATAATGCAATAAAACATCCCAAATTATGTAGACTTAATATTTGGCCAGGCTGTCACACAAAACCTTTTGTGCAAAACCAACAACATATTAATAACTGATTATGTTGTAGTCAATGTATGAATTTTCCTGTGAGCTTTTTGTTATTCTATGGATTTCTTTGCAAAATATGCATATATGTTGTATGTAAATATGCATATTATGTAAATATGTTGATGGTTTAATTGAGCTTATAGGGTCACCTCCGGACATTGCTTTTGGCCACCACTGTATATTGCTATTGGTCAACATTATTATTGGTCAACATTATATTTATTATTATTATTATTAATACTCTTCTAATTATTATTATTATTATTATTATTAGTAGTAGTAGTAGTAGTAGTAAGCCACACAGATTAAGTGTCATCAGCTAAAACGGAACATATACTGTTTTGTTTCATTATTATTTTTAAAACGATTACCACTAATGATAATAATTATACTACTAATAACAAATAAATAATATTTGTATATACTGTATAATACTTACCTCTTACTGTTATCTCCCTGAACAGCACAATTCATGCACAGCAGCAAATAGAGAAGAGGACGCATGTGCACCTCCATGGTGAGTGTGAGTCCTGTGTGAGCAGCAGAAGATTCCAGACAGATTTTGGTCTCTCAGATCTGCTATGCAGATGTTGCACAATAGCAACTGAATTAATGTTATTATGGGGATAAAGGGGTTACCAGAGTTCTGTCATTGCACAACCAGGGTATGTGCTCACTCATTGGACACACTTAAAGTGCCTTCTCCAAAGTCATGTGATTTAAAAGAATTTCAAGACAAAAATCAATGATTTGATGTGCTTTGGCTCGATTCTATTTGGATAAGAGGTAATTTTGAAAATGTTTTATAGAGTCACTATTATCTAGGTCCGTAGTCTTTCATTAGATATCACTGAGACATTGTCTAAACATCAAGTTATTTAAAAGAAATTCAATTCAATTTCCCAGAGAAAGGTTTACGATTTTATTTTTATTTTATTTTAATTAAAACAAAGAAATGTTGACAAAATGAAGAGTTAAAAAAACAACACATGCAACTTTTAGAACTAAAGGTTAGATGTTATTGCTTCATTTGAAGCACACAATGTTCTTTGGAACATTCTCAAATTATGCTGGATAACATGATAACAAATTTGAGTGATGCAGTACTGTGTTGGAAACCAATAATTTGCAATTAAAAGGCTATAAAATATAGGCATGCCAATTCATACAACAGTGTAGAAACACAAACGGCTTAAATTCAATATCTTATATACATCCATTCACATATCATATATACAATTTTTTAATCAAATAATCAGACATATTTTTGTATTATTAATAAGTTAATGTTACAGAATACATACTGTACAGTATCTGTCCATTTTGGAAATATTACACTTTTTTTTTAAAGAAGTTCATGCTCACCAAGGTTATATTTATTTAATCAAAATACAGTAAAACATTACAATTTAAAATACTTGTTTTCCATTTTAAGAAATTAAAAATGCAATTTATTCCTGTGATGGTAAAGCTAAATTTTCAGCATCATTACCCTCCAAATCAAATTTGCTGCTCAAAAAACACTTATTATAAATGTTGAAAACAGTTTTTGCTGCTTACCATTTTTGTGGAAAAAATACCATTTAAACATTTGTGGTACAATAAAAAGTAAAAAAGAAATTAATTTTATTCATTGTGGATGCATTCAATTTATCAAATGTGACAGTGAAGACATTTATAATGTTACAAAAGATTTCCATTTAATAAATATAATATACATTTCATAAATACAAATAAATGAAGTCATTGAACTTTCTAATCATCAATGTCAGAATTGAGAATTGAACTCAGATCTCCGATGTGAGAGTCAGACTCTCAATCCTTGAGCTGGAGGAACCCAATAGTAAAACACTCTAAAAGTAAAAGCTCAAGCAACAAAAATCCACAGCTGGAGCAAAAACAACTGACCAAAACCAATCCAAAAATTTCAAAGGTCTTTAAGAGGAGAATGTCAGAGAAATACCAGAGAAAGGTATTTTCCGAAAGCAAGAAATAATAAAATGTTGCAGAGTTTTAAACACTTAAATAGGCACACAACTGAACGAGACACAATGTGAACATAACACTAATTACAAGTTGAGATTAAGCTGGTCGTCATGACAGCTCCATGAGGACCTCTAGAGGCCAAAACACAACACAAGCAAAATACTGACAATTAAAGAATCCTGAAAGAAGTATCACCATTTACACAAAAAAACATTAAACAGCACAACTCTTTTCAACATTGATAATAATAATAATAATAAATGTTTCTTGAGCAGCAAATCAGTATATTATATATTCAGAATAGAATGATTTCTTAAGGATCATGTCATGTGACATTGAAGACACGAGAAATTAAGTCAGCTTTGTTATCACAGGAATAAATTACGTTTAAAAAAATATTTTTAAAAAGAAAACAAATAAATGCAGCCTTGGTAAGCATAAGAGATTTCTTTCAAAAACATTAACAAAAAAATGTTTTCCAAACTTATGACAGGTAAGTACTACAGTACATCTGATAAGGAGCACACTTCACACCCACTAAAAAGTATGTTCTATATAGTATGAAAGTGTGTGGTATGATGGAAATCTGGACTTATGACATCCCTCATGTTGTCACAGTCATGATGTGATATGGCATCAGTTCACTGCCATTCACAAATCCTCTCCCATGGACTCATGGGATTTTAAACCCAAATAGCATTTAATCATTGAAACAATGTTGAGTCAGTGTTGATGCGTCAATGCTAGTTGCATTGAATTAACATTACAAAGTTATGTTGCTTTAGTATCTTGCACCCTCAATGGTGAAGCAATGTTGAGATTTCAACCTATAATCACAATAATAGTTGTAACGTGGTATGGTGAAGCAGAGATGAGGCAGATTTAAAATGCAGCACACACTTTATTTAACAGATTATAAACTAAAACTATACACACTAGACGGGAACGGGACATGCGTTAACTATCTAACATTAAACAAGAACTCACAAAGACAGGGCAGAAACAAAGGGCTTAAATAATAATGGACAAATGAGCTAACAAGATAACAAGGGGGCGTGGGAAATCAGAAACACCTGGGATGACTAGACAAGACAGGGAACCACTGAACATGACAAGACACAAAACCCACATTGTGACAATAGTATTAATTCAACATTACAAAGTTATATTATATCAACATCACTTTTGCACCCTCAGTTAATATTGAAACAATGGTGAACAAAAAAATAAATGGTAATGCTATTAAATCAACATTATACACCATGATTGATTCTACATCACTGATGCTGAATCAATATTGTTGAATCAACATTACACTATGATGTTGAATCTACGTCACTGCTGTAGAATCAACACTGAAATTAAGTAAATTTATTTGATTCAATTAACCAATGACAAAAATATGTTAAAAGATCCTTCTTTAAAAAAGAAAGGGGGAGAAATAGGTCAAAAGTATTTCATCCTTACAATAAAATTGGGTTCAGAATCCTGATGTCATAACGGTTCAAGTTTTTTAAAATCTGTCTTACATCAGACTACTGCCTCTTTTGCGTTGGGTTCTCTGAATCTGAAAAAGAAAGCATGATGTTACTTAAGAACAAGTAAATTCAGTTGTCATACATACAGTCACAATCAAGAATGTTAAAATGTCTTTGATTGCTCATTGTTGCAGTTGGTCTGACACCCCTAGACAACACCCGATTCCTGTCTATGTAAAGCTACAATATGTAATTTTGTTCGCTGCTAGGGGTTCGCTAACCTCTTACAATAACAAAGGCGTAGGTTGATGACGTATAAGCGAAATTATAGAAACTTATCGTCGTGCTTAAGGATATGGAAGCTTTAGCGTTAAGTTCTGCCAGGAAGACTCAATTGCTACGTCACTTATTACCTTCTCATCTATCCAATCGTGTCTAAAACTTGCTGTATAAAAGACCGGTACTTACACATGTTTGAGTTCGCAGATGCTGACGCTTTCATTTACCTCCATCCTCCCCACCACCTCCAAGATGGTTCCTTCCCCTCCATCCTCCCCACCACCACCAGGATGGTCCCTTCCTATACCTACCGGGGGGTCGGCTGCGCCCCTGCCTTCGTCTTCAGGCAAGAAATGCAGAGTCCGGACCCTCGGATTGCGAGCTATGGACGGGACCTACGCCAAAGAACTTTATTGCTTGCTGGGCTATCAATAAATGTATTTATTGTTACAGTATTTATTCCCTTTCTGGTAGAACTAAGGGTTTTCATCAACTATCTGGGCGGTAACCCGGATGCGCAGCATTTATGGAGGCACTCGGATGTAAACAACAGCATGGATTGCACTGTTTATGTACTACTGAACACATTGTTACACTAATAAACCACGGAAAAAACACGTGGAAGCTGCGAAATCATATAGAGACAATCAGACTTAGTAAGCAGGAAAGTTAATATGTGGTAAAGATCCGAACGAGCTAGCTTCTCTAGCCCTTAGGCCTACTGCAATTCTTCCTTCTATTTCTTATCCCGACATTAGGCTACGTTCAGATTGTCAGTCCAAAAAAGCACATGAAATGCGTTCCATGTTACATCCATATGTGGTTTGAAATCCTATTCAAATCATATATCAGGACATCAGCTTCAGTCTGAACGCTCTGATCGGATTTCGCGTGGTATCTGACTTTCTCACGCCACGTAAAATGTAAACGTCAGACGTTGTTATAGGAAACATGCTGAAAGTCACTGCCGAAACAATGCTGTGTTGTTGCAAAGTGCCGGATGAGCAGAAAATGATCATTTTTTAAACCGGCGCAGACAAGAGCGCGGAAAAAAATCTGTGCGGATGGAAGCATATTGGTGCAAATGTGGAAAGCCAAACATGCCAAAATCTGCAGAAAAAGTTTTTCCTCTCTCACTACCCTTGGTGGTGGAGTGGCTGTGCTAATAGCAGACCACCTCTTCCCTGCATGGGATGGCCAAAACTCGCAGTGCACGAGGGTAGTTCTGAGTATGGGTTGAGCTGTGCATAGTGACTGACCGTGGTTTAAGTGACAGCGCTGGCCCTCGGTCAGACGATGACCACACTGGTGGTCCAGAAGCGTCCCAGGGCTAAACCTTGCAGAGGTGCTGCGAGACATTACCAAAGTACGCTTTCTCGATGCTCCTATCTCACAAGGTTTGCTTTTTCTGCGACACTGTTGGAGACTGTGTCCAGCGGCTCTCCATAGTTCAGAAGCAGAATGAGGAAATCCAAGAGCTTGACCCAATGTGCTTCCGAGTCACTCGTGGTTTCTCCTCAGTCTGTTTGTCACCAAGGGTGTCAGTCCCCTGTGAAAAACTGTCACAGCCAGCTCTACTGTGATGTCTAGCTTTTGCAGGAAGACAGCGCCATCTGTCTCAGCAGCCCTGAGACGGGCAACCCAGCAATGGAGGAAGTTGCTCTCCGGGAGATGGTGTCTGCTCCTCTCCCTCCCCCAGAGGAGAACCAGGTGGAGAATCTTTGTTTCATTTTCTGTTCTGTCGCTGGCTCCCTGGAGTCCAGTGGTACCCACATATTCAATAGAGCAATTTCTTCCATCTCTGGGTCACAAGAGAGTGCGGACTGCAATGAGCGACGCTCCCATGCCTTTCCCCCTGTTCCATTGCTAGTGGGCGGCAGTGTGCGGTTCGGGGACGCCCCCAAGCCTTCCCACGCACCCTCTGCCCCACCCTGGAACCAGGAGATTCAGTGCCTCCCGAGCCAAGTCCCTGTGTTCCACCTCGCTGCCCCACCCCGGGTACGTCTGTGTTCCCGCTTGAATGGTGTCTGGGAGCCTGGTTAGCGCTTCCCAGCCCGTCTACCTGGCTCAACCATACCATCAGATTTGACTATGCGATTCAGGTCGTTTGGCACCCTCCCAAGTTCAGGGGTATCCACTTTACCTCTGTGCGGAGTTGAGATGCCCTTGTCTTGCGGGCAGAGATTGATGTCCTACTGGCAAAGGACGTGGTCGAGCCAGTTCCTCCAGACGATATGAAGACAGGGTTCTACAGCCCCTACTTCATTGTACCCAAGAAAGGCGGTGGGTTACAGCCGATCTTGGACCTGTGAACCTTGAATTGGGCCCTGCACAAGCTCCCGTTCAAGATGCTCACACAGAAACGCATTTTCGAGTCCATCTGTCCCCAAGATTGGTTTGCAGCGATTGACCTGAAGTACGCATACTTTTATGTCTCATTTCTTCCTCGACACGTTTGAGGGACGGGCATATCAGTACAAAGTCCTGCCCTTCGGGCTGTCCCTGTCGCCCGCGTCTTCAAGAAAGTTGCGGAGGCAGCCATTGTTCCACTCCGAGAACGCGGCATTCGTATTCTCAACTATCTCAACGACTGGCTGATTCTGGCTCAGTCTCGGGATCAGTTGTGCAAATACAGGGACATGGTGCTCCGTCACCTCAGCCTGTTGGGCCTTCGGGCCAACTGGGACAAGAGCAAACTCTCCCCTGTGCAGAGGATCTCTTATCTCGGTGTGGAGTTGGACTCGGTCAACCAGACAGCGCGACTCACACAGGAGCGCGTCTGGTCAGTGTTGACCTGCTTGAGTACAATCAAGAGCAGGAGAGCGGTCCCACTGAAACTTTTTCTGAGGCTCCTGGAGCATATGGCATCCGCAGCCGCAGTAACGCCGCTCAGATTGCTTCATATGAGACTGCTTCAGCACTGGCTTCACGGCCGAGTCCCGAGATGGGCGTAGCAGAACGGCACGTACCGGGTGCAAGTCACCCCACTATGCCTCCAAATCTTCAGCCCGTGGTCGGACACTTTGTTTCTATGGGCAGGTATTTCCCTAGAACAAGTGTCCAGGCATGCTGTGGTCTTCATGGATGCCTCTGCCACAGGCCTGGGGGCCACGTACAACGGGCATGCAGTTTCAGGTCTGTCGCAACTCGCCCGCCATCTCCTCCTATGGGGTCAGAAGCATCTGAGGTCGCTTCGTGCCTTTCACATCCCTGGCATGCTCAATCGTGCAGCCGATGAGCTCTCACGACAGCCTACGGGAGAGTGGCATCTCCATGCCCAGGCGGTCCAGCTGATATGGGACTTCTTCAGAGCCGCACAGATAGATCTGTTTGCATCTCTGGACTCGACCCATGGCCAGTTGTTTTACTCCCTGACCGACGGAACCCTCTGCACAGATGCACTGGCATACAGCTGGACCCGGGGCCTGCGCAAGTATGCGTTTCCCCCAGTGAGCCTTCTCGCACAGACACTGTGCAAAGTCAGGGAGGACATGGAGCAGGTCTTGTTAGTTGCGTCGTATTGGCCCAACCGGACCTGGTTCCCTGAACTCATGCTCCTCGCGACAGCACCTCCTTGGCCCATTCCTCTGAAGAAGGACCTACTTTCTCAGAGACGGGACACTCTATGGCACCCGCGTCCAGACCTCTGGAAACTCCATGTCTGGTCCCTGGACGGGACGCAGAGGTTTTTGGTGACCTACCCCAAGTGGTGGTAGACACCATCACTTCTGCTAGAGCCCCCTCAATGAGGCGCCTCTATGCTCTGAAGTGGAACCTGTTCGTTGAATGCTGTTCTTCCCACCAGGAAGACCCACGAAGATGTTATTATATCTATAAGCTATTATATCCATATACAGTCCAAAGCTATTATAAGAGAAGTTATGTTGGTCGACTTATATCTGTAGTAGTGGCCATAACTCTGCCTGAAGTAAACGTTATTTTAAATTCAAGTGTATGCAAAAACCACGGGGGCTATATAAAAGTATCTTTGATTGTGTAAGCATGAATGCGACCATCTCAGGTATGTAGCCAATTACCTCTGTTTAGTGACCGAAAACTGACGAGTTTGTGATCGTGAGACCCACGTTAAACAGAAGGCGTGAGGACCTCAAAGCAACATAGCTTCCTAATATGAACGGGTCAAATATAAGTAAGAGTTGAAAAGAATAATCGAATGTGCTGCTAAATTATTATAGAAATGAAAAATAACCAATTGGCATTCAAACCTAAATTCAAGGTTGTGATAAAATGGAGTCAGATAAGTTTAATTGGAACTAAAATTACTTTGCGGAAAAGACAGTAATACACAGTGACCTTCACCCGTTTTATTGGAAACCACCATTGGACCTATTTAGACGGGCTTACAGTTCAATATCAAGTTTGCATCCACATTTAATTTTAAAAACAATGGTGAGATTTTTTTAAACAAAAATCAATGGTAATGCGATTGAATCAACATTACACTATGATCAATTCTACATCACTGATGTTAAATCAATACTGAAATTAACAAAAACAATCAATGGCAATATTGTTAAATCAACGTTACACCATGATTGATGCTAGATCACCAATGTTGCAGCAATATTGAAATTAACAAAAATAATCAATTGTCATGTCATTGAATCAATGTTGCACTATGATGTGTTGATAGAGAACAAGTCAATAGTATGTCAGTTGTCATCAAGAATTTTAATATCCTAAACACGAATCATGTATATATTTTTTAAAGTTACTCAACTCAAAATATTCTAACTATGATTATAGTAAGAATAGAAAAGAAACAAAAGAAAGCTCTATGGCAGGGGTGTCCACTTTCAATTAACACTAGAACTACCAAGGCGGTCATTTTGACCGTTTTTAAATTTTACCGTGTAATAACTTTGTTAAAATAAAATCATTGTGGCTGTAGGACTCCGACTTTTCCTAAATATGTGTATATTTTATTCCGACACTGTTATTTTATTAAAATCACAAAATACAAAACAGTTCTGACTATTTCTACCTAGAGTGGCCATGGCGGTCATTTTGACCGCACGCATTATAGATATCATAAGTCCAATACATTTCCCGCCATTAACGCGCACATATTGTTCAAGAAGATGATTATAGTTAGAATAGAAAAGAAACAAAAGAAAGCTTTATGGCAGGGGTGTCCACTTTCAGTTAACCACGCTTATTAGGATCAATGAAAACTTCCATGCAGGGTGTGTTGGAGCTAAACATGAAGAGGAATAAACACTGAGCTATGGCCATTACTATAAACTAGAGATGCACCGAATCCAGATTTGTGGGGTTCGGCCGAATACCGAATCCACTGGTTAAGGTTCTGCCGAATCCGAAACCGAATACCGAATCCTACTCTCATCATCAGTTCATTAACACAGTAAACACATTAATGAAGTAAACAACGTGGATTTTTCATTTTATTTAATTTTAACTGTAAAAAAAAGAATAAGCAACATTATGCATTTTAACAGCGGCGATGTTGTGTATTGTATAGGGTCCAATTGCCACCACGAGACAAATCGGCATTGCAAATTGAACATGTAGCTCGACTTGAATTGCCTTCTTTTGACTGAAAGTACTGCCAAACAACACTGTTACACGAGTTACATTTTCACTTTCTCACAGCCTACTGCATTCGAACAGTCCACCTCTGTAACGAGTGGAAATAAGGTGTGGCCCCTTTAAGAGCTGAGCGCGCCCTGTTGAACTGTCTGCAGTTTGTATTGTATGTGCCGTGCGCCTCGAACTAGAGCCTCGAACACCCGCCCATGTATGCAGGTTTTTTCTGTTTGATGCTCATTTTTATCTTATTTTGTTAAGTAACGCTGTGGACGGTAGAATGTGTGACAGACAGTTACACGAGTTCGACTGGGGAATAAAGTGCGAGTTGTGAGATGCCAATCACCTCCGTGAGTCTGTCTGGCCTCTGTAATAACTTTAGCTGTGAGCTCAGCTATCCCTATTTTTCTTCATGACACAACAGGCTTGTTCGACTTGAACCGGCGCTGCACACTGGCTGCACAGACCGCTCGGTTTATGACATCAAAGTACCGCGAGAGCGATTCAAAAGCACGAGGAGCATCTCTATTCGCTCTCGCGGTGCTGATGACATCCACTCATCGGGCTGTGCAGTGCCGGTTCAAGTCGAACGAGCCTAACGTAAACACCTTCCCATAATCAACAGCAGCGTGACGTCGACGTAGCGTGCGTAGTGCAAGGCTAGGGTTCGGTTCGGTGGAAAAAAATTCTAAGGTTCGGCAGAAACCGAACCTCGTTAAAAAGTCCAATATTCGGCCGAATCCGAAGCCGAATCCTGGATTCGGTGCATCTCTACTATAAACTATGGCTACATTTACAAGACAACAATTTGCTGAAAACTGAGATGTTTTTCCTTTTATTTTTGCGCGTACAGACGACACCGTTGTACAAGCCCCATTCTCTTATTTGATGGCTCTCATCATAGAGAAAGTGGAAAAGATGTGGGATGTGGGTGGAGCTGAGGTGCCTGGTTGCTGAAACCATGCCTACCTAGCTCAACGTGATCAAGTGAGCTCAGGTTAAGGAGCTAATGCTATCTGGCAGTGGGTGTGCCATCGCAAGGGCTGTACCAAGTGTGCGACCGCACAGGGCCTCATGCTAAAGTGACAGCTGACTTGATGATGTAAAGCCAATAGTTAAGGTTCATCGACTCCATGCCCATCCCTCATTAAAAGGGTGCTTGGAGGGAACAACCTGGATGGAGGTAAACTGGGGTTTAGTGAACAAAGCTGAAGGGGTGAGAGCTTTTGAGCAGGCCTGTCAGCTGGAGGTGCTTAAGTCTGGTCTCTTTGTGAGTGAGTCAGGTATCCTGGGAGCATCACCCGATGGACTTGTGGAGCAGTCTGCCCTGCTGGAAGTTAAGTGTCCACACAGCCAGAGGAACATGACTATCACAGAGGCAGTCCAGTCATCATCTTTCTGTCTACGTATGGAGGGTGGATCATACGTTTTGAAAGAGGATCACCCATACATGCTCCAGGTACAAGGACAGCTCTACATCTCTGGCCTGGCCGTGAGTTATGTTACTTTGTGTTGTGGACCACAAAGGAAGCAATCATCCTGTCCATCCTCAAAGACCCTGCCTGGTGTGGAAATCTCATCCTCCTGGAGAACTTCTACACCCAATACATAGTTGGCCCAGCACATTGGCAGAGTTCCGGAGGTGCGAAGGAATCAGGTCCAGAATCCTGAACTCCTTCAGCCTGGCATTCACCCTCTCGACATGGATGCGGTCCTTGGCCATGCCCTTCGTTGCCTTCACTTCGCTCTCTGTGAACCTTCCCTTATTGAGGAAGGGTGGTATGTTCACTATGACACCTGCAGGCACAATGTCGGAGATCAGGAACCCCTTATCTCCCAGTATGAGATCACCAGTAACTAGGTGCGCCAGAATGCCAGACTGCTGCACAATGAACTTGTCAGACACAGATCCTGGAAAGAGTTGGCTGCAAAAATGAATGACACCATTCGGGGCAACAGAGATCAGTCCTTTGAATGAGTGCATCCCCCTGTATGTAGAGTATGTCAGTTTTGCTTGGTATAGGTTTTCCAGTGGGCAGCTATATGGATAACGGTGCAGTCCACAATTATGCGCAGTTAAAAGCAGAGGACTGGAATGAAGCAGGCATGCTCTCTTGATTTTTTTTGGCGACTTGGCACAGTGGACATCATTGCCTGAAACAGCACCTTGTGGAGCAGATGAATCATGGTGTTCACCACATTATTGACTGTTGCAGTACTGCACTGAAATAGCTGTGCAAGGTGCAGGTGTGGAAAGTCCTAGCAGACTTTCATCAAGGCCATGAAAACCTAGTCTTTCAGCAGGATGCCCTCCACTTTCCATCCTGCAAAATACACAATGGAGCCCTCAATGCGCTCCACCAACCCTCCCACTCTTTTAAACATGGCCATATCTGAAAGCCCTGTTTCCATCCTTATGACCTTATCTGCCTGACCTCTTTATCTCAACAGGCTCAGACTGCAAGCTGTTATCTCCTGCCTCATTTTTACAACTGGGTCCAGAATGCTCACTCGAGGATCCGGGTTGGTGTCTGGGTCTGCATGCTCAAGCACTTTGGCATAGCCGTGGTCGATGGACTTGCTTGTTGAGGGTAAGCTGACTGTGCTACACTTTGTCCATTTAAACAAACTTGGCCGTTTGTCTTTCCCATGAAGGAAATGGCAGCAGCAAATTCTACTATTAGCATCTGGCTCCCTGTCTGCACGTCTGCAGTGAGAAAATTATACAATGAATTCTTAAAACCCCGGAGCACACCTCCGGCTAGCCGGTTTATCCGGAGGTTTTCCCGCATCCTGCCCAATCCAGGCCGTATCCAGATCTGACAAAGGACCTTCGCCTGGACCCGATGACAATGCAGTGCTGAAGTGCAAACTAGCCTCTACCTGTGGAGGATCCCTTTACCACTCTACAGATAAAGCGTTGTAAAGCTGCTTTGAAACAATCTACACTGTTAAAAGCTATATAAATGAAGATGAAGATGACTTGACTTGACTTGACTTGACCAAAGTGTGGTCACACCAAATACTGATTTGATTTTTTTTCCTGTTCACTCACTTTGAATACATCTACTTTTGACTTGTTATCGAAATATTTCATACAATGCTTAACCCGATAATCCTTTGATATTTTCTCTTACAGGAACTTCCCTTCCCCCCTAATTCTTCAATAAACCTTTGATTGCATGGCATTCACATCTTCTGTGTAGTGCTTTTGGAACCTGTGTGCCTAATTGGGCACTTGCCTTAGCATTATCAGGGTGGCGCAGTGTTAACTCTGTTTTGCCCCCTCTTACTGTTGTAGCCACATATTGACTGCTAAGTAATGGCAAGATGTCACTCTTACGCTTTTTGTAAGTGTGTAAAGATGGTTTCAGATGACTGTGTGAATGTGTGACATAACATGTGTCTGTATGTGGGGTGCTGTTTGTGTGTCAGCAGATTTACAAATTAGGTTAAATAATTACAAGACAAAAAGGGTAAGTCACCTCACTTTCAACACTATAAATAATTCCTCCCTATCAGACTTCTTCATTCACTCTCTCACTAATTATCAAACTACCTTGCCAAAAAAGGAGACTGACTCACCATCACAATGAAAATCTTTGTCCAGAAATCTTTGTCCAGAAGAATTACTTTCATGGCTGCCTTCCTGCCTTTCGATTCTCCCTGAACTTCATGATCTTTTTAATATTCAATGTTCACACAACTTAACACAAAATGGTATATTCCAGAATGATCACACTGGTGTGGCAGTACTCTTCAAAGGGTTCACTAACGTTAAATACTTACCAAACTCTTCTTAACTTCATGACTACTTTCTTACTGTTAAATTTTGTGAGTAATGAAAATGACATGGCTAAGTTAACACGGTAATCCTAGCTAACGTTCATTGCTTGCTACTAGCTAGGTAACTTAGCTATGTTCCACGCAGATATGTATCTCACCTGATGTGTTTAATCCAACGACTCCTGGTCCTTTCATCACTCGGGAAGCGAAACAACGAGAAAGATCCGTTGCTCGTATATGTGCAGTCTGGTACAAAACGCTCAGGCATGACGGCGTAATATTAAGATTATAACGTAAGACTATAGAAAAAATTACAGACGTTAGCTTCAGTAAAGTTAGCTTTATTCATTTAGAGAAAAGGTATGACGTCACATGTGTGCCTTTTGGGTTTATAGTATTATGTATTTTCACAGTCTTATTCCTCAACAGTTTTACATCAAACTGCGACTTTCTTGACTTGATGTATCTTTTAAATTGACAAACATATGTGTAAATCAGGGCACAATTCAAATGAGATCAAAATATTTGTTGTCTCTCGCCATTGACTACAATACAATATTTTTCCGAAATAAGGTCCCATGGTGGTCCACCAGAAGGGGAGGGTCTTAGGCTCTCTATACGCAAAGAAAAAAGGCGTAACTTTTATTCTCGCTGTATTATTGTTGCCGGCGCCACCATGTTGTGGAGACGCTGTGTTTTTCGTTTGCGAAAGCCAAACTACTTCGTTTGGCTTTCCAAAAGAGGACACAATTAGAAACAGTGGTTACACTTTATTTACAACACTGTTCCAGAACAGCACAACTGTCATATTTGACTGTGTGCTGCATGTTTTTCTGAAGACTGTTTCCAGATCCTGGGAGAGTACAAGGCCGGCTGTGCACAAAGGCTGATTCTAAAAAGATCTTTGCAAGTACAGTCAGGCGCTTCTGACTCACACAGCCTGTAAGTATGTTTTCATATTTTAAGAATTTGCCACAGACTATTCAAACACGAGTTTTGAGCAGTATAGAGTAGCGCTTGTATGTCGTTTTTATGATCACAAATGCAGACATGGTTTTATGTTTACACAGTGTTCTCCCCCCATAGCGCGGCACAACACGTAAAAAGAGAGCATAAGTCATTATAATCAGTAATTATGTCCCCGATGAAATAAAACCTTACCAATCTGATACATTCTGGTCCAGTCGCACTGGCAAAGTTGATCGATCAGCTTGATCATCTGCATTTTCCGAATCAGATTCGGGCTCAAATTGATAAGATAGTAATGACATTATCACCTGTCATTATTGCTTTGGGAGCTGATGTTCCAAATAGGGTAAGGGATGTGACATTTCCGTCACACGCTTAAGGTATTCAGGCCAATCACAATGCACTGGATTGCTGGCCAATCGGAGCACACCACACTTTTCAGAATGATGAGCTTTGTAAAAATCAACGGTTTCAGAAAGGCGGGGCATAGAGGAGCAACAATAATGAACAATATGTGTCAAATAATTACTTTTTTGAACCTAAAACCACATAAAGACCAAATACACAAAATAATGTTGTTTTTGGAATCATCATATGACCCCTTTAAGTCTTGTAGGTAGGTGGTTCAACACACAAGGCTTCTGTCCTATAGGATGCACCTGTGTTTTCTCTCTAATGAGAAAGCATCAATCATACTGAGAAGGGAAAGCTCCACAAGCTGGAACTCGAACTCGGGTTGCCCAAAGCACAAAGACTCTACATGTTGGCGCACTTGCCCACAAGGCTATCTGGGCTATTATCTTAACTGTCCGAAAGTTTGAGGTCAGTAGTTTATTTAATATATTCCACAAGGATGCATTAAACTGATCAAAAGTTAGAGAAAATACTTATTTCAAATCAATGCTGTTCTTTTGAACTTACTAATTAATCAAAGAATCCTACAAAAAAATGTATCACGGTTTTCAGCAAAAATATTAAGTGGCTTTAAACTGTTTTCAACATTGATAATAATAAAAAATGTGTCTTGAGCACCAAAACATAATAGAAGGGAGTAATGGCTGCTGAAAATTCAACTGTGCCATCACATGAATAAATTACATCTTCAAATATATTAAAATAGAAAACAGTTATTTTAAAATTGTAATAATGTTTCACAGTTTTACTTTATTTTTGATCAAATAAATACATGGTCGGCATGAAACTTAAACATAAGAAACTTAAACATAAGAATGTTGGTGCAACAGCATTATGAGGACTCTCCATAGGCGTAATGGTTTTTATACAATTTTATACTGTACACAAACCCCTTACACTGCCCCTATCCCTAAACCTACCCATCACAGGAGACATGCTGCATTTTAAATTTTTTAATAAAACATTGTTTTTTATGCCATTTGATTTATGAGGACTTTTGAAGTGTCCTCATAACCACCCATAAGTTGTAATACCAGTGTAATACACATGTCATTATACAAATTTGTGTCCTCATAAATCACATAAACCAACCCACACACACACACACACACACACACACACTCACACTCACACACAGAATCATATATGCTTTAGAGTATTTAACTTCTCCACAAGTTGTCCTTACCCCTTTCTAAACTCACCTCACCTCACATAATTAATTTCACTGTTTCTCATTGTTAACACATCTTTCACTTTCTATTTAATAAAAATAAAATGTCAAAATGATTTTCTATCATAATTTATAATCGGAATCCTTATGGTTATGCCCAGTCACAAGACATGACTCCAATACAAGGAGAGTTCTGTTAGAAATGACACAATATCCACCTGGATGGTAATTTTTTTAATCTAAATCTAAAATAGGAATTTAAGTCTTAATCCCAAAAGGATATTTTTGGATTGGTTCCCAATTCTGATAGAAATTCCAAAAAGGCTCTCTCACACACATTAGGATGTAATGTCTTTTTTCCCTTTTAGGTCGTGTATCTCAGATTGATGTGGGTGGCAAGCCAGAGGCATGATGTCCATCCACAACTCCTGCACAATGATCAGGAAGACGCAAGAATTGCGTTTGGACAATCAGTCTCTGACTGCCAGGTTGTAAATGACAGGAGACGCTGGAGAAGGGCCACAGAAATCCAGCTCAATCCAGCTGCTACGCAGACAACAGGATAACAACAAAAGTATTCTGAAACAGACAGTAAATCATACATATAAATCATGAACTTGTATAAAAACATACCACCAATCTGTAGTGCATAGACTTCAGAGTTACATCTTCATAAGCTTCACTGATATAGAGAAGCTTGCCATCTAAATATATTGTATTATATTATATTATATTATAATTACTCTATGAAGAGTTTTATTGTCTTATTGTAATCCTGACTCTGACACTTTTTCTTCCCAAGCCAAACCAATCAAAATAAGTACATCCAGTTAAATTACTATATTGTTTAATTTACTAGAAATCCTATGCCACTGTGATTCTTTTCCAACTTACCTTTAGTTGTCCAGTATCGTCATGAACTTCAAATGTTGTTGATAAATCCATACAGGAGTTTTGTGGTCAGTGACCGTCTTGGTCAGCGTCCTGTTCTGTCTCTGTCGGTATCTCTGTGTGTCCACATCTTTCTCTCCCTTTCCTTCTATCCATCTCATTACATGCAGCAGTGGGGTTGCCTAAGAGACCAGGCCTGAAAAGAGAACATCTCTTGTACTACAATACACTGAGAAAGTGACAGGATTGGGGGGTCGAGGGGTTGAGAGAGAGAGGGAGAAAGAGTGAGGGAGAAGTATAGATGACAGGTGGATGGATGCAAGAATAACTACATTGGCTTGTGTGACTGTGCTGCAGATAGTCAATCTGATGGAGAGAGTGTCTCAAGCCCTTGAGTCTGGTAAAATATGGCTTGACGATATGCTGAGCAAACTGGACTTTTTCCAAGACTTTATCTTAAAGTCATTTCACAGGCATCTAATGGTTACAATTTTAAAGTTTGTCTTTGACATATTACAGATTAACAAAGATAACACCTCTGATTTCAAGAATCAAACATGTCTGAAAATCAAGCAGAAATTAGAAAAAATGCATAGTTGTTTAAAACAAACAAGCAAAAAAGGAATAGGGAAAATTCTGCCTTTAATTATTAATGGTGCTTGTGATGTGATGCTACAACACGATCTCATAAAAGTGCGTATCTATCCCACAAATTTAATTTCTCATACCATTTATACTCCAAAAATGTTTTTTGCGTGCATGTGCTACGTATTACACGCCATAAAGTGCGTATCATATGCACGCGAAAACTGTGTATCATATATACGCAAAATATTTTTTTAGCATATATGGCACGAGAAATTACATTTGTGGTATAGATACGCAGTTTCCTGAGACCGGGCTGGATGCTAATGCTTTGTATGTATAAATGATTCAACAATACATTAAAAATGAACTTCACACACACCTTGACTTAAATTGACTACATATTATATCAAATAATACATATAAATAATATTAACATTATATGAATAATATATAATAATATCAACAAATATATACGTAAACTATGTGCACACACACATATATATTCATGGTGTAAGGAAAATATACTATTACTTTTTACTTGATGGTTACACCACATTACATTTTTAGAGTCAATTTTCAATAAATCAATAAATGAACATGAATACACATACATTTCTGAGAACTTGGTAAATGATTAGATTGATTAGACATGATTTTTCTATTGTATATGTCATTGACCCAGGCTTCACTTTTACTGATGCTCACAAGTAAGCAGACTTCTAATTCTATGTATTAAACTGTGCTGCATAATGTGTTTTTATTGATGCAAGTTATAAAAAGTGTATTTTAATTTTCTGAGATTTTATTAATTTGAGTCTGGCATATGACAAAATGAGCAGAAAAACACAGACTTACACTGAAGGAACCTAAGCCAAAATATCAGAGATATACTTGTGTATTTGGATCATAAACACCCACCTAACGATGCCCTAATAACCACCCAGAACAAGGTTCAAGGTTCTTTATTTGTCAGATACATACATGTGATAAAATGTAGTGAAATGGTTTTCTCGTCCCACAATGCAAAAATACTACCAACAATAAGATTAAAAACAAATATACCAATAATATATAGAACAAACATGAGTACATAGAAAATCAGTATATGATAATGTCTGTGTTTATATGTGGTTTAAAAGACTCATCAAGTGTCCTTGTTCAATAGCCGGATTTCCTGAGGATAAAAACTCCTTCTCAGTTTTCTGTGTTGGTTCTCATGATCCTGTAACGCTTCCCTGATGGGAGCCATGACAATAAGCTGTGTCCCGGATGATGCAAGTCTTTAATAAGCAAAGTCCTGATGGCTTTCTGTGCTGATCTTACCACTCTGGACAAGACTTTCTGATATCGGTCCGTTGTGCTTCCAAACCAGGAAATAATACTCCCTGTGAGTAGGCTCTCCACAGCACCCGTATAGAAAGTCCTCAGCACTTTTTGGGAAACCTTAAACCTAGCCAACCGTCATAAATGATAGATGCATTGATTTGCCCTTGTCACAATGTGATGTACATACATTTCCAGGAAAGATCTTCTGTAAGATATACGGTATACCCCAAGATTTTTAAAACTTCTCACCCTTTCAACACCATAGTAACACCTTGTCAAACTGGTGGGATGTAATGTAAGTGTTATTTCCTTAACTTTTTTGTTGATATCTTAAAATCATTCTCAAGCTTGATTCTGCTGCTAAGTCAAATAATTTCCTTTATGAAATGTCCCTTTAGCAGGATAATGTATATATTACCACTGACCACTGTGTTGCCATAGCAAACTTCACACAAAAGGGTGTGGCGTGGGAAAGACTCGCTGAGGTCAGGAGTGAGGGTCAGGAGGTCAGGGATCACCGGCAGCTGGACAACACACAAGAGGAGAGGAGGGTGAGAAAGGAGCAGGGGGTGGTGGGACTGCAGCTGCTGACACAGGGGCTTCAGCAAGACATTAACATTGAACTGCGCAATGATAAAGGATATTGATGAGGGTTTGTGCGAAATCCATGGACTGGTCTTTAGCTGGCATGCCCAAATCTGCTTAAAAACCACTAATGTGTAACGGTCCATGCCTATTAACAAGAGTCATTTTGTGACATCTGTTTCGAACTCTTATTGGTATTACGTGTGATCTAGAGCATGCGGAATGTCCCAGGATTGTTTCCTGAAAAGCAGTGACAAAAATCTGCATCCTGGCAATGTAGCGTACAATAGAAATGTTATTTTTCTTATATATAGGCCTAGATATATAGAGTTTTTCATACCTGAAAAATAATTTAGATTTGCTGGGAGTACTTTTGGTAAAGGCAAATTTTACAACTATTATAATTGATTTCAAATTTAAATGTAACAAGGGAATTAATATGCCATGGCAGGATTGATTGTGCAGTTCTATACGCAGAGATGACTGTGGTCTGAGGTACAAATCCGTGTCCAGGCTGCTTTCTTTCAGGGAGGAGTGAAGGTGAGGTCAGCCATGCTAAGGTCAGGTTGAATTGATTGTGGGGTTTGTTTTTGGGGGTCAAGGGGAATCAGCCAAAAGAGCAACTAAGGGAACAATGGCAATATGCAAATGAATTGTGGGATGTTCCATTTGGCTGCTGATTTACATTCCCATATGTCCTCCATGAGAACCTGCATTATTGTCAAAGAGTAATAGGATTTCTATAAAAATGTCCATACGTGTCAGAAAATACCCACTTTAAAAGACACGGAACTTCTGGAGGAATGGACTGTAGATGTGTTGGAAATGCCTAAAGATAGAGAGCTATTTGGTTGTAACTAAGCAAATAGTTAATTACTATGATATTTCTTGCTAGAAATGACATCAAAAGTGAAAAAAGCTAATCATACACATACACACAAGCTGACCACCAACCGCAACTTTCAGATGCCCTTTTTATTTTTCAGCCCAAATGTCACAGAATCGAAAGAACATGGATTGTGGGATAGCCTATCATAGGTAGCAAAGGATATGTCAATGCTACCATAAAAAATCGTTTAGATGAAGTTATCTAAATAGACATAATCTTTGTTTTTGGACATACTTTGTTGCCACCCTACCTCAGTATGCTGCCTGCGGAGGCAGCAATTTTCAGCTTTTGGACTCAGACATAGTCCTTGTGTTCCACTTGTTCTTGGTCAGGTCTTTATGTAGATGTTTTGTTGGTATGCTTGGTTTTGTTTCCTTGTTTTCCCCGATTCAATAAGGAGGTTCAACCAACTCTGAGTTAAAACTTGAACTCTTGAGTTGATTTACCCTGATGGGAAACTCTTGAGGTTTCGGTTTAGGAACAGCTGAATTGAGTTAGTTCAATTAACTCTGAGTAGACTGACTCTGAGTTAAACGCGTGCACCACGAAAGCTATGATCAGTGGAGCTCAGACATTACGATTCACCATGGCAACAAGGCCGAAGACAAGTCAATATGTTTAATTCTTAATCACTGTTTTTATGGAATCCCACGGACAAAGAAAAAAAAGTATAAAGAATAATTCAATCTGGTAAAGCTTTAGGCAAAGGTTAATGGATGTAGGCTACATCCAGACATTTGACATATTAAATATCATTCAGTTTATTTTTCAATGTGCAGCAGCTTTTACCACGTAGTCTAATGCTCTTATAGCATGATTAAATGTTCTCTAACCCAACCTGCGTCATTTCTTAATTAGGCTAAAGAAATTAACATTTGACTTCAGCCAACAGCAAGAAGGCAGAGGCTGGTAAAATGGGGCGATGAAGAGGAGATGGCCACAATACCAAGTATTGGAAGAACAATAAAATCCAACAGGAAAAAGAATAACTGTTGCTTTTGTATTTGTGAAATAAAGATGACTAAATAAATGAATACTTTGCATGCATTTAACAGCTGTGGTGGTGTTACAGCATATCTCTTGGACTATCCTTCCATCTGGCATCATTCCATTCCATGAAGTAATCCTTTTCGGAAGGTGCGATGATGGAAATATTCATGTCATCAATGCATCCAACCATATTAGAAATCCTAAAAGAAATTCAAATTATTAGGTTACTACCAGAAGTCGCAGTAAGATGTTATCAAGTAAACATCATTTATCAGATTAGCTTCATTTAAACCGATTTCTACACCACTGACCTGCAATCCTGTGAAACTCCTCTTTGATGGCTCCTATCAGAGCCGGGCGGGTTTGTGCCCAGGAAACAACACAAAAATTCTCAGAAAGAGCGTGAGAGCACACTTTCCTTCCTGCTTTTGGATACAGCTGCCTTACTAATGTGCTCTGCATCCCCAATGTTATATAGAAAAATGTGCAATGAATGAATGTACTGCACTGCTTTTCTTACTTAGCATTTTTGTCTTGTTGTTTCCAGTCAAAATATCTAAAGATTCTCAAATCAAGAGAATTGATTACATAAGAATTTGTAGTGTGAATAAAGTATTTAAAAATCGCTCATGATTTAAAAAGGGGGAGGAGACTCTGGGTATAGCCTACCTAAAAACCTGCTCCTGACCAGGTTAGGTTCACAGAGTAAGTTACCATGGTAACTGACTCTATAAGTTACCTCTCTTTCAGAAACGGGCTTGACTTATCCTGCTTTCTTAGGTTTGACAAACCTCCCATTCTGAAACAGAAAACCCAGAGTTTCCCTCATTTCAGAGTTATCACAGAACATTTGCGTTTCCCCGAGAAACATTGCGTTCCCTCGCAAAACTTTTGCATTCCCTTGCAAATATATTTACGTTCCCTCGCAAATATATTTACGCTCCCTCACAAAGATATTTACGTTCCCTCACAAAGATATTTGCGTTCCCTCGCAACACCTGTTGTGAGCTCGCACAAACACTTCCTATTTGACATCCTGCTGGCAGTGTTTCAGACAGCTCTGTACGTTAACACAGAGCTGTTCATTGTGTTTGAACTTGGACTCACGATAGGGTTTGCAATGGAATGAAAAGTTTTGCGAGAGACCGCAAAACATTTGAATTTTTTTTTTCCAACACCATGGGCCCTATCTTGCACTCAGCGCAATTGACTTTGTACACCGACGCATGTATCATTCCTATTTTGCACCCACGCAAAGCGGACTTTTCCCTCCACAGACACACGTCGGTTAACTAAGAAATACACTTGCGCTCCCCGGGGCGGTTCAGCGCAAAGAGGAGGCGTGTTCCGGCGCAAACTTTCCCTCATGCTATTTTGCAGTTCCAGAAAACAATTGCGCCACTGACCAGAAAAAACCTAGTCTAAAGTCATTGGCGCGTTGCGCGTACATTCAGATGCTATTTTAAGCGCGCGTGCTTGGTCATAATACAGAGTGTGAACAACGCGCATACACTGTAGATGACTCTCTTATCTACACAGATGCATTTTCCTTTTTGCAAATGATACATTATTATAAGGAAAAATATTAAAACACGAGGGAAATCATTGTTGTCCAGTCATGTAAAGTATATTTATATAGTGCTTTTCACAATAGAGATTGTATCAAAGCAGCTTCACAGTATTAATATGTTGTGTCCATGACGATCGGAAAAATAGGCATAAAGCTTAGGCCTACATATATTTACCCAAATTATTATATGCATGTAACGTTATAACCGAAGCTAATTTGGGTGGGTTTGTCCCATCCCCAATGTCACTTCTCTTTCTTTTACGGCCCTGACGAGAACATCGATCTCCTCGGCTGTGAACCGATTCTGAAGCGCTCCTGGTAAATGCACCGTTATAATAGGCTAGTATTGCGCCATGGAACAAGCGCACCTCGTTCATCATGCTCTTAAAGGGAATGTGATATGACGCTCTGATTGGTTTATTTCATGTTACGCCCAAACCACACCTATGAATAATGAAGCTACTTTAGACCAACCCCTTTTAGATTTGCGCTAGGCGCAAGAGGCATTTATCCTGCCGGGAAAATAGCAACAGCGCCGGGATCCGCCCACAAAGTTACTTGCGCTTTGCGCGTTGACACTTGCGTTTCAGATCGTGCGCTGAGTGCAAGATAGGGCCCCTAGTCCTTTTAGGGCAGGGTTCCTCAACTTCGGTCCTGGAGGGCCGGTGTCCTGCACAGTTTAGCTCCAACCCTGATCAAACACACCTACCTGTGAGTTTCTAGTGATCCTGAAGACCTTGATTAGCTTGCTCAGGTGTGTTTGATCAGGGTTGGAGCTAAACTGTGCAGGACACCGGCCCTCCAGGACCGAAGTTGAGGAACCCTGCTTTAGGGGCTCCATAGAAATAGAACTTGCACTTAAAAGAAGAAAAGAAAAAGGCACTTTTAAGTGCTAATACACCATTTCACACAGAGTACAATTGTTGAATTTACATAACAATATCTGATTACACTTTATTTGGTTACACTTTATTTTAAGGTGTCCTTGTTACAGTGTAATTGTATATTTAAGTACAGTAATATTAACATGTACTTACTAGGGATAGGGTAGGTTTAGGATTAGGTTGAGGGTTAGTTGCCTGTAATTATGCATAATTTACTGTTATTACTACGGTAAGTACACCATAAAATAAAGTGTTACCCAATATCTCTTATTGCAGGCAAAAGATGATTGATTACTGGCAAAGATGACTGATTACTCTTCTTTACAAAGAATAATTGAAATGAAACACTTAAAGTCCCTGTAAAGTCAAAATGAAGTATGTGTTCTGAGTTTGTCACACCACAGACAAATGTGTTATTAGCCACCCAGCCAAATTTGAATGATAAAAAAAGCCGACAAGTACATAAAATAAGCTTTTAAAATCTTGAAAAAATTAGCAGTAGTCTCTGCTCTCAAACGCTGGGGGCGTGTCCGCTGGCTGCGCTGAAACCACGCCCACTCGCGGGAAAGCTGCCTTCGCCACACTCAACTCTGTCACCGCTACAGCCGAAATGGATGCTTTAGTAGTGTTACTGTGTGGTCTCCGACTACCAATTTATAATTATAACATAACCACACAAGGCAACTTACACTCATTGGTGGGCACGCACTGCCGATGATGGCACCAGTTGTCGGCGCGACGGGAGGATAAAGGGGGGAGATAGTCGGTTCGGCCCGTTCGGCCACATTCACCAGTAACAGCGGATTATCAGTGAATCCCAGTTGTCTCCGACGAACATTTATAAAACTATCCCGTGTAAAATGATCACTACAGATGCGGGTTTTGTCGGTGATCCTCATCTCTCCATCAAGGTGGCTCTTCACAAAATTAATACACCTCTTCTTGATGTGATCGTTTTTCGGAAATGTAAATAAGGACACCGATCTGTTTTGTACGTGATGGCATCCAGGTAGTACGCATTTCCGTGATGAAGGCATTGCTAGCTAGCAAACTGTAGGCGAGTATCTAATAGACTGACGCGATTGATCGGCAAACTGATGTGAATTTGCTCTAGTGTGGCTCCAGTGCATCATCAAGTAGGGGCGTGTCCAGGAGCTCAGGGGCTCCAGTGCGTCATCGAGCCCCCTTTTAGCCCCGCCCAGAAGATCCGGAAAATTGCAATGGTGAAAAACTGTTTAACGGTCTAACTCCACAATTCAGTACTTCACAGTTCACAGTCTTTGTAAAATGTGTTAGCAATACATTTCTAACATTTATAATGTGTTTAGAATTTTTTTTTTAAATTGCCTTTACAGGGACTTTAAGGGATTAAGCATATTTGTCTGTAACACTTTATTTCGATAGTCCACTTTAGACATTCTACTAACTATAAGTAACTTTTCAACTACATGTCAACTAACTGTCATTAGAGTATTAGTAGACTGTCAGCTTAATATCTGCTAACACTTTATTTTGTTGGTCCCCCAACAGACATTCAACTGACTATAAGTAACTTGGCGACTACAAGTCAACTTATTCTCCTAACCCGAACCCGAACCCTAACACCTAACCATAACCTAACAATTATCTATCTACTGACATCTACTATAATCTACTGACATATAATCTACTATTATCTACTGACAGTCTAATATAATATACTAATACTCTAATGAGAGTTAGTTGACATGTAGTTGAAAAGTTACTTATAATTAGTAGAACATCTAAAGTGACTATCGAAATAAAGTGTAACCTATTTGTCTTCTCTTTTATTAAACACGTCTCAAAAATGGTGTTCCACAATTCTGCCCTCAGTGCCCTGTGCAGCTCTTACACTAGGTTGGTCCAAGTGCACTGGCTAGAAGTCATCATCAGGCTGGACCTCCACCACAGGGGTCCTGTCCTTTTTGATGGCAATGTTGTGGAGTATGGGACATGCAACAATAATATCGCAGACCCTGTGAGATGCAACCCTCAGACTTTTCAGAGACTGAAATTTTCCCTTTAGTTGGTTCCCTTTAGTTAGTATTCCCTGGCTAGAGCTGCATTGTAACAGATCATGCCAAATCAGTTAGCGAGTTAGCAACGTATGAAGAACAGACCCCATTAGCTGCATAAAATGGTAACATACCCTATTTCAACATCATTATATGAAAATCCACATTAGATTGTTGTTAATACAAACACTCGATGGAGATTTAAAATGAGTTTTGAGTAAAAGCGTAATATTAATCTTTTAAATTGTGTTTGATGCTAATTGTAGCTCTAATGCACCTGTCGTTCCAGGAGCTATTCTATTCCATAAACTAATTTGTTAAAATAATTCTCATAAGGCCCCAATAGTCAGATAATGTGTAGTGGGATCAAACTGGTGTGGGCAAGCAATGCATGTAATGCCAGAATAAAGTGGCTGAATACAAACAAAAGAATAATGATAAATCTCATACCAACAGAGGTGTAAAAGGTTAATCGAGTGAGAACAATAGAAACATGAATTGGGCAGTTCTCCTCACCAGACATTGGAAAATGGAATGCAAATGGATGTTTGCAGGGCAAAAATATATATTTTGTTAGCTTATATCTTATCAGCATTCTAAGGATGTGCAGTGGAGCCAGTATCTGTATCTGTAACAATCTCAAAATTACTTGTATCTGTAGCTGTATTCGGATGAAACCGAAAGTGGGCGGGGCTTAAACCAGACGTTTGTGAAAAGTCCGTTTTTAATATAATTCTGTTGTTGTTTCTAAAGATAAGTAATTTCTAAAGATCACTGAAATTTGCAAAGTTCATCATTCAAAAACATTTGAACACAGTTTAATGTGCAATGTTTAATGTTTAATGAGTTTTTAACATAGGCCTACTTTGAATTGAGTACATTCATTTCTAAAAATAGATTCTTAAAGCAGGTTAATGCATCAGAAACGTCTTGAAAATTAGTAAATGCAAGCTGAATCAAATGACTTAGAAGAAGTCTTGACCGATGTAAAAAAACAAAATCTCCATCTCTCAGGTAACATTTTACATATATTTTGGGTACAATTAATGGTATAAGTTATCATTATCTCATAGCCTACATCTATTTTGTGACAATAGATGTAGGTGTTTAAGTGTAAGCATAACCATATTTTGACATTAAACCTTTTCAATTACAAAGGATGTGGTAACTAGTTTTGTTTTGCTATTGACTTTGAAGTGCTATACCTATTGCACTACAATATCGTCACTCTATAACAGCAACGCTCTCCCACATATTAAGCTATTGTAACTGCGCTTACGGTAGTTCCGTCGTTGGTACAAGTAGCAGTGGGTGCTAATAGACAAGAAATGTACAGTTTTCTACCATCTTGCTGACGTTTCTTTAGTCATTCGGCAGTCTTGCAGTCTGAACCCCTGCAGGAAATCCACCCTTACAGTATACTGTATGACACATGACAGAGATGCTTCATCTGTGCTTATGGTGCATGTTGCTTCCTCAAAAGGGTGTAATATTTTTACTGAGGAAATTAGGGCGTTCTTCTGCTCCAGGACCCTCTCAAGTATGTACATGATGGAATTCCATCAAGTGGAGACATCTTGTATCAAGGCATCTTGTGGTAAGCCAAGCTGTTCTTGGATGTCATGAAGCCTTTTAAATTTGTTGGATTCATTGAAAACATCCAACCATTTTTCTAAACACATATTACATGGCCTAAGTTCGGGCAAACTTTCAAGGCACCACTAACCACCAAGTGTAAACAATGAGCCATGCAATGGATATGGCCATTATCAGTCATGGCCTTGACCATAATGCATCATCAGTCACAAAATGGCCCACTGAGAATGGCTTCTTCACCGTGGTCTGCCAAGTGCAGCATCTTATCAAGATGTTCCTGAATGTTGGCAGCACTGCAATCCTCATTTACCACATCCAATTGTAAAAGTGCTGTTAACCGTTACTTCTGGCACACTTGACTGTATGGCCCAATGCCCTGTCAAAGACAAATATGCATTTGCTTGTCCAGATGTCAGTTGTGCAGTGGACAAATTTCCCGCCATACTTTCAAGCGCCTCTTTCACCTTATTGTGGACCTTTGCATTTAGCTTTTGGGGCGACTTTACGAGAAAAGTGAGTATGGGAAGGTATTTTGTATAGCGAGGTGCAACAACTTTGAGGAGATGATCTGATTCGCCTTTTTTCTTGTCCTTATGTTTGTTGTCCGTGTGATTTGTTGTCTCGGAGCACATGACTTTGTTTTGACAGTTAGTTAGTTTGACAGTTAGTTGTTTCCCCACCCTCTCCTTCATCATTACTGCTCAGTCCCTGCACCTGTTATTGATACCTTCCTTGTTAATTCCCCTATTTATTCTCCTTGTGTCATCAGTCTTGTACCAGGTTGTTGTGATTGCTTCCCGCTACCTGTTAATATTTAACTCCAGTTATGTCTTGTTCAATCCTGTTTCAATCCTGAGGCTCCAGTGCCATTTGGTTTCCCTGTTTGTTTTCTTTTGTGCATCATCTTCTGTCGATCTCTCCAGGCCTTCTCTCTGCTGCCGGCTGGGTTACAGTGCTGAGTTTGTCTATAGTGGTCGAAATAGGTACTGCAGTCCAAATTCAAAATATCGGAGATTGTTTCTCCCACCACCTGCTCCTCAGACTCCTCAGACTGGACGGCGCTCACACGGGTTGCCAGTTTGAGCACACGCAACAGGAACGGGTGAAAATGACAATTGTGCAGTAACACAGACCAAAACAAAAACAAACATTCCAGCCTGGAAACGCACATTTTAAAGTAAAATAACTGGCTGTAGAAGTGTTTTTCAGAGAAGCGAGTATGTGAACTTAGCATATTTCCTCAATATATGCAAACATATTATGGTATTTTTATGCTTTAGTAGAGTGAAAAAAGTTACATACAGCAACTTTAACATTAAGTGGCATGGCATCTGATGCACAGAAGCCAATGGCAAATGTCGCCATAGTGGCACATCCGGTGCAGCCAATGCTAAATGTCAGGGTTTTGTGACAGAGCGCTGACACTCCTGTTTTGTCTTGTCTGTGTGCCTTGTTTCATGTGCCTTCATAAAATTTTTTGTCTTGTACTGTGTAGCACGCAGCTTGTGTTTTATCATCTTGTCATGTTTTGTGTGAACACGGCTTGTTATGTATGTTTCCTTGTGCCATGTGCTCTACTGTTGATTGTCTAGCCCCTCCCATCTTGTTACCTGATTGAATAATTTGCCCGACCTGTCCTCCCTCGTACCTGCTTTGTTTGCTCTCCCTATTTATTCTCCCTGTGTTTGAAGTCCTGTGATGGTTCGTTGTCATAACTTTACCCTGTTATGTTCATCCTGTGTGAAGTCAAGTCAAGTGTTGGTTTCCCCCTGGGGGTAGCTTTTGTTTTATTTGTATTATTAATAAAAAACCCTTGTTTCGTGCACTTGAGTCCTCGCTACTTCCACCTACCCAAAACCTGACACTAAAGCAGTATTTTGAAGAAGAGTAATTTATTTGTTTTCAATCAGATTGTGATGGCCCAAGCCACACAACCGGCAAGGCAGGGGAACAGCCAGCAATGGTAATACCGCATACAAGCCTACCAGCACACAAGCCATGTTTTAAGTACACAGGTCCAATTTTTGCAGTCGGCCACACCCCAAAAAAAATTAATGATTTGAAAACACAGATCACATTTATTTATTTCAGGTATAATATATATTTATTTGCTTTAGCCATACACTGTTTAAATGGAGTGCAGACATTTTCACAGGGTTAGGGTTATGTAAACATTTTCTGTTCTATTAATCATTGTTTCTTTGTTACCATGTTGGTGAGAGGTCTGTCCTGGGGGAAGAAAGGCATGGCCAAGGGTGGAGGACTGTGATATCCTGTGGCCTGCCAATTAAGCCATACCATGTGCTGCCATGTTGGAGGGGGATTTTGGGTTTAGTTTGTATTACTTTGTAGTTGTATTTGTCGTCCATTTTGGTTTCCCTTTGTGTAAATTGGTTTGGCCAAGCCACTATATATGTACCTTGTGTCTCATTCAGTTAGGTCAGATTGTTCAGTTCATATCCTGTTTTGTTTTATTCTGTTTTGAGTATAGTTCTTTTATAGGCCTGGTTGTTAACTTTTTGGTTTCTATTGTTCAGTATTATTGGGGTAAATAAAAATAAAATAAAATAAACTGACAAAAAACAAGACACAACACAGGATTTAAATAGATAGAAATGAAGAGCAAATTAACAAGACACACCTCAACTGAACTAACAATCAATTACACTCTAAAAAATAATTCAGGGGCTTAGTAAATATCACAGTAATAATTAACTGTATTAACTGAATAAAATCTCTGAATATCATTTACTTGATTGTTTGAGTTGAACATACCAAAATAATTGACTAAAAATCCAACAGTTAATTTTGTCTAGAATTTACAGTTATATATGTTTTTTTCACTAAAAGAATTTAGTATTTGACTAACCAATTGTTTCTTTTAAATAAACTTAATATATTTGTGAAATTTCTATCAAAATATTTGAGAATTGAGAATTAAACAGATCTGTTTCAAGAACCACAAAAAGTACTTAATTTAAGTCAATATTATTAATATATTTAACACACTTAAGAAATTGAGTAAGTTTACTCAATTAAAACAATGTACCCCTCCCCCACCCTCTGAAGTGACTACAGTTCAACGGTCGAGTGAGCGCGGGCTGTTTGAACTCCAGTCTCCAGAAGAACAGTTCTCCTCTTTTCTTCTCAGTGTCGCCGAAACTTCACAGTCTCTGCGAAATTCAGGTTTGTGTATGTTTTATTTTATCTATAAAATCATTACTGTGCTTTAAATCATTGTATTTAATGCAAAACAACATACAAAGGCGTAATGTGACACCTAAACGACTGTTTTTTCGCGTGATTGAAACGCCTTGCATAAAACACACGAGTTCATTCATCATAATGATAATGAATATAATTAATTTGGATGATAAAATGTCCTCAGAACTGTGCACTGTTTGTTTATTGGCAGGTTATGGAGTCAGTCGTCGTCGCAGCATCTTTCGGCTATGAGTGAAACGCAAGACGGCGGTCTGGAGTCCGAAGTTCACCCGCAGAGCGCGAGTCCATCTCCGGCACAAGGACCAGCGCTGATACGGGGGATATTGGATAACAGGCCTGTTGATTACTCTTGAATTAGGCTACCTAAATGTTTAATGTTTAATTTTTACTTCTAAAATGTTTGTTAAATTAGTTTAAATGTAGGCAATATTGTATGTTAAAACAGTGTAAAATATGCTGTTTGCTGTACTCATTGACAATAAAGGCCAATGTCATGTATACTGGTGGTTGTATGGAATATTATTTTACAAAGGTTTAGAGGAAATAAAAAAGTTAATATTACTCATAAATAAAAACAGCTAATATTACTCATAAATATTCGTTTTTAAATGTTTAAATGTTAAATTATTTCTACTCAATTTTATTTGTTGATATACCAGATGCATTTACTCAGATTTACTTAATATTTGTACTTGCATTTACTCAATTCATACAGTATATTTAATTGATTTCACAGCTTTAAAATTTACTCAATTTTTTTAAGTGTAAAAATGTTTCACCAAAAAAATTGAGTAAATCATGGTTAGACTTTTTAGAGTGTAGAAACTATAAACAAATAGGCAGGGGGCGGAGGAAAACAGAACTGAACTGATTAACAGATTAAACAAACACTGACCCAAACAGAAATCAAAACAAACTAACAATTTGACACTTGCAGTCAGGTGATTACAGTGGGTTATGTTACATTTTCACTTCCAGAAAGTGTTGTAAATGACTTGTGTATATACACACATGTATTTTGTAACAGGTAAGAGAGATCTACAAATGATGTGTAACACATTTACAAGTGATGAATAGTTTACACTTTAGATTAAGGGATGCAAAAAAGCTTTGTAAATGATTTATTCATGCATCTATAACCCTTTGTAGTGTGTTCTGAAGTGTAAGTGTTGACTGTTAAGGGATCAGACAGCTGTCTTCTTTTAAACGTATGTCATGGCGTCTTTAAATGCTGTGTACCTGATCTAAGGTTCAGTGGAAGGTCAAACCGGTTCACATTATCACTAGATCACACTTCACAAAGAACCAAAGTCTGTGCTGATGAGTGAAAGGATTTAACATAACCCACTGGAATCACCTGACTGTAAGGCATTTATAAATGTCTACCGCTTGAAAACAAAGAAAATACTCTTCTTCAAAATACTCCTTGAGCATACTTGCATGTTTGTGCTTTTGAACACAGACCAGCTTACAACTTAACAATAAATCAATAAATTATATACTGATAATTTAATGGTTTGTTCATCATGTGCCCACGATTAACCATTGTTCCCTTTCGTTCTGGGAACTCCGACGTGTCGAGAGATTGCCTTCGAGAGAATTAAAACGAGCCAATGGACATTGGCATGCAAGATTTGCATTCTGCGACCCGCCTGCCAGCGCGGGTATAAAAGGCGGAAGTAAACATTGCGCAATATTTTTTTATTCGGAGCCTCACAGTGTGTCTCATTGAGCTGCTGTTCCTTGCCGAAGTTTGAAAGAGAAAGACCTCTGGAAAGAAGAAGGTCCTCTTTTGTTGCTGGTGTGACGGCGCTTCAGCGATCTCCGCTCCCGTTATCGGCCGAGCCTCCTCTTTAAAGAAAAAGAGCCGTTTTTACGGCTGGTACGGTTGAGTGCAGTACACAGGCTTGCAGTTTTACCCTGTGTCTGCCGCGGTGATCCCTCGGTGCTTCGGCACGTGAAAAAGAGAGCACTTTTTCTTTCTAAAAGAGCATCACGGGTGTCTCACGTCCTTTTCAGGATGTTGTCTCACCTGTGCGTTTCTGGATGCGGTCGGCTTCTCCCTCGGGAAGATGGTCACGAACACTGCCTCTCGTGCTTGGGCTTAGCGCACGCTGAGGCAGCGTTTGTGAATGAGTCATGTTCTCATTGCGGGAGCATGACTCTGGCGAAACTGCGTTCAAGACTGAGAACCCTGAAACATGGGGGAGTCCCTTCAGAAAATCCCTGATCTAGGTCGTCTGCCGGTTCAGTTCGGCAGACGGCTACTTCGGTGATTCCTGTTGGTGAGCGGATGAGGATTACAGTGAAGAATGTTCCGACTGGTGAAAGATCCTCTCGGGCTTCTCACTCCTCTAGTAGCTCGTTGCCATTGGCGCTTCCGGTGGAGCGGTCGGAGCCCCCTTGTGCGGTTCCGGTTGTCTCCTTCAGGGCGCCGCCTGAGGATCAGATGTCGATCGCGGCATCGGAGGAAGAGCTGTCATCTTCTGGTGATGACTCAGTGCTGCCCCCATTCGGGTGTGGTGGCTCCAGCTGAGCCGGACCCAGAGATGGCTGCTATGCTCGAACGGGCGGCCGCGAATGTCGGGCTCGAGTGGAACCCTCCACCGGGTCCTGAACCTTCGCGGCTAGATGATTAGTGTCTCGGAGCGGGCCGTGCTGTTGCCCCGCGGCCCGCTCCAGTACCATTCTTCCCGGAAGTGCATGAGGAGCTGAGGAAGTCTTGGCTGGCCTCTCTCACGGCCAGGCGTAGACAACCTCGCTCCTCCTTCCTCACCACCCTCGATAGCGGGGCGGCGCACGGGTGCCCTGCATGCCATGGCGCAGCTTCAAGTCCATCAGGCTAAAGCACTCCATGACTTGCAGGCGGGTGGTCCCGACCCAGCTCTGCTGCAGGAGCTGCGTGCTCCGACAGACCTCGCCCTCCGGGCGACGAAAGTCACCGCACGTTCGCTGGGTCGGGCGATGTCCACCTTGGTGGTCCAGGAGCGCCACCTGTGGCTTACCCTTGCGGATATGCGCGATGTTGAGAAGAACAAACTTCTCAACTTCCCCATATCCCAAGGCGGCCTCTTCGGCGACGCGGTGGAGAGCTTCGCCCAAGAGTTCTCCGCCGCCCAGAAGCAGTCAGAGGCAATACGGCATGTCCTGCACAGGAAACGAGCTGCTGCTGGCCCGTCTACTGTCGCCGTAGAGCCTCCGGCTGCTTCCCGTCGCAGAGGGCGTCCTCCGGCGCCAGCTCCTCCTCCAGGGCAGCAGTCCAACTCTGGAGGGCGGAAGTCTGGTTGCAAGAGGACGCCCCAGCCCGCTCAGATGCCCCCGGCACCCTTCCAGCAAGAAGAAGGGAGGGAAGCGTTCCTGAGACAGGCGACCTGAGGGAGGACCGGGATGCTGCTCTACAGGAGGGTGCCTCTACGGGGAGGGGAGGGCCGGGCGGAGAATTTTCTGTTTCCTTTTCTTTCTGTTCCCAAAGTACCCAAAGTTTCAATAAAAGAGCAGTTTCTATCTTCTCCTTCAGGTCATCCTCGGTCGAGACTGGTGGGCACACAGTCTCCTCCTTCCAAGAGGGTCAGAATAGCAGTGGATGCTGTCTCCGAGCAGCATCGCTCCCCTTCCCCTCTTCCCAGCACGGAAGTAGCGGCGACGCATCCTCGGGTGCGTCGCTCCTGTCCGCGGTCGGGCCCAGAGGGGATGAGACCAGTTCACGAGGAGGCAGGGCCTTGTTCCTCATCTCTCTCACTCTCCTCGCCACGGGGCAGCCCGCAGCTGAAAGCCCACGGGCCTTCTCTGCCATCTGCCCCCCGGGGGAAGCAGGTTGGTGTCGAGTTCCACACCCAGACCCCGCTCTCGGTGGCCACATTGCCGCCTCAGCCGGGTCCCTGTCTTCCTCCCCTCTGCCCCTCCGCGGGCACGCCGGTGGTTCGGGTGGGGCTGTTGAGTCGGTATCTGGAAGCCTGGCTAGCGCTTCCGGGGCTGTCCCGATGGCTCACCCGCACCATTCGGTTCGGCTATGCAATTCAGTTTGCACGCCGGCCTCCCAGGTTCAGAGGCGTCCACTTCACCCGTGTGCGGTCAGTGGACGCTCCTGTCTTGCTGAAAGAGATCGATGTCCTCTTGGCGAAGAACGCGATCGAGCCGGTCGCTCCTGCCGAGATGAGGTCCGGGTTTTACAGCCCCTACTTCATTGTGCCCAAGAAAGGCGGTGGGTTACGGCTAATCCTGGACCTGCGAGTTTTGAATTGAGCCCTGCACAAACTCCCGTTCAAAATGCTCACGCAGAAGCGCATTTTCGAATGCATCCGTCCCCAGGATTGGTTTGCAGCGATCGACCTGAAGGACGCGTACGCGATTCTTCCTCGACACAGACCATTTCTGCGGTTTGCTTTCGAGGGTCGAGCGTATCAGTACAAAGTCCTTCCCTTCGGGCTGGCCCTGTCGCCCCGCGTCTTCACAAAAGTCGCGGAGGCGGCCATTGTTCCCCTGAGAGAACAAGACGTTCGCATTCTCAACTACCTCGACGACTGGCTCATTTTAGCTCACTCCCGAGATGTGTTGTGCGATCACAGGGACATGGTGCTACGGCACCTCAGCCGGTTGGGGCTTCAGGTCAACTGGGACAAGAGCAAACTCTGCCCCATGCAGAGGATCTCTTATCTCGGAATGGAGTTGGACTCGGTCGCTCAGACGGCGCGCCTCACGGAGGAACGCGTCCAGTCAGTGCTCACCTGCTTCAGGTCCTTTCGAGGCAGGACAGCGGTTCCACTGAAACAATTTCAGAGGCTCCTGGGGCATATGGCAGCCGCAGTAACGCCGCTCGGCTTGTTACATATGAGACCGCTTCAGCACTGGCTTCACGATCGAGTCCCGAGGTGGGCGTGGCAGAGCGGCACGTTCTGGGTCAAAGTGACCCCGCACTGTCACCAAACCTTCTCCCCATGGTCGGATCCTGCGTTTCTTCGGGTCGGAGTGCCCTTAGTCCAGGTTTCCAGGCATGCTGTGGTTTTTACAGATGCTTCTGCCATGGGGTGGGGGGGCCACGTACAAAGGGCGTGCAGTCTCGGGTCTGTGGACGGGGCCCCAGCTGCATTGGCAGATCAACTGCCTAGAGTTGCAAGCAGTACACTTAGCCTTGAGTCGCCTCAAGGGGCTTCTCAAACACAAGCACGTACTTGTCCGTACGGACAACACTGCGACCGTTGCGTATATCAACCGACAAGGTGGTCTACGCTCCCGTCGTATGTAGCGACTCGCCTCCCACCTCCCCCTATGGAGTCAGAAGCATCTGAGGTCGCTTCGCGCCACTCACGTTCCAGGGGAGCTCAACCGTGTGGCAGACGAGCTTTTACGGCTGCCTCCCCTGCCAGGAGAATGGTGACTCCATCCCCAGGCGGTTCAGCTGATTTGGAGTGATTTGGAGACCTGTTTGCCTCTCCAGACATGACCCATTGCCAGTGGTTTTACTCCCTGGCCCCGGGACCTGCGCAAGTATGCGTTTCCCCCAGTGAGCCTTCTTGCACAGACTCTGTGCAAGGTCAGGGAGGACGAGGAGCAGGTCCTTCTAGTGGCGCCGTATTGGCCCACCAGGACTTGGTTCACAGAACTCATGCTCCTAGCGACAGCCCCTCCTTGGCCGATTCCTCTGAGGAGGGACCTCCTTTCTCAGAGACGAGGCACTCTATGGCACCCGCGTCCAGACCTCTGGAAACTCCATGTCTGGTCCCTGGACGGGACGCGGAGGTTCTAGGTGGTCTGCCACAGGCAGTAGCAGACACCATCTCTTCCACTAGAACCCCCTCTACGAGGCGCCTCTATGCGTTGAAGTGGAACCTATTCGTTGATTGGTGTTCCTCCCGACGGGAGGACCCCCGAACTTGCCCGATCGGAGTCGTGCTTTCCTTCCTGCAAGATGGGTTGGAGCGAAGGCTGTCTCTCTCCACCCTTAAAGTGTATGTCGCTGCAATAGCCGCACATCACGATGTAGTAGAAGGTAAGTCCTTGGGGAAGCACGACCTGATCATCAGATTCCTGAAGGGTGCTAGGAGGTTAAATCCACCTCGTGTTTTGCACTCTGTACCCTCTTGGGACCTAGCCCTGGTACTTAGGGCTCTTCAAAGTCCTCCATTTGAGCCTTTGTTGTCAGTAGAGCTTAATATCCTGTCCATTAAGACAGTGCTCCTTTTAGCATTGGCCTCTTTCAAGAGGGTCGGGGATTTGCAGGCTTTTTCGGTCGACGAATCGTGCCTAGAGTTCGGGCCGGGCTTTTCTCACGTGGTGTTGAGACCCCGGCTCGGATATGTGCCTAAGGTTCCTACCACTCCCTTTGTAGATCAGGTAGTGAACCTGCAAGCGCTGCCCCAGGAGGAGGCAGACCCAGACCCAGCTTTTCTCTGTCCCGTCCACACCCTGCTGGTTTATATTGACAGAACGCAAAGCTTCAAGACCTCAGATCAGCTCTTTGTCTGTTATGGAGGCCAGCAGAAGGGGAAGGCCGTCTCCAAGCAGAGGTTAGCTCACTGGTTAGTGGATGCTATCACCCGAGCGTATGAGTCTCTGGGTGAGCCTTGTCCTCCCAGGTTGCGCGCTCACTCTACTAGAGGTGTTGCCGCTTCCTGGGCTATGGCTCAAGGTGTCTCGCTGTCAGACATTTGTAGAGCTGCGGGCTGGGCGACACCGAACACGTTCGCTAGGTTCTATAGCCTACGTGTAGAACCTGTTTCCTCCCGAGTACTCGCTACGGCCAGTGGTGCGAGGGAATAGGTTGTGTCGGCTTGCTACGCCACTCCGTGCCTCGGCCGGATACGTGCGTCTTTTGCTCCGTTGGCGCCCTACGTTGGTTAGCCTTGGGAGTTCCTCCATCACCCCTCCGGTGCCAGGCGTGGCGGACCGCCGGCGCCTGGTCTGCTACCTCTATGTAGGAGTTGTTTGTGGACTGATTGTCCCAGTGGTCTCTTTGGTGACCCATGTTGCCACGTGCAGTTCAGCCGTGTCTTCCCCTTGACAGACTCTTTCTGTCGTCCCTGTTGAGTGTGCTCCCACTTCCCTTGGATAGGGACTACCTCAGGGACTCCATATGTGTACTAACCCAGAGGGATAGTGAACATATGGAGTCCCTGAGGTAGTCCCTATCCAAGCTGGCTTCCACAGTGTCCCCTTTCCCTTTTTACGGTTAGCTTTCACTGCTTTCCCAGTGTTATCCAATCCACTGAGCGGGTCTTGCGGAACAGCAGTGTGATTTCCTAGCTAGCTCCCGCAACTTGTTCAAGAAACTGCTGCAGGGTAGCTAGCTGGGCGCTGGAAGGGGCCAGCACCATGGCGTTTTATTAGGGATCCCAATTCGTCAGGGAACTCCCCCGACGACACGTCGGAGTTCCCAGAATGAAAGGGAACGTCATGGTTACGTATGTTGTTCGTAATGTTTACTTCCGCCTTTTATACCCGCGCTGGCAGGCGGGTTGCGGAATGCAAATCTTGCATGCCAATGTCCATTGGCTCGTTTTAATTCTCTCGAAGGCAATTGGCTCCCTAGCGTGATCCCAATTCGTCAGGGAACTCCCCCGACGACACGTCTCCGTTCCCTGTACTCAGGGAACGAGGGTTACATACGTAACCGAGACGTTTATTGATATGATAATAACATTTTTTTGAGGTCTAAAGCCTACTTCAATGATTTATAAGTGATAAATAATGTATCAACTAATAACGTATAAACCATCTACTAATGATTATTTGATTTATTTAATGATTTACAAATTTTTTTAAAGATACATTTCAACTATACTAATCATTTATGGACGTATAGTCATGTTTTGTAAATGATTATAATTTATAAATGACTTATAACTGAACAAGTGTTACCCTCTGATTTAAAGCCAAACAAAAATTAAAACAAACCACTTTGAAATACATGAATTTATAAAGCAGATGAGAAATAATATAGTACAGGTTTTATGTTGGACGTGTTTTTGTTGTCATTGGAATGACGTGAAGCTCGCAGCATCCATTAAAATGTATGATCAAATTAGCAGTTTCTCTTTGACTGCATCTTCATAACTTTCTATCATTCTTTATGGTTAAACTGCATTGGCAGTCTGCACAAGTGTGTTAGGTGAAATTCAGCCTTTCGCTCTCTGGCCTCCTGAACCAACGGTGCCCTCCAGTGGACTCCATTGCTCCCGACATCCCACACTCCTCATGACCACATGGCCAGACGCCCAGGTCTGGTAGTAGCCTGCTCCTCTGTTCTTAGGAGATTAATCTTTTTTTTCTTTTTTGTTGTTATGAGATAGAACCATTTTCATCTGCACAGTCACGCATTGCCGGAGCTCAATCACAAAAAACTGTCTTCCGCAAAATGCTTGCAGTTTTTTTTACCTGCTAGAGGGCCAAAAATGACATAGTGTACCTTAAAAAAATAATTGAAACAAAATGAATTAATTACAACTAAATCCATAAAATGACCCCATGACCCCTAAAAGATTTTATAGAAAGCGTCTGACAGAACCCTTTTAGGTTCCTAATGAAGCAGACCTATGTCTCGTTCCTGAATAAATCTGTGTTTTTGAATGAATTGATTGAATCATATAGTGACTCTCATAAAGATGATCGCTTATTGCTACCAATTGGCATATATGCAGAAATAGTAACTGCATAAATCCCCACCACTAATGCACAATACATTTAAAGGTTGAGTAAATAGACTTCTGAGCAGATTTAAAGGCTGCTAAATAAAAAAAGGATGAACGCACCATTACAGATGAAGGGCTGATTCATCATCACTGAAACACAGTCACCTCTTCTGATGTTACTTAAAGGTTGTATCAGCGATTTCAGGCCCAAAAATAAATGATCACATTCATCTAATCTTTCCTAACGATCCGCTAGCTGCCCACCCCATAAGCAGGCTGTCAAAAAAACGCGTCTCTGTAGGCAGCCTAGGCTCTGAGATCTGCACACAAAAACAAATGGGTACAACCACCACTCAAAACCAAAATAAACAGTGTTCCAACCAATCACCGTCAGGGGCAGGTTTTGCTCCGACTTCGCGTCCAGCCGTGCACGAGTGCAAAACCTCACAACACCCGCTTCAGTTATAACAGATTACAAAGGTATATGAAACTGGAGTACTAACATATCTGTTATATTAAATAAAAACAGTGGTATGGTAATGCATTACCACAAACTACACAGTAAACTGTATAAATACAATGTGATAATAGTGCAATAAATTCTTACCATCAAAGCATTCAAATTGCCTTTGTGAGTCACAGCTAATATTAAACCATGCAGTTCTCACTGCTGTCCATTACAGCACATCCCTCATTATAATTTTTATCTGGTTGTTTATCTTTCCAGTTTTGGAACGTCTCTGTAACTGTCTGGCAGGGACCAGTGCTGAACACTTCACTTCTATAAAGTCTAATATATACATCATACGAAACATTAGCTATGGTTTTGAACAAGCTGTTCATCTCTTCTGCATTATTTACAGTCTCCAGGTCAGTGTTCTCACAGCAGAATCTCTGAGCCTCAGTCCAATTCATTCTGATATTTATTAAATGATTCTGGTGAGATATTTGGCTTGAAGTGAAGGACAAAAGCCCTGCGGAGAACACATTGGATACACATTGATTTACAAATAAAAGTACCAGCACATTGACTGTAATTTGTATAATTTGTATATGCAAAGCACTTCAAACACTTGAAAACATGCTTGCATGTGAAAAATAAAAGCTTTAAATTCACATTTCAAAGCTAAATAACTAAATTGTGTCATCCTTTTTAAGATATCATAAAATGATAAAATCTATACCTCCATGTTTACTTAAAACACTTACCAAAGACAACAAGGAGAAACCATGATGTTATAGTTCCATGAGCAAAACAAAGCTCAGTGTGCGAGTAAAACATGGCCCTAAAACATGGTCCATATTCTTTTCCTCCTTTTAAATGTATAATATGACACAAACAAATCAAAATCACAAGTTAAAATGGCATGGCATGTTATACTCAACTCAAGAAATGTAGACACTTAACCCAGTAAAAGCATAACACTTTTACATTTGACAGGATATTTCATTCTGGTATTTAGAAATGTAATAGGCTTACATACCGGTATGCTTAAAACGTGCTTACTTCTTTTTGATTGGTGTATGACTATTTTAAAAGGATGCAGGTATGTTTTAAGAATGTTGTTTTGCCTGTTATCTACTCTACTCTTGAGAAATCATGTTGTCATCTCCACAGTCTTCTGCAATATAATTCATTAGATTAGAAGGAAGCTGCTTCTTATAGTATTGAATGCTGACAATAACTATAAAGTTACTTTGACAGTTGGAAATTATCAGGCGTGCAATGCATTCTGTGTAAGAATGAAGGTGAACAGGTCATGTTGATCAGATCAGAGATCAGACTGAATGAAATGTTACATCCGAGGAATGTGTTGGACATAATCTGTCTAAATAGATATATAAAATTTTTTCATATTCACACTATCATCTCAGTTGACCATGCCGTTTCAGTCAAGGATTTAAATTAAAATTGTGAATATTCAGTCAAACAATAAGGGAAAGCCTGAATGAGTTCTAATATTAATATAATTGCTCATATTACATACTAGAATGTCATTTTTTATAACAAACCCAGTTTAAATAGTCCTTGACGATGCACCGATAATGCATTACAATGCTGATAATGTTTTAGAAATAAAAAAAGTACAAATATTTAATCAGTTTTGAGAAAATAATATTAATGCATCTATGACTTGCATGAAAGGTTGTGTGTGTGTGTGTGTGTGTGTGTGTGTGTGTGTGTGTGAGAGAGAGAGAGAGAGAGAGAGAGACTGTAAAAGTAAAATAAACATATGACACGTTCAATCAAGCTATGGTAAAATGAAGTAGCAAGTAGTTGGGGGGAAAAATACATTACTGGCATGCATCTTGAGACAAAACAGTGGCATCTTAAAATCTTAAAATATCTTAAAATACGTCAAGTTGCTTTCAGTTAAAACAGCTCAAACGTGATATTAGTCTGGGACTAGGTTTAAGCTGTGTCTGTGAAACCAGGCAATTACCATTTGCCCAGAAGTTGAGAAATGTGATAAAATATGTAACGTTAGGTAGCCTGATACTGTGCCAAGTTGCCAACTGTATTATTTTTATATACAGTTATTATATCTGAACACATATTTGGATTCACTTAGGGATAAGTGATTCCAAATATGTGTTCAGATTAAATCACACATTTAACTACCAAAAGAACATGTAGTTCTCAGCGTTTATATTTATTTAATTATTTGTTTATTTATTTATTTGCTTGCATATATTTCTTATGTGAAGAGACTCTCGGTGTCCACTAGGAGGCTTGACTTACAAGGTATTTGTCTGGATGCAAACATTTATGGCGTAAACTGTAAAATATAGATGAAACGATGCTTTAAAGGACACGAATCGTTGCTGTTGGAGGATTCGGCGTTTCTTAGGTGAGAATGAGTACATATGCTCATATAAACTCTAGAAACTTCTTTAAAAATTACAGGAAAACAAACAAACACTTGGACGAGCTAACGTTAGGCTAAGCTAAGCTAACGGGCTTGTCGTATTATTTCCTCTCACCATTTGTGTTTTAGCATACAAGGGTTTGTATGCAGCAGAAAATTATAATTATTTGTAAACGGTGTAATTTATACGTTTTGAACTGGGTATTAAGAACGAGAAGGGTGGACCATTCTGTTTTCTTTTAATCATAAACAGCCCGTTAGCCGTTGTTAGCTGCGCTCACTCAGTGCTGCGTGCTAACGTACATAATAAATAATCCAAATGCTGTCAGGAGCAGCAAAATAACGCCTATTATCGTGTTAAAATGGGCATATGACCATTTTTTCGCTCTTAGCTATATAATATCCATTATAAAAGGAGTTGGCAGACATTAGCGCTGATAGTGTCAGTTTTGGTGGGGGTGATTATAAGGAACAAATTTAGGCTGCATCCCAAAACCTAGTGAGCTGCCTACCTAGACAGCATTTTGGGAGATATGGGCGTGTTCAACGTTTTGAATCTAGTGAGCTAAGTTACCTACCTAGACTGCATTGTAGGGCATCATATAGCCTAACGTTACTGATATTATAACGTTCGAACTCGCCCATTATTGTCCAATATGCACTCTAGCTATGCAGCTTCTTAGTTTATTGAGACACAGCCTTACACATTGGCCTAATCTGCAGCAGGATTAAATAGAGCAGTGAACAGCAGACAAAACGCCCCAGTTTCTTTCCTAAAGTACACATCGTAAAATGTTTTCCATGTTTTCTGAGATATTCAATTGGAAACACATATGAAATGGTAGATATTGTGATTATGGCACCAACTTTGCTTTCTTTGTCCATTCTTCATTGAAATTACCATCTTGAGACTTTAATGACATAACTATCCAGGAATATGACAGAACTCTTCTATCACATTCAGTGTATCCTGTCTTTAATTAAGTACATTGTTGTTAATCTCTTCTTTCAGTAGATTATCAAAGATCAACAGTGTCCTCTCTGTTGGCCAGTCTAGTGTGCATCTATGAACTCCTTAACGCCCTCCACTTCAGCCGTCAGTAGCCCTGTCAGCTCTATAGATTCGCCACTGTCAGCCGTCAGCTCGTCCATCGGCTCTCCCGGCATTCCCGGCACCCCATCTGTCGGCTATGGACCCATCACCAACTCTCAAGTGAGCCACACATTCAAGTTCTTCTCCATATGATAAAAGTACTTTATTGCTAGTCTTTTATTGCGTTCCTGATGACTCTCGTCTAATCATCCCTTCTTGTTTATTTATCTCTAGCAGATAAACTCCTCAATGTCTTTGTCTGGGTTACATGCTGTCAGCAGCTCTGATGATGTGAAACCCCCCTTTGGCTTGAAATCTGTCAGTGGCTCTGGGCCAATGCTGTCCCAGAAACGGATGTGCGCCATTTGTGGGGACCGCTCCTCTGGTATGTACTAGAACGTAGAGCTTTCACTCAGATTGGCTTTCTATTAGTGATGCACCAAAACATTTTCATTTAGCCGAAAACCCAAACCATTTGAACTTGGTTTGCTTGTTATGGTAAAGTTCTTCAGCAACAAGCTGTTTCTAGATATTTCAGCTAAACATATTTTACATATTGATATTCTAGCATTATTTTTGGTCATGATTTTGATCTGATATCAATTAATTGGTTATATAGGTACTAGGGATGCTCATATTGACCGTTTAACCGTTAACCGAAAGTAAAAATTTTGACCGATTAATACTATCAGTTAAACGGTTTAAAAAAAAAATTTATATATTTTTTTGCTTCATGGTTAAAAAAAAAAAATACATACTATATATAAGTTATAACCAATATTTGTTAACTCACTGGGCGCATCGATATGCGCAACTACACGCGCCAACAGTCATATTCTCCCTGAGCAAGCAAAATGAAGCGAGCGACAAGAAGTAGCTACTATGTGGGACAATTTCGACAGAAAGGGCGACGAAGTTACTTGCAAAATATGCTACGCGGTATTAAAATAAAGCAGTAGTGCAAGTACGATGCAATATCACTTGCGAAGCAAACACCCACAAGCAAATGAAAGGCGCTTCCCGAAGCTGGCCACTCCAGCGAGACGTTATCTGTATTCACGAACATCAGCTGTGCCATCGGAGACGGTGTTTTCTCTCTGTGCTCCAGACTTACCCAACAGTATGTAGACTGTAATGCTACTTTTTAAGACCAAAACTAGACAAGCTGTGGATTGAGGTAGGCCTGCTATTTTTATTTGACGGAAAAACGTAGTCTGATGGAGAGAAAAAAAATGCCGGTTTTTCAACGCTTCAAACTGATTCAGTGTTTTCTTTTTGTCATTGTAATTTGTTAATTATTTAAGCTAAAAATATATATATTTATTGCAGGCTTATTTTATGTTTTTTATTTATATTATTTTATTCTTTTTTTCTCTGTTGTCACTGTCAGAAATGCAGCAGGTGCGTGAAAATTTCATCTGAATCCAGGTTCTGTTGATCTGTTCTGTATGCTGCTGTTTGCTGTTTGCACGTTAAAGTAAACCCTTTGAACCCATTTTTTAAAATATATTTTTAATGGGTCACAGATACGCGTCAATTTTATTTTTATTTAATGCCAATTCAATCTTATCAGTTAGCGGTTAATAATCGATTAACAAGTGGCGGTTGTCGGTCGGGAAAATTAACCGAAATGAGCATCCCTGATAGGTACAGTACACAGTAGTATAGTACACAGTCTCTTTTCTTCTATTCTCTTCTCTGACGACATGTTTACAGGTTTGAGGGCAGGACAACCTGTCACTCACATTAGATCACAGCAATAGCAAACCTCAACCATCCAAGGATCCAATCAGTTTCCAATGGACAAAATCAAGTCCCGCCCTATTTTTTTTTTCTTGTTCAAGAAGCTGTTTCACTCGTCACAATATTCCGTTTCATGCCACTTTAAATTCAGTTGCTATTTTAGTTTTAGATATAATAATCAACACTTATTCAAACTTGAATGGTACAAGCTGTTGAATGATGAACCTGATTGGTTGTCAAACTTTCTTAGGCAGTGGTTCTCAACCTGCGGCCCGTGGGCATGCAAATACGGCCCACGATATGACGACCACATTTAAAAAATAAATTCCAGTTTTGCAATTTATTTTTGTTTTCAAATTAAATTAAAATGGTTTAAACAAATACAAGTTTGAACTATAATGTGTTTTTTTTTCATATCAAATAATTTTGGAGATCATATATTATTTTCAGACATGCGGAGACCTACTATGTACTGACGCAACGCAGTTAACACTCACAAGTGCTTTGGCTGAATTCCAATTGTGTCAGTAGCCATTTAAAAAATATATATTTATGTATCAAAATGGACAAATGTGTTATTAGAGGAGAACAACTAAATGAGGAAAGAACATGTGCAAACAAGAAGAGTTGTTGCATTAGAAGCGAAGGTAGGAGAGTAACTTTACTGGAAGATCAGTTTTCTGTCAAAGAGCGAGATGGGCAGCCTATTTGCTCTGAGGTAAAGTACTTGGCATATGCAAAACCTACAATTTCAAAAGACATGTGAATTCGATGTGTTTGTTTGATATACTTGCATTTTAAATCGATAAAAATAACAGCAACGGCACACTCGCGGCTGAAATGCGGCAAAGTCGTTATACCTTATGTGCCACCAGAAAACACTGCCTCTTCTGTGTGTTCAACATCTAGGTATAATAATAATATTATCTGCCAATACCACAACATTAAATCTGATTGGTTTGCATTGGTGATGTCATATTTAAATGATATGCGGCCTGTGAGACTGGAACTTGGACCATAGTGCGGCCCAGTGGAAAAAAAGATTTTGAAGGTTTTCTTAGGTGTGCAATTATTTTCCACTAAGCGTACAGCTAAAGTAGTTCCTGGCTGGTCTAGACCGCTTTACAGTTCCATATCACTTTGTCAAATTGTTCCGGTTGTTTCAATGTCCTTGAGGCCTACAGCAGCAAAAGAACCAAAACCCACAAGGACATTGACCAAGCAAATAGATTATGACAAATAATATGAAAAAAACAACTGACAAACTATTTCTCAGTTTTTCCCACAAAATTACATTTAATTATCTATGGATAGCACATTCTCGTTCTCCTGCTCTCATTCCCAAACACATACATGCAGTACAGATTCACACACTTGCACACAAACAGAAACACATGCGTGCACAGGGCTGTTGAATTATCAGAAAAATAATGCTTCACGTCGTGGTCGCAATACCACCTCAGGTGTGCATTATTTTTCTAATAATTTAATAGCCCATCGTTAATTAGGCAGATTTTTTTTATTTTTATTAAAGGAATAGTTCACACAAAAATGAAAATGATCCCTCCTTCAAGCCATTCTAGGTGTATATTACCTTTTTCTTTCAGCCGAACACAATAGTGCCCGAGATTTTTAAGCTCCAAAAAGCGTATCCATCCACCATAAAAGGAATCCATACGACAACTGGGTTAATGCCTTCTGAAGCGAAGCCATGCGTTTTTGTAAAAAAAAAAAATATATATATATATATATTCATTGATTTCCTCGATTAACTCGATTACAAAAATTCCTCGAGGCAAAATCTCTGCCTCGAAGCCTCGTTAAATTCCTATGACGCGCACTATACGCGCAGGGATCTGATTGTTTCACACTGACCGTTGTTCAATGTTCAGGAAGCACACCGTTGCGCTTGATACATTTTGAATTTAGTTGGCACGATGGTGGAGAGATGTCCATAAACGGCAGAAAATGTCTAAAGTTTGGGATCATTACATACTTAAAAAGGAAGAGACGATGTTCGTCTGTTATAGGACAACTTAGTTTGAATAAGGCCCATTCTGGTGGGTGCGGTGATGCGGTGGTGACGCGTTCATGTAGCCTAACGTAAGGGTGGCGCTGCCAAAAGCACCTAAATTCTGTCACAAAGAACCGGCAAAAGTATCTAATGATTATGAATATGTAAAATATAGCAAGGAGATATTTTAATTGTTTATTAATAAAGAAGTGTTTTCTTTGTGTCGGCTCCAAAGATGAAGTTGACGATGCTGACTCGCGATCTTCAGTAGTGAACGCGCCAGAGAGAAATGCACAATTCATACGGATCACATAAAACAGAGAGCAGTCTGTGTCTGTTTTCTTTCGTTTTGAATTATTTTGTTTAAAAGTAGACACGTCTGTTAGGCTAGGCTACCTTATACACTGAGTTTCAGTTCATTTATGAGACGAGCTCCAGTTCACCTCCAGGCGCCTCCGTTTCGTGATTATCTATCGTCTGCTATATTTACTTCTTATTTATTAAATCCAGGCAATTGTTTGATGAAACATTGATTAAAATTAAGATACAATTTATACAAAACGAAATTCACTTTAAAGAAAGGTTTTGTGCGTTCTGTTTGATGTCTCTGAGAAAGTTTTAAAGCATCCCGTTTTCAGCGCGCTCACGTCCACATTGTGTTTTCCTCATAAATGCGAACACGAAAAATAAAATAAAATGAATAGGCCTATTTTATGTTCTGTTGAGACTACAGTGATAGCCTAATCATTCCGTTATACTCCCCTGACACTGATATTAGTATAACTTCTGCAAGATATTTTAATAACACGGTTTTGGCGGTTATAGAGTTCTAATGACGGTGTTCAACAATAACACCAACCGTCACACCCCTAATTCATAGTTTTACATGTTATACATTTTTTACAGTAAGTTGACTTAACTGTATTGTTATATAATTGTTGGCACTGGCACTTATAAACACTAAACTAAATGGGTAAAAATTGCAATAAATAGGCTTAGTTTTGGAGCCAAATGTTGGAGTTGGAATAAATACCTTTTTTTTTCTTCCAGAAATAAAAGTCAAATGCTTGATAATTTTACAGCCACATCATTTTCGTTATGCATTATTTGTTTTGGTTCATTAAAAACACACAAAGATTTGTTATCCGATTACTCGATTAATCAATCGATAAAGTGCTAGATTAATCGATTACAAAAATAATCGATAGCTGCAGCCCTATAAATATTAATTTTTAATTCTTTCCAATTTTCCAGTGACTTTTCCTCAACAAATTAAATGTCTTAATAGAAAAATGTATTTCTTAATTTCTGCATGTTCTAACAGGTGATATTATTTTAAATCGTTAAACAGGTTTTTGTTGCCTGACTTTGATTACGTGTATGGCTGCAATAATCATAATATTACCTGTTTTGTCTATTAGAAATGCACATTTGACAGTAGCTTGAGTTAACAGTTGTAGTAGCTTAAGTTAGGATGCAGATATAAATTTGTTCATTAACAAAAAGAGTAACATTGTAAAATTGTAACAACCTCATTTTAATATGTTAAAATTTAAGATTTAAATGGTAAAATTTGAGTTTTATTAAAATTAACCATCCATAGTGTCATGCATTTTGATCATGATTAGCACAGGTAAGCACCTCAAAACCATGGTAAAATATAACAATATGGTTTATATAGTATTTGTATGAAAAAGTGAAGCACAAATGCTATAGCTTAATCACAAAAAAATGCTGTAATTATATTTAATTACTCCTTTAATACATACTTTATTACTATATACTTTATTTTAGTAATATAATCAAATCAAAATGTATATCCCACATTTCTGCCACAATACTTCGCATTAATTGAGATAATCAAATATTTTTACTCAAAACAATATTTTGTCCAATTATTTCCCCAACTTAATTTTGCTATTGATGTAAAAGTTAATTTACCTTGAGTTTGAAATAGGGATGTCAATTTTCACAAATTCCCATGATCGATCGTCGTTTAAATTAACGATCAATTAATCGATTAATCGTTAGCCTTAATACTGTAATATGCGTGTGCTGCAGTGGCATATGGCCAACAGCATGAGGGTCTGCAAATGCTGCTCAAAACGTTCCTCACCAAATTAATGAGAATGGTTTTTAATCTAAATAAAGGGCTTGTAAGATTGTAAAAATGTTTCGATGTGATTGATAATTAAATTAAATTAATTATTTAATAATCAAATATAACGACTAATACAACGTGTCACAGCGCCGCCTCAGATGCGTGCTTGTCAGAATGTGTGACTATTGTGGTCGTGCTCTTCCTGGAACAACGCGCTGGAAACGGCAACTAAACCCAATGAATTCACCACGATTTAATAAAATAGCGTTCTCATGTTATGTAATATGACAGTCCCAAATTAATCATCGTTATTATTAGTCGTGCATTCTGCTTGAGAGGCGCGCGCTGAATGAATAACCGTTGAGCACTTTGCATCCGCGTTATTTAACTCAAAGAAACGTGAGATTAATCAGATATATACAAAATAAACATAATATTACAAATTATATCTGCACAAAATGACGTAAATGCACAAGTGAACTTGAACTAAGTTAGGTGCCATTCAGAATGACTCATGTTGTGGACGCGATCTTCCTGGAACAACGCGACACGGCAACTAAACCCAAATAATTCATGTTTTATTACAATATTGTTCTCTTTATAATGTTATGTAATATGACAGTCCCAATAGTCATTATTAGTCGTGCATTGCCGTTTGAGCTGCGCGCGCTAAAGATCAGGCTTTAGCGTCAATTCTTAACCAAATGCATCCAATATGAATATGAGATAAATCAGATATAGATAGGCGTACACAAAATAAACAGTATTACAACTTACATTTGCAGAAAACAAAAGGCTGCGAATGCACACACAAACTTATAGTCATGATGAAGGTGTAAAATAGTCCCAAACATAACTCCGGCGCGCTCGCTCACATGTTTCACGGTTCAGCAGCATGCACGCGCATGAACCTGCTTAATCGATGATCGATAAGGTTTATCGATTAAATGTCTTATCGACAATTAATCGATCGTCGATTAATCGTTGACATCCCTAGTTTGAAATACAAGAGGGTGGTGGTCACGAAGATGATTTGAAGTGTTTCCCCCCGTGTAGCGACTTTCTTTTTGCATGTTCTGCAGACAGGGTGACCATCCTCTAATAAGGTTCCCTCTGGACTTTTGTAAAAGACAAAATGAACACACCTCTGATTTGTCTGAAAAATGTGGCTCAGGACATTTTATTGTGGTTTATCGTGAAACCGGTGAAATCGTTTCATCCCTACATCCCGTTTCATCCCTACATGTTTTGATCAATGATTTCAGCCCTCCAAAACCATTTCAGGAAAAACTGGAAATTACTTTTTCGGTTTTTAGATTTTGGTGTGTCACTACTTTATATGGAAAATGTAAGAGTCAATAACATTATTGTGTGGATCTATGAATTTTTTTTAATACATTATAAAAATACAAGTCCACATCATACATTTATTGACTTTAGCCAAAATGATACCAAATGATACCAAAATTATTGTTTTGATACCGATACCAAAGTCAAGAATTGCGATTTCGATACTTTTTCGATATCATTGCTGTGCTTTATTTTAAAACTGGGACAACATTCTAATCATATAATACACTAATAAATGAACATATGAACAGCAGATATTAAACATTTGAACAAAATATGAAATATAAAAATATAAAAAAATATATTAGAGTAATGACATTCAAGGTAACAAAAAAATTCTACATTTAGCAGCATTATCTCAGCTTGCAAATTATTAACGTTATCTATGAAAGTTGCATTTTCAGAGATGTTGAATTAGCCGTAGGCAGGCTATTGGTTAGCCATGATGAGGATAATGCCCGCAGAGCTGCCAACTCTCATGCATTGGCCGTGTGAGACACACGAATTTGATTGGTTTCACATGCTCACACGCCACACCCCCGACGCAGCCGAAGCATGGCAGTTGTTCAGTGTTTGGATGTACAAATGAACACAAAGGTATTTAGTTCCTTCATCCGAGCCTCTGAAGAAACAATGGGTTAATTTTATTTTCTCTGGAAATTTCCAAACATTTCACCGACGAGACTGTTTCCTCAACTTGGGCCAATACAGAGCTGGCCTCGATCGATCGAGCTACCAAGCAACAGTTTCTGAATGTGTAATTGTTCAAGTTCAGACAGGTAATCTTTCTCTCAAAATCGTTCAATACTAATTTACATCATTGTGTTTGCATTGGTGAAAGCATTAGAGAGAGTGCAGAAACTGCGTTGCAATGATAAGATCTTTATTCTCGCGATCAACACACGGTCATCTGTTTGCTCAATGCTCACCACGGCAACATTTTATGTGATGGGAATAGATCTAAATACTTTAATAACATCTCACGATTCGTTAATCTCGATAGCTGTAATAGTAAAAACGTATAATATCTGTAGTAAAAGTATTCGAGAGAGTTTCACATGTAATACGTAGCTATTTCATATGCAAGCATGTCAGCCAATCACAGCAGGGGCCGGTTACACACAGCAGACACGCCCCTTCAAACAGAGCGTTCACATCAGAGGCTAAAATCAGGCTAGGAAAAATGCCTTTTATTTCTAAATTATGACTATTTTTGATCTAAAAAACATACTAACATTATAAGGGCAACCCAGAAAACATTATACAATAAAAAACATTCTTGGGCACCTTTAAAGAAAAAAGCCTGATTAAAATGATATTCAGGAATAAAATGCTCCTCCTTTTATGCTTCTGCTCCTCCGTGAGAGGAAGGAGACCGTTGCGTCGCACAGGTGTCACTCATCAGTAATCGCAGCACCGGCCTCACGCTGTTCTCCCACGGCCCTCGACCTCGTCCTGCTCGCAACAGCGTGTTAAGGGAAGGGTCAGCAGTGTAATTATAGATAATTAACAATTATAGAATTTCTGTAATAAGAGAGTCACGTGACGTGCTCATGAACCCTGTCGTACTTGAGTAGAGCTCCGTACATTTGGCCCTTTTTTTTTGCAGATTTTTTGTTTTATTTTAAGTTTTATTCAATAATTGTAGTTTGCCAGATGTCACACAGTCGAAAACAGCAAGATTTGTCGCCGTCATCTTCTCCGATTAAGAAGAGATCCAAGGCGCCGACGGCGACGACCACAAGTGATACGGTTGACAAAATGGCTAACACTGTGGCACGCTTTGAGGACATTCTAAAAACCGAGTTGACGGCGATGCGGGGTGATTTAGCTTCTCACATGTCAGTTGTCCAGTCACTATGCTCTAAACTCGATCTTCTCACAGGTGAGATGCGTGAACAAAAGAAAGTAGTCGCAGATCACGATGTGCGATTAGCCGCGCTTGAACAACAGGTGGTAGATTTACAAGACCGCAACAGGCGCAGCAATCTGCGTCTGGTTGGATTGCCTGAAGGATCCGAGAAAGACGACCCCATGGGCTTTTTGAAAAGATCGCTGTCGACGTGGCTCCCTTCTCTGGCGGGAAGAGAGATTGAAGTGGAACGAGCACATCGCGTGTATACAAAGGCTACCTCAGATCGCGCTAAACCACGGGTCTTTCTCTTTAAACTTCTGCGATACACGGACAGGGAGCTCATTCTGCGGGCTGCTAGACTGCATGCCCCGGTGAAAACAAACGATGGAGCAGCGCTTTCCTTCTTTCCAGACTTTTCTCCTATGACTGCAAAAAGAAGAAGTGCGTTTGCACCAATTCGGAGGGAAATGCGGGAAGCTGGCATCCAGAATTTCCTTATTTATCCTGCAACGCTGAAGGTCATTCTCAATCAAGGCGAGCCAAAAATGCTGTACTCCCCAGAAGAAGCAAGGCACTTTCTCGGTTGCCAGTTAGCCACTAACTCCCGCTGAACTTCAGATGGTATTTTGCTGAGATGCTAACTGTTCTAACTGGTTAGGTGACTGTTATTTCATAGAGTTCACCTCACTTTATTTTGGACGTCATAATCATTGAAACGCTGAGCCCTCACTATATTGTGCTTCTTATCGGGTGTGTGACGTGAGAAATTTTTTTTTATTTTTTATTTTTTTTTACGGCTTTTATTTACGGGTAGCCTATCTAAAAGTCTATGTATTATTTTTATTTTATATATTTTTGACTTTTTTATTATTTTTTTTTTTTTTTTTTTTTTTTTTTTTTTTTATGTATTTTTTCCTTTGATGTACTTGCTAGCCACTATGTTAGTATTGGGCCAATGTTGGTGTTTCAGTAATGTGCAGGTTTCTGTTGACGCCACGGATCGAATTAAGGGGGGTTGGCGGATCAAGGTTTGTTCTTGGTTTGATCCGCCATAGTTTATGGGAATATGGTTATGTTTCTCCAAATGGTGATGGGAAGGGTGGGGGGTGGTTTGATGGTAGACTCAAATGGTTTCATTTTCTAAGTTGTACTTTGGTTTATCAAGCAGCATTTCAGTTAGATACTTATGACTGAGCTTAATATTCTAAGTTGCAATATAAATGGCCTAAATGGCCCTCACAAACGCACAAGTTTTTTGGATTTTTTACGAAGAAGAAAGATTGATATAGCGTTAGTGCAGGAATCCCATTTGAAAGAGGGGGATGTACGCAGGTGCAATAATAAGTTTTATGAAGTGACATCTCATTCATCTGCTGATACTAAAACTAAAGGTGTCCTAATTTTGGTGCGGAGGTCTTTAAATATCAGTATTTTGGATAAAGGCTGTGACTCAGATGGTAGAGTAACGCACATAAAAACAGTTGTGGAGAATAGGAATATTGTATTTCTCTCAATCTATGCTCCATGTACTCCTGATCCTGCTTTCTTCTCTTTACTTTCAGTTTATCTCTTGAAATTCTCTGGCTTTGAAATTGTAATGGGTGCAGATATGAATTCTGCAATGTCCCATACTTTAGATAGATCTGGGCCAAAGGAATCACACTCTCAAGCTCTTTGTTCTGATAAATTACGACAATGCGCAACTTCATCTTCATTGGTGGATCTTTGGCGATTACTAAACCCTTCTGCTAGGTCATTCACTTTCTTCTCCGCCCCTCATAAAACCTATTCACGAATCGATTATATTTTTATTTCTTCTTCTTTAGCTCCAGCTGCTCAAGATGCGGATATTCTCTCCCTATCTCTGTCTGATCATGATGGTAATTTGTGCTGTTTATCTTTGGTCCCTCGGCCATCTCGGGCCCCTAGATGGCGATTCAATCCTAGGCTGTTACAGGATGAAAACTTTTGCAGTCAGTTCAGAAAAAGGTTTTCTGAGTTTATTGAAATTAACCTAGGCTCGGTGGATGATCCACGAACACTTTGGAATGCGGTCAAAGGCTTTATAAGGAACAACTCAATTTCATATGCCTCTTTCCTCCAGAAAAAACGACACAAAAAGATAGTTGAGCTGGAATTGCAGCTTCAGAACTTGACAAGAGATAATCAACGAGTCTTTTCGGACAATACACTCAGCAAAATCATGGCGGTTAGGATTGAACTCAACTCATTACTGAGATCCAGGGCAGAATTTTTGATTCAAAGATCCAGGCAGAATTACTATTTTCAGGGGAGTAGACCAAGTCACCTTTTAGCTCTGAGATTACGTAATAGTGAAAAGTTTGCTAACATTCCTGTGGTGAAATCCCAATCTGGGGACATTATGACAGATCCTAAAGATATTAATACCACTTTTCGCACTTTTTATTCTAACCTTTATACTTCTTCTAGTGGTGACCCTGACTCTTCTACATCCTTTCTATCCAATCTTGATTTACCTCGGCTGTCGGATACAGATTCTGAATATCTGGCTGAACCGATTACTCTTCAGGAGCTGGAGTTAGCAGCTAAATCTATGAACAAGGGGAAATCCCCTGGCACAGATGGTATTCCAATCGAACTATATACAACTTTTTGGTCTGAATTAGGTCCTCTAATGTTGGATATGATAAATTTTTCAGTCTCGCAAGGTTCATTTCACTCATCGATTAATATAGCTATTATTTCTCTCCTTTTAAAAAAAGACAAAGATCCGACTTCCTGCTCTAGCTATCGGCCACTTTCTTTGATAGGGACGGATGTTAAATTGTATGCTAAAGTGCTGGCCCGACGTTTAGAGAGATTTATGAATAGATTAGTTCATTATGACCAGACAGGGTTCATTAAATCTCGGTCCGCCTCGGATAACTTGCGCAGGCTATGTCATATTGTTAATTCAGCGAGTATGTTGACGTCCCCTTGCGCAGTATTATCTCTGGATGCGATGAAAGCTTTCGACCAGCTAGAATGGAACTATTTGTGGTTGGTTCTACAACATCTGGGTTTAGGGCCAAGTTTTATAAACATGATTAAAATTTTGTATACCAACCCAGCAGCTGCTGTTCTTACAGGTTCAGTTTGTTCAAATCCATTCTCTATACAGCGAGGTACTCGTCAGGGTTGCCCGCTTTCTCCTTTGTTGTTTGCTTTATCCTTGGAACCCTTAGCTCAAGCGGTCCGACAATCTGAAATGATCTCCCCAATAATTATAAGGAACACACACCATCATATTTCATTGTTTGCTGATGACATCTTATTGTTCTTGGAGAAACCGTCACACTCTATACCCCAGGTGTTGAATTTATTTGACCATTTTGGATCCCTCTCTGGGTTTAAAATTAATTGGAGCAAGTCATGTCTGCTCCCGCTCAATTCTAAAATTGACCTCACACCCCTATCTATATCCATTCCTGTGGTTCAATCCTTTAAGTACCTGGGTATAGATATCTTTCCATCTCTTCAGGAAATTATCTCGAAAAACCTGAATAGTATCTTAGCAAAAATATCCTCAGACTTGGAAAATTGGTCTCGTCTCCCTACTTCTCTTCATGCTCGTATATCTGTAATTAAAATGAATGTTCTTGCACGTATTAATTTCTTTTCATCTATGATTCCCCTTCCTCCACCTGCTGGCTTCTGGAATAAACTCGATGCATGCGTTTCTCGTTATATATGGGATGGGAAACGTCCTCGAATCAAGCTGACTACCATACAGCGTGGCAGATTACATGGAGGTCTGTCTTTCCCTAATTTTAGACTTTACGCTCAAGCCTTTACCCTCCGCCCTTTATCAGTCTGGTTTGATCCTGATGCTTCTGTGTCATGGAGAACCATTGAGGAATCTATGGTTTATCCCTATGAACTGAAGCATCTTGTTTTTTCCGGGGTTCCACTGAGGCAGTGTAAATCTCAGTTTGGTCCTATTGTAACTCATCTTCTCTCTACTTGGAGGGAAGTCGAAAAGCAGACACACCAAGTTACAATCTGGCATAGACATTCGCCTATTTTCCATAATAATAATCTTTTGTCTGACAAGGCCCCTTTTCAATATCCGCAATGGAAAAAAAAAGTAAACACTTTGGGAGAAATCTATGATGATATGGGTCTAAAATCATTTCAGAACATTAAAGCTCAATATAATATACAAGGTACATCTTTTTATATGTATTTGCGAATAAGATCGGCCCTTCGGGCATATGGGGTGCCTTGGGACTCTCATTTACCTATTCACCCACTGCGCAAATTAATCCTCCCTGCTGAGAGACCTCCCTCTTCTGTGTCTGTCATTTATCAGTATCTTCTTGAGCATTCATACAAACCCTTATCTATTACAACTGTTTGGGCCAAGGATCTTAATGAAGATGTGCATGTTTTATTTTCGGATCAGGTATGGAGGATGTTTAAGCTGTCGTCAAAGAACCCCAATCATCAAATGATTCATTGGAAATTACTACATAGGGTTTACTTGACTCCTATGAAACGTTTCTATATGAATCTATCCCCCTCTCCCAAGTGTAATCTTTGTTCTCAAGGATCTCTAGGCACGTACTTGCACTTCTTTTGGGACTGTCCCTCTCTTTCACCTTTTTGGACCCAGCTCTCACAGGACTTATCATATCTGTTGGATACTGATATTTGTTTGACCCCACAACATTTTTTTTTTAACGATTTAAGGGACCTAACCTTATCCATTCAACAAAGACATTTACTGTTAGCCGCTCTCACAGCGGCAAAAAAAATGTTAGTTAATCGTTGGAATCCTCCTCACACAATGGACAGACGAACATGGACAGTGTCTTTGCTGGACATTATATCGATGGAACTCTCAACTTCTCGTATGCATGGATCCAGTGTTAAGACTGTGAATTTATGGCAAGCTGCTTTTGATAGTGTGTCAACCCTTTTAACATCCATGTAATTTATCGATTTACTTATTTATTTTATTATTATTATTTTTTTTTTTTATTTATATATATGTTTTGGGGTCTACATTCTATGTTTGTATTTTATTGTTATTTTCTTGAAGTCTACCAGGGGTGGGGTGGGGTGGGGTGGGTTCTCAACTTGTATAGTTGCTTTTTGCTTTGTATTCTTGTGTTTCTTGACTTTAAGAAAACTTAATAAACACTTGTTAACAAAAAAGAATTTCTGTAATCAGCCTACATGCTGATATTTTTTTAAAGCATAAGAATGTAAAAACTATATATATTTCAGAACTTTTTGAAAACAATGATTAAGACCTTTACACTCACATGTATTCAAGTTGAAGGAAAATATATATTAATTGATGGTTAAACCACACAACATTTTTGCAGTCATTATGTTTTCTTGAAAATGGTATAAAAGTTTTTTTTAAACCATATGAAATTAAAATAAATACAAAGACTACATTACTAAGAATTTGTAACGTGTTTTAAACTGAATGTTGGAAAGATTTTTCTGTGAACTTTCTTTTTTGTCATTGACTCTAAGCAGTGGTTCTCAAGCTTTTTTGGGCCAGCGCCCCCTATCCAAAATCCAGGTCCCTGAAACAAAGAAAACATTTTGGCATTAGGGATTGGAATTAGTCAATGCCTAAAAATGTAAAAGTTTTACCTTATAAATAGAATTTAGTTTAATTAATTTTAAAGTTTGTCGCCGGAGTGAATGGGAATATGATTTATTGAAAAAATTTGAAAAAATGTAAGTGTTTCTTAGGTCAATACTTTTTAATGGCTTGTCAACTTTCCATTCCTCCGCTGCATGATTCTTTGGAATAAGAAATAATATCAAGTCGTCAAAAAAAAACTTGTCAAAACTTCGCAAATCACAACAAGCATATGGGTGACAACACTAATTTAAACTGCACACACTCCCGAACTTGACTGCACATATTTTTGACATTATTGATACTGCTTTCAATCGTAATGCAATAGAACACAAAAAAACCTGCCTAGTGCCTACCTACAACACTGACGGTGGACTTGCGATCAGAAGAGCGGCTGCGGATGACACATTTTTTTTCTTCAGCGCTGCTGACGTGTTCTTTCAAGCGCACCATAAGGCACACACAATATGACATCACACTCTGCGCACTATGTTTTACAACATAATTTAACGTATACATAGTCCTAACACTTTTTAAATAGCGCACTTAAAGTGTTTATTACAAATAAATTACTAAATGCTTAAAATTAATAAAAGTAAATGAACAAAAATTTGCGTTATACGTTTATATAACTCTTTATCGTCCCATTTTCAAAAATCTTGCTTGCAAAGCCCCCCATTGTTCTCGGAACGCCCCCGTTGAGAACCACTACTCTAAAGCATCCTTGGACATTGATTCTAAAGCATCCTTGTGGATGTTGTTTACAGTGAATGTTTAAAAAAATTACATTTAATTGCATCTCAGAGGTAATGTGAACATGGTTTGTGTGTGCAGGGAAGCATTATGGCGTGTACAGCTGCGAAGGCTGTAAGGGTTTCTTCAAACGCACAGTCAGGAAGGACCTGAGCTACACCTGCAGGGACAACAAGGAGTGTCTGGTCGATAAACGTCAGCGCAATCGCTGCCAGTACTGCCGCTATCAGAAGTGCCTGGCCATGGGAATGAAAAGAGAGGGTGGGTACCTGTCAGTCTTTCACTTAATACATGTCTCCCGTAGTGTGAACTAATTCATCAGCTGTCTGTTTAGTAATATTTTGGTACTGTAGGTGGAGAATGGATGAGGTGAAACATAGTAGCGTTATTGTAGTGTTTGAATAGGTTTTATGGTAGATCAGCATTATGTGATGGAAATTCTGCATTGTTTTCTTTTGAGAAGGTGGTGTCAGTTATAGCACGTTAGGTGAAGCACAATGATCATCTGAAGCGAAGTGACAGTGGTGGATTGATTGGACTTAGTAAAACAATGTAGGAACAAATGGCCTATCAGTCCACAGCCCCTGACAGATGATGGAAAGCATGTCGTATGTGGGTATGAAACAACCAGCAGGACAAAAACTAGGGTTGGGAACTGAGAACTAGTTGTGATTTTCATGACATTTACTTCCATGAACGGTTCATATCTGCATTCAATGCACTCACTAAATCCTTTGTGTGGTTCACAAATTATTCAATGAGCTGAGAACTACTGCCATATTATGTTTACTCAAGGTTCATGAACTCACAGTTTTTGTTTTAGATGTTTAATAACAAAAAGGACAACAAGAAAAATATAAAATATGCTATCAAAAAGTAGTGCTCAACCATTAGGGTTTTTTAATAGTCGATTCCGATATCATAAAGAACAAAGTTACAGATTGATGTTTAGGATAACATACAATTTAATTTTAAAAATAGTATCTTTGCACAATATTGCTGCAATAAATGTAATATTTATTTTATTTAATGGACCCTTTTTCAAATTTTCAGGGTTCTCATGTCGTGGAAGTCGCCATAGCACAAACTTCTATTGTGGTAAACGGTAGATGGCAGTACATATAATTTTTGTATTCTCGTTTGCTCCAGTAACAAAAGAAAAAAAAGTCCATGATTTTCTTTCCAAAAGAGGGAATAAATATTGGGAGATTTATTACAGCAGTCAGAAGAGAGAAAGATGTCATATGCCATCACTTCCTCAGCCATTGTATTAGTGTTAATTATTATTTTTTATTTACTGCCAAAGAATTATAACACAAAGTATAGTGTTATTGTCATGCTGGGTTGCAGGAAGGCAGACGAAGAAGATTAGTTCCAATACAAAGTTTAAATGACAATCCAGAAGACAAACAGGCTGAGGAGCACACACTTACACATAACGGTGATCAGAGAGAGAATGAATGTGAGGGGCCAACTTATATACCAAACACAAATGAGGATGAATAATAGAACCCAGCTGATACATATAAACTAATAATGAGGAATGGGCAAACTGAACAAAGGAACATATGATTATGAAACTAACAAAACATTATGGTGACATATCGCCCACCGTGGTCGAACAACAGAGGGAGGGCTGGAGGCGGCTTTGGAGGAGGACGATGTGATGGTGAAGGGGTGGTGAGAGGCAGACGACACAAAAGGATGGTGATGGTAGGATGACGATCCCCTGGCGATGACAATGGTGGTTGGCCGATGGCACAGACTCAGAGCTCCCCAGTGCCGACAGCCGATGGCGGAGTCGAAGGAGGGAGGAGCCAAGATGGTGTTAAGGTGGTTGACGGCATCTGGGAGACGACCAACGGATACACTGGCGCAGGCTGAGGGTCGAGGGAGCTGACCGACATCGCTGGTGCAGGAGACCCAGGCAATGTCGTGGTGACGAGCGTTGTAGGTGGAGCTAGAGTACCCGAGGGCTGTGGCGATGATGGTGTGGGTGAGGACAGAGGCGATGTCAAAGGGAGAGAGGAACCTGCTGTAGCCGAAGGAGTGGAGCGGAGCGAATGGCCCGTAAGTCTGTGGCGGAAGTTGTGTGACGACTGACCAAGGGGGAGCCGGTGGGACGAGGGAATCCAGAGGAGCCACAAGACTGAGGGTCTCTGGTGGAGTCGAAGGTGGGAGGAGCCAAGACGGAGCCGACAGGCCGAGATGGCGTGAAGTGATCCGAGGCCGGAGGCGGAGCCGAAGATACCATCCTGGATAGGCGCTGCTGGTGGTTGCTCGACCTGCGGCTCGACGTCTTTGCAGGGAATCCCCAGAGACGGCACAGGGCTGCAAGCATCCGGCAGCGATGGGACTGAAGGACTGGCAGAGCTCTGTGATGGTGGTGATGAAACAAGACTTGAGATGATAAAGGTAATCATGACACAATTCATACAGGATAGAGCAAAAAATAATTCCCAGTTCTCACAGTTCTCTTTGGATAATACAGAGGAATTAGATATCGGGTGGGATAGGGTGGGAGTTGACAAGTCCCCATCGAAGTCTATCAGCCAGTCCTTCGTCTCAATTCCCTAGGCCACTTGTGTCTCAGACTCACTCTCCTGGTCAGATCCACGCTGGGGAACTCTGTCCTCTTCTCCTCGGGCTCTGGCTTACCCGTCGCTGCGGGTGGTGCCGTTCAGTCTGCGGGGGGTCCCACCAGACTTCTCCGCGGTCGATGGTGGTGAAACAGGCTTTAGGTCTGGCTGTGCTCTGAATCGGCGTGCGACACTCTCCAGACACCTCACGAGTCACGACGGCTTTTCTCCAACTGTCCTCCCTCCAACTGGTGTCTGAAAGTTTGATGATGTTGTGGAAGTTTGCCCTGATCCAGAACAGGTTCTTTAAGGTCAAACTCCGTTTGTCCACATTGGGCATTCCGATCATCTGTCACGGTGGGTTGCAGAAAGGCAGACGAAGAAGAAGATTAGTTCCAATACAAAGTTTTAATGACAATCCAGAAGACAAACGGGCTGAGCAACACATAACGGTGATCGGACAGAGAATAAATGTGAGGGACCAACTTACAAATGAGAATGATTAGAACCCAGCTAGCACATATGAACTAATAATGAGGAGCAGGAAAACTGAACAAAGGAACACATGATAATGAAACTAACAGAACATAATGGTGACAGTTATAAATGTTTATGTTAAAAAAAAGTTAATTAAATAAATAAGAAAATGAAAAATGTACTATGTATGCGATGCTGTGGACACACGTTATCACAGTCTGAGGAAAAGGTTCATATTTGCTTAAATAATAAAAATAATACAAAAATATTTATTACTGATATTTAAAATGGATGAAATTATGTATATCAATGTTTAAGTCAAAAATTAGAAATGGGCAGTGATGTTGATTTTTATAGAAAATGAATAATCAGTATTTATTAATGTTAGAAATGACAGAACGCAAGTCTGGTCTTGAAGCTTGGTCTTGACTTTTGTAAGTGGTAATTTGGTTCGTAATTTAGTTATTTAGATGTCACTGATCCATGCGACTTGTTTCGGGTTTTTGTCTGTTATGATAGCTAGTGTCCGATGATGTGATTTTGAAATTCTCGTTGTGTCATGGACTACACGTTGATGCACATTCATGTCTTTCTGTCGGGACGTCCTGAAGCGTCGCAGACACAACATCGGTTGTCATTCACTATGTAGCGTCTGGACCAATCAGACACACTAATTATTCATTATACAGTGAAGAAAATAAGTATTTGAACACCCTGCTATTTTGCAAGTTCTCCCACTTAGAAATCATGGAAGGGTCTGAAATTGTCATCGTAGGTGCATGTCCACTGTGAGAGACATAATCTGAAAAAAAAAATCCAGAAATCACAACGTATGATTTTTTAACTATTTATTTGTAAGATACAGCTGCAAATAAGTATTTGAACACCTGTCTATCAGCTAGAATTCTGACCCTCAAAGACCTGTTAGTCTGCCTTTAAAATGTCCACCTCCACTCCATTTATTTTCCTAAATTAGCTGCACCTGTTTGAGGTCGTTAGCTGCATAAAGACCCCTGTCCACCCCATACAATCAGTAAGAATCCAACTACTAACATGGCCAAGACCAAAGAGCTGTCCAAAGACACTAGAGACAAAATTGTACACCTCCACAAGACTGGAAAGGGCTACGGGGAAATTGCCAAGCAGCTTGGTGAAAAAAGGTCCACTGTTGGAGCTATCATTAGAAAATGGAAGAAGCTAAACATGACTATCAATCTCCCTTGGACTGGGGCTCCATGCAAGATCTCACCTCGTGGGGTCTCAGTGATCCTAAGAAAGCTGAGAAATCAGCCCAGAACTACACGGGAGGAGCTGGTCAATGACCTGAAAAGAGCTGGGACCACCGTTTCCAAGGTTACTGTTGGTAATACACTAAGACGTCATGGTTTGAAATCATGCATGGCATGAAAGGTTCCCCTGCTTAAACCAGCACATGTCAAGGCCCGTCTTAAGTTTGCCAATGACCATTTGGATGATCCAGAGGAGTCATGGGAGAAAGTCATGTGGTCAGATGAGACCAAAATAGAACTTTTTGGTCATAATTCCACTAACCGTGTTTGGAGGAAGAAGAATGATGAGTAGCATCCCAAGAACACCATCCCTACTGTGAAGCATGGGGGTGGTAGCATCATGCTTTGGGGGTGTTTTTCTGCACACGGGACAGGGCGACTGCACTGTATTAAGGAGAGGATGACCGGGGCCATGTATTGCGAGATTTTGGGGAACAACCTCCTTCCCTCAGTTAGAGCATTGAAGATGGGTCGAGGCTGGGTCTTCCAACATGACAATGACCTGAAGCACACAGCCAGGATACCCAAGGAGTGGCTCTGTAAGAATCATATCAAGGTTCTGGTGTGGCCTAGCCAGTCTCCAGACCTAAACCCAATAGAGAATCTTTGGAGGGAGCTCAAACTCCGTGTTTCTCAGCGACAGCCCAGAAACCTGACTGATCTAGAGAAGATCTGTGTGGAGGAGTGGGCCAAAATCCCTCCTGCAGTGTGTGCAAACCTGGTGAAAAACTACAGGAAACGTTTGACCTCTGTAATTGCAAACAAAAAAATATTAACATTGATTTTCTCAGGTGTTCAAATACTTATTTGCAGCTGTATCTTACAAATAAATAGTTAAAAAATCATACATCGTGATTTCTGGATTTTTTTTTTTAGATTATGTCTCTCACAGTGGACATGCACCTACGATGACAATTTCAGACCCCTCCATGATTTCTAAGTGGGAGAACTTGCAAAATAGCAGGGTGTTCAAATACTTATTTTCTTCACTGTATTTAATGAACAATCCAGTAAACTCACTCTCCCAACAAAGGTCTATGAAACCCCCGAAACTAACATCCCAAATGAAGCAAACACACTGTAGACTGATAAGGAGACTTTTACGACCTCAAAAGGAATGTTCAGAGAGTGGTGACTCTCTTAATTCTAACTGAAGAGGAGAAATGAACCCTGCTAATCCTATATATTCTATATATATATATATATATATATATATATATATATATATATATATATATATATATATATATATATATCCACTTGAGAATTGTATAAACATGTATCTAATTTTCCCATCTCATGATTTTCCTTCTATGTGGTTTGGCCTATGTTTTCTTGTAAACTCTCAATGGGTTAACCAAACTATGGTTAACCAAAATCATGTGTACCACGTTTGGTCTCTGTAAATTGGTACTTTGAAGATCGAAATTATTGTGTACATGCAGGGTGTCCGCGGATCCTTAAAAAGTCTTAAAGTCTTAAATTAGATTAAAAAAATTTAAGGCCATAAAAAGTCTTAAAAAGTCTTATTTTTACTTATGAAAGGTCTTAAATTTTCGATGGCAATTTGACTTGCACACATCTGAATGTTTTCCAAATTAAAACGATCTATTTATTATGCTTTCTTTGTGGATTTGCTCGTTCACGTGACATTTCGCGCCACATTTGCGGCAGCATTACGTCTGTCTCCTGCGCAGGAAACAGCAGGAGAGAAGGAGAAGCAAGTTGGTAAATGTCAGTTCAATTGTTCATTCAAAAGTTCATTCTTTATGTGCGTAGTGGTGTGCGAGGTGTATTGTCTATTATGATATTGTAATCATTGTTTTACTTTTAACTATAAGAGGGCGCGGCGCACTGTGAGCTGACATCGCATTTGTCTCTCATGCTTGCTTTCACTGCGTGATGTGTCAGTGCAGTTATAGCCTTTGTCCTGTGAGTTTTTGTATATTATGTTGTTATCATAACAAATACAATATCACATTGGCAAGAGAGCTGTTTTCCCGTGCACAATAGCAAATATGATATTTATTTTATATAACAGTTAAATGAACATTGTGAGTTACATTTTATAAACAATATTGTCAGTATTGTTTGTTTTCCCTTTATTTCGCAGACGAGAATTTCAAAATGAAACCGTAGCAGAGTCTCAATGCAACAGACAGCGATGATTTTTTTTTTACTGAAATCCGCGTTTTGAACGAATAATTTTAACGATTCAATGAACAATCACTTGCTCTTCCTGAATGAATCAGCCGTTTGAACAAATCGGTTGAATGAATGACTCCCTAAGACAGTGAGTGACTTGCCCCCACCTACTGGCGGTTTTACTTTCACATTTAAAGTACCCTTAAATTAAAATGTTACAATTAGAAATCAGTTCTGTTTTAAATATTAAATATTTAAATAATCTGTTAAAAAACTATCTCGTAGCTTTATTTATTTTATGCAATTTTAAATGGAGTGTAAACATATGAATGCCAGTTCTGATGCCGCTTCTGTATCTCCTCTGCACTGCAAAGATGGATTTTGATTTAATCATTTAATTTAACTGGTAACAGTGGTATTGTGTTATTATTCTAATATAATTTAATTTGAATGTTAGAATTTGACATATAAGGCGATGCATACCTCTAAGTAAAAAAAAAAAAGGTCCATATATAGGTGAAAATGCCCCTGGAAATCAATTTAAGGTTGCAAGTATTGCCTGTTAATAAAAACTGTTAATTTCTGTCACTGCTGTGAACTGACCACTGCATAGAATATGAAAAATATGAATATCTTCGTGAGTCAGCTGTCAACAACAGGCCTGAACCAGCCATGGTACCATCACAAAAACACAATCAGTAAAATATTAATTAGTTAAATATTAGTTATTGTCAACAAAACTTTGAAAATATCGAGACATATTTTTGTCAATATTGCGCACCCCTAATGTAAGGTATTCATTTTGATTTCTTCGGGTCTTAAAAAGGTCTTAAAAAGCCTTAAATTTGACTTAAAAAAGTGTGCAGATACCCTGACATGATATGCCGATAGCTGCCCAACATATTAGTATTACAAGAATCTTCCCTAGTTTTCTTCATCAGAAACCAATCCAGCAGCACATGCAAATGAGCATCTGTTGGACAAAGACTCATAAATTAACCACAGAGTAACTTTCCCGCTCTGAAATGTCCACCCTTCTCATTGGTCAAGCAAACCCGGAGGGGTTGGACCTTTCACAGACTTTAAAGGGCATTCACACAAGCCCTTCCCTCTCTTTGGCCTTCTCTGTTTGTTCCGGGTGCTGTGCTGTTCCCAAGGCCGCAGGCCCCAAGGCTGCAGGCCTTGACTCACAACCAGTCATGGGCTCATTCAGGAGAGAGAGAAGACTCTCTCAACCACAACAGAGCCAAGGACAATCTCAGGAGTTTGGCACGTCTTCAACTCAACGCAGAAGAAGTCAATCGCAACTCCCACCACTTGCCCTGCCTGCCCTGTCTGGCCCAGGGCTGGCAGGCCACGTTCTGCAATCCAGCCATGAGAACAGAGTCGAACTAACCATGCAAGTTCATCATATCTTCTTTATCCAACGGAGTGGTTCTTTTCATAGTTAAATAGATCTTTCCCATAGTTCCATTTCCTGCTTCCGATTCCATTCTGTCACTCACCATTTTACCTATATATGTATGTATGTTTGTTTAGTTTAGTTATGGTTGTGATTTAGTTAATAAAACTTGTTCACAATATGTATTTGGTTCTGATTCACTGCTTTTTTACGATCTTGATCAAGATCTTGACAAGTCTATTTTACCATCTTGATCTTGTTACATGCTCTAAGCACTGTACATGCTAAGAAATAATTATTTTTCTGTTGCCATGGAAGATACCCATTTCTTAGAATAAATTAATAATCAAAAGAGTTCGTTGGACGAACTGATTAATTGATTGTAATATTCATTTAGCTACATCAAGTTAATCCAATTAACTGACCCAAATATTCATAATTAATCATAAGTTATTATTGATTATTAATATGTCATAGAGCTAATTTGTTACAACTACGACACACTATACAAGATAAAACGATCGATTCTTGCGTCCCGACGCTCATTGTCGTTTACTAATCAACATGACACTCTATGTCAAAAGAATCGTGCTAAAATCAGGCTGATATCTTGTAGTCTGAACCTGGCATTACAGTACACTTAGCACAGGGACAGTCCACCTACTGCAATCTGCCATTAAGTGTCTTGCTTAGGGACACAATGTTTTTTTTTAATTGCATCTTTCGGTTTCCAGGCCAGAACTTTAACCACTAGCCAACACACTCAGTGGTGTGGTACAGATGGCCTGGCTGATTCCTTGACATTTATGAGTATCTCATCTTTTGTTCATCCCCAGCTGTTCAGGATGAGCGTCAGAAGAATAAGGAGCGGGATGGAGACTATGAATTCAGCAGTGCAGCCAATGAGGAGATGCCTGTGGAGAAGATCCTGGAGGCCGAGACAGCTGTAGATCACAGAACAAACCTGCACTCTGAAGCCACTGGTTCAGTGAGTGTATTTACATGCTACTGATAGCTGTGTATTATGCTATTTGTTTGGAAAGTCTACAGAACAAATAACATAACTAAAGAACCTGGCACCTTTCTAGGAGAAATGGGAAATAAGCACTTTGTTGAAGGGTGCAGATGTACTTATATTAGCCAAATAGTATAATTTGTATCAATAGTATGTCAAAAAAGTAATATCTTTTTTAAATAGTTTTTTTAAAGTCGATGCCAGATCTGCATGATTAATCGTTAAAAGATTGCGAACTCATTCCTAAATGACAGAGATACGCCTGTGTCTATTAAACCTTTGACAAAATCACACCTGAACATTCCAATCTGCGTTGGTACTGCTGTGGCGCTATTATCACAGAAGTACTGGGATAAAAGTTTATAGTTCGGATATAAACTTGTCAATGAAAGGGATCAATATAGAGCAAATCGCCTTTTGAAAGTAACTTGACACTTCAAATTACGATTGTGTTGATTGCATCATTACATGACTAGGTGGCGACAAGTGACTTGTCTATATTGACTATAAATGTTTTTGTCATTGAATCATTCATTCAAGAGATTCGTTCAAAAACGCTGATGTGTGAACAAGTGAAGTCTTTATGAGTGAGCCATTGAATAATCATTCAAACTGTTTTTTAAAATAATTAATTCAGATTGATGAAACATTTTAAAGAGACTGCAGCAGTTAACCTTTTGTCAGAACCTGTAAATTACATTATTAAATTGCGTTATTTTGTTTAGTTGTCTTTTCAGAATCATGGAAGAATCATGATCTATGTTTGAAGCAAAAAAATCGTGATTCAATTTATCAAGAATCGTGCAGCTCTAGTCGGTACTGCGTTGAACAACACTGTCAAAGGGCATATTTGCATTGGTTTCTGAACGGTTCTGTTCAATTTATATAATAATTTAAAAATGTTATGCAATGTTTAGTTATTATAACACATCATATAACACCAATTGAATTAACTAATTAATCAATTAAAGAAAGATAATAATAATAAAATGTAATATAATTTAAATTTAAGTAATATCAATTAATAATATAAATACAAATGAAAAACAAGTGTAAAAAATTTATCCAGTGTAGCCAGCAATTTTCATTATTCATTCAAATTTTCATTTCATTGAAAAGTTTCTGTGTAATCATTTTTCAGGCCAACATAAACATAGCTGTGTTTGATGATTCAGTGTTGAAAGCTTTAATGTTTCTTTTGCTCTTGTCCCCAATGTTACATTGAGCATGTTTAGATGCACATTCTTAAGTGTTATTCCGGCTTATTCAGGTGTACATGTGTATTATATACTCCGACTCTTTCCTGACCCAAAGTTTTTTTTAAATTGACTTCTCATCTCGTGCAGCCGAAGTAGAAGTGGAACAGCCAAAATGCTACATACTGTATTGGTTCACAAATTACACTGAACAATTCCTTTGTGAATCAGACTGATCCGATTACAGTGGTTCTTGAGTCAACAACTCACTGATTCAGTGATCCGGTTAAAATAAAACAAGAACTGGAATATGGTCAGAGCTTGAACGTGTGCGCTATGGATGCTGCAAAAAGTAAGTTACGAATGCTGAATTTTAGTATCGATTATTGTAAATGAAATCATATTTAGGTCATGACTGTCAGTTATTTGTGAAGTGAATTTGCTGTAAAGGGCGAGTTGCTTAAAGCCATTGAAATGCTTGTCTGCATTTTTGTCATCATCTGTACGGCAATTTTTGATAAAATAACTAAAATTAATGTTCATGCATCTTCCCTGCTGCTATAGCTGTTCCAAATGATATAAAACTACTAAATCTGCATACTGTTCATCTTAAAATGTGAACATATTTTGCTCCATGTGAAGTCTGTACATTGTATTGTATTTGTAGCCACATATTTAGCTACATATATTTAGTTTTTCTCTTTTAAAAATAAAATACTAGGCCTATATTCACACTTGAACTGAAATTAAATGAATCAGTCATTTAAATTGATATTGAAGTTAATAAATAGTAAAGCATAGTTCATCGATCAGTTCTTTTTACTTTTAATATACTTGAGTATATAAAAATTTAAGTACTTTTGTACTTTTACTCAAGTAAAATTGAAATTGAAAAAAGAAAACACTTTTTTATTGGGGTAATATTTTATTAGGGTATCTGTTCTTTTAGTCAAGTACTTGATTTGTGTACTTTGTCCACCACTGCATTTTGACAACACTGCTGGGGATGGGGAATAACCTGATTTTCTTTGTAAAGTCTTGTAAGGGTGGTTTACTTTCTGGGTTATTGGTTTGCATGTAAACCTGTACAATGGGTTATTTCAGTAAGCTGATTTTTGGGAGCCATCAGCTTATTGGTGTTCATGGAAGACCCAGAAGCTGGTAAATAGGTTTCAGAAATGTATTTGCAAAGTTATGCCAAGCAATGATTGTTGTCAACTGTTTTCTGCTGGGTGAAAAATCCCTTATTTAAAGCTGTTTAAATGCTGGTATTCCCAGAGCTGGTTTAGAGATTGATATCTTACTCCTAAAATGTCTTTGAATTCTCAGTGTATGGAGTTGAATATCCCCACACAGACAGATTGAGAGGAATGAAGCCCTCAGATGTTTATCAGTTCACAAATTCCCTTTATGTTGTCCATTTGCTCTAACTCTCTCCTCCACTGACTTCTCTGTTCTCCAGTCCAATGATCCAGTCACTAACATCTGCCAGGCTGCAGACAAACAGCTGTTCACTCTGGTGGAGTGGGCCAAGAGAATCCCTCACTTCTCTGAGCTGCCCCTGGATGACCAAGTCATTCTGCTCAGGGCTGGTACGAGCGTCAGACATTCTCACACTCATTTTGAGTTGCAGCTAATATCTGAAATATTAAAATATATCAAAAATTACTCAGCATTCTGAAGAGAAATATAAGAGGTTTACACAGGACGGATATATGGAGAATAGCTAAAGGGAATAGATCCAATGATTTAATAGTTACGTATGTTTGTCTTAAAATGCAACACTCATGGCACAAGACACTAAAAACAACAAGATGCAATGCACTGACAAAAAAAAAAGGAGCGGATGAAAAATAGAGCGCTTGGATGAGTTATGTTAAGGGCATACATATCTAAATGTACATGGAAAGTGTTTTACTGTATTTATGTGATATTTTTATAACAGGATGGAATGAGCTCTTGATCGCGGCCTTCTCTCACCGCTCCATCAGCGTGAAGGATGAGATTCTGTTGGCCACAGGTCTACATGTGCCCAGAGACAGCACTCACAACCTGGGAGTGGAGGCCTTTTTTGACAGGTCACACTGAACACTGTTTTTTACATCTGTTTAATAATGTAGTATTTTTAGAGGCTTAATGTTCATAATGTCTGTACAGGGAGAGTGCACACAGTGCAGAGGTGGGAGCCTTATTTGACAGGTAATGCCTAACATCATCTTCACTTATATTTAACTAATGTCTGTGTACCCGTAATGCTGCCTTTTTAGACCTCATTGTATGGTTATTTTTCTAATTTCTTACACATCTGCAGGGTGCTGACTGAGTTGGTCTGTAAGATGCGTGATATGCAAATGGACAAAACTGAACTTGGCTGTCTGCGTGCCATAGTTTTGTTTAACCCAGGTATGCATTTTTTTTGTATATATATTTTTTTTCCTCTAGAATCTATTTGAAGGAAAATGTCAATAACAGTTCCATGGATGATATATTTCTGAATTTGTCTTATTTACTTGCTTTTGTTACTTTGTTGATTGATTGCACATTTTTTAAAAATGATAGTTTATAGTCATCATTTATTCACCCCATTGTTGTTCTAAACCTGTCTGACTTTTTTCTTCTGATAAAAGATTTTTTTTTTTAAATGTCTCCAATGGTTATTTTTTTTTTTTTTTTTTGTCCATACAATGAAAGCCAGTGTGGTCCAATGTTATTTTGGACGACTTTCATGGTATGGACAAAAAAGGTTAAACATTCTTCAAAATAAATGTACATTCTTCTAAATATCAAAACATCTTGTTTTGAATAATATGAGGAAGAGTAAACCACACTAGAATTTTTTCATTTTTAGATGAATTATATCTTTAATTACGTGAAAACATGTAAAGTCATGTAAATTCCTATGTAAATAAACGATGTTCCCTTTCATTCAGTCACTTCGAGAAAAGTGAGTGACTGACGAATGGGGTTTCGCTTAGCCTATCACCTTCCAAGTATTACAAAACAACCCAATGGCAAGGAAAAGCCATGGGTCTGCGGAATTTGCATAGCGTAACTTCGCCCTACCTCATGGGTATATAAGGAAGTACACTGGCAATATGCAGTTATGTTTCTGCTTCGGAGCCAAGAGGTCCCCTTCACTCCTGCAAGCCTGTTTCTCTAAGCCCAGCTCTCCCGTCTGTGTTGGTGTGACGGCGTGTTCCAGCGAGTTTCACATTCCTGCCTGCTGATTTGTGCAGTGGTCTGCAACAGCGTGTGTGTTTCTCCTTGGGCGCTTCAGCACAGCTGCTGAGCTTCCTCTCACAAAAGAGCTTCTTTTTAAAGATGTCTCGTCCGTGCACTTCTGGGTGCGGTCGTTCTGTTTCATTATCTGATGGGCACGAGTGCTGTCTTGCGTGTTTGGGCTTAGAGCAGCATTTGCGGATGATTCGTATTCTCATTGTGGGATTGCTGCGGTCAAGACTTACTAGAGGTAGAGTCACCTCTGCCACACCCCAATCTGTCCCCTCCACGAGAGGTGATACTTTGGCTGGTGGCCAGGGTGACCTGAGGGTTCATCCCCGACGATGCTTCCTCGGGCCACACCCCCCTCTTGTGCACCGCAACCCGTGAGTCTTCCAAATGCGATCGCGGGGCCGTCTACGGACGTTCCCCGTGTCGCATTCGGGGCTCCAAATAATGGGACGATGTCGATCGGCGCATCACAAGATGGGCTGGAGTCCACCTTCGGGTGTGCCAGCATCATCTGAGTCCGACCCGGAACTGAATGAAACTTGACAGTCATGCTTTCCAAATGGTGCATGAGATAGATGGTCACGAGATCATGAAAGTCCCCGTTGTCTTCCTGTGATCGTTCGGCGGCCTCCTCCGCGGCTAAAGATTACACTGGGATTCCCCCTGTTGAACGCTCTGTTGCGATGCAACTGTGTCCTCAGAGTGCTTCAACGTGGCATGGTTGTCCCAAGCACCCCTCCAAGGCCTGTAGGTTTTCATCTACCTTGGTGGCGAGATCATACATAGCCGCGGGCCAGGCCGGACATGCACGAGGGTGGAGCTGACCAAGGGCTCTTGGATGAGCTGTGTGCCGCCACCGACCTCGCTCCGGGCGACAAAGGTGACTGCACACTCCCTTGGTCAGGTGATATGAGATCGTCTGAGCTAACCCGTTTCCTCGACTCTCCCATATCCCAGGCTGGCCTTTTCGGCGGCAGGAAGGCACCCCAATCCGTTCCAGCCCGCTAAACGCCAGGAAAATCGGCGCTCCTGATGCGGATATCTGCAATGGACGCATTTTTAACATGTGCCATAACTATTTGAGGCTGTCTACACTTGACACATCAAAGTAAACAATATAAACTGGTTAATTTGTCTTTCTGAATGGGTGCATGGTGATACTGTATGGTATCCCATTGTGTCCAGCGCGTAGCATCGCAATGCCCCATTTGCTTTGACGTGTTAATGACCTGTTTAATTTTTTAAGGTCTAAATGCAGTGAATTTTGGCTTGCACTTCTGTACCCGAAGATACATTAATTTTCCCATGTAATGCGTCAGCCATGGTCCCACACCCGCTAAACACCCTCAGCCTCTGCTACTGTAGCCACGCCCCAAACTCTTGCTATTGGTTGAGCTGATGAAACAGATGGACAGATCTGAGTGGACTGCTCTCAATGTTTACATGATGCCTGGAACGGTCACAATTTTAGAATGTTTACAATTTTGGGGGAGATAAACCCATGAATGGCATACTAATAGTAGTCAGTGAACAATAAACTGGGTTAAGAGAATGTATTTTAACAACAAATCTTACATACTTTACCTTTAAGCAAAACCTGATTGGCACATCTAGATTTGACCCTGAATTAACTGTGCTTGTCAACTTTGGCAGAATATATATATTATATATATATTATATATATTATATATATTTTATATATATACAGGTCTCTAGAGTGCGACCAAATTGTAAGGGTGCGACTCAAATTTTTCCTAGGTCGCACCGGTGCACCTAACGTCGTCGCATCCACTGCCTCTCCACAAACGAAGCGCTTGTTTTCCTTTGTCGCAACTCACACTCATGGTTGGATCATATCGTGGTCTAAACCAATCAGAGACAGAGATGGGTTGAGTCTTTGCCTCTGATTGGCTGTGGTCCAGATATTCCTGTAGGCCTAAACTGCTCCGTGCTGTGTGATTGAAATTGCTACCTGAGCACCCGTTTACACTGTCAGTGAAATGTGACCCAATTCCGATTTTTTGCTCTTATGTGACAGATCGGATGTGTTCTATGACTGTGTAAACAGGAAAAACGCATGCATTCGAATATTTCGAGATCGGTTTCAGGCCACGTTCATGTGTGGAAATAAATCAGATATGTGCCAATGCCACTGTCATGTAAACAGGCAGTTCGGATTTTCTGAGGCATTAGGCTACGTCTCCACGGTTTAATGATGAGAGCAACCCCGACGCGCATCTGCAAAGGGACAAATGGCTCAATGAAACGTTGTGTCATCGTAGGAGAGGAATGTGGACAAATCATAAATGTTGACACAACGTATCAAAAGTTGGCTTGCTCATCCTAAAATTTCAGACCCACTGCTCCTCGTTAAAGCCCGCCACGATCTCATGAAAGTACGTCTTTAGCACGGATTTTATTTTTCGTGCCATTTATTCCAAAAATATTGCGTGCATATGATACACACTTTATGGCGTTCAATACGCACGTTTACAGTGCATATCATATGCACGCAAAAACTATTTTGGCGAGAAATAAAATTTGTGCTATAGATACGCACTTTCATGAGATCGTGTTGTATGTTCCCACCAGTCCAGATCTCTCTCGCTGTGCGTTCGTCTGTCTGTGCATGAACCCCCTTTAAACATGCACGATGTTTTAGATCTGTCAAGTGTAAACACATGAATCAGATATGGGTCACAATTTAAAGAACGTGTTAACGGACGGTAAAAAAAATCGGATATAGGCAATAAATCAGAATTGGGCATCAAGACCTGCAGTGTAACGAGGCCACGGCTTTCAGCATCAGCAAAATAAATGCAAGAAAACAGACGATGAACAATGAAAAGAAATCGACACATAGAGAGTTTTTTCTTTAAGAAAAGTAGGCCTGTTCCCCCCAACACTCTCCCCGGTCAATGCTCCGACAATAGCCCAGACATGGAGCTACTTCATCAGTTCATTGAAGCACTTTTAAACAGTAGCACTTTCTATTACTATTTCTATTTTGAAATGTTTTATTTTGGCAGCTCAGTGAAGCACTTTAAGCATTTTTTAAAAAAAGAAAAAAAATACTGTATATTTTGATATACAGTATAATTGTGCTTCAAATAAAAAAAAAGTATTTACCTACACCTTATTCTTGTTTAAAATCATTTACATAATATATGAATGTATATGGAGCGTGATAAAAAGGTGACCTTAAAATTGTGGTGTTAAAGGTGACGCGGGCCGGGGAAAAATTTGGGTGCACCTACATTTTGTGCTGGTGCACCTAAATAAAAAGGTTAGGCACACCAGTGCAACCAAGTCAAAAAGTTAGTCTGGAGCCCTGATATATATATAGTATCTCACGAAAGCGAGTACACCCCTTACATTTCAGCAAACATCTTCTCAAGGGACAATACTATAGAAATAAAACTTGGATATATTTTTGAGTAGTCAATGTGCTGCTTGTATAGTAGTATATTTACTGTCCTCTGAAAATAACTCAACATACAGCCATTATTCTCAAAATAGCTGGCAACAAAAGTGAGTACACCCTAAGTCAGAGGTTCTCAAACTTTTTACACCAAGTACCACCTCAGAAAATATTTGGCTCTCCAAGTACCACCATAATGACCAATATGAAAATACAGTAGCGTAGTAGGCCTAACTATTGAGCTGCAGTTATGCACAGCTCAAAAATAAGGCGGTTTAATTTCTAATAAGAATATTTATTATTGTCAGCCTCTTTAAACATTGTAAAAACACAGTTTGAACATTAAAGGTGAACTAAGTAACTTTTTTACCTTAACCGAACAGCTTTGGAGTCATTGTAATGTTTATATTACTGATTTCGTGTTGAATGGTGGTCGTCTCGCCTCCCCCTGTTGGCTGTGAGCGGAAAAAACGCACTTGCAACTTTGAGCCGGCGGCCCGCCGGCTGCAGCATCAGGAAGTGTCGCGTGATATGATATCAGGTCTCGCGATGTAACGAATTGCTTTACGGCAAGAAAGATCTGCTAAAATGAGCATCAAACAGAAATAACCCGGCGCCGTATACATGTGGTGTTCGAGCCGCACATACAATACTGACTGTCGACAGTTCAACAGGGCGCCCAGCTCTTAAAGGGGCCACACCTTATTTCCACTCGTTACAGCTTCAATCCTACTGAACAGGTACCGGTATACAGGGGGAGGGGATCAGGCCGTGAGTTAAGAGACATCTCTGCGTGAGTGCTATTCACGACAGTACAAGTACTTCACAGCGACTCTAGGGGTCACTGTTTGACAAAAACAGAAATCCTGCATAGTCCCGCTTTAACACAGCTTACATACAGGTTAAATAAAAAACTTAAATAATGATTCAATTCAAATGTATTGCACCTAAAAGTAAATAAACACGGTAGCCTACTGTACTTAAAATATTAAGTAAAAAAAATAAAGTACTGTACTTAATAAAAAAAAAACACAAGCTGTGTATTCATATTTAACCTTTTTAAACTTTTTAAATATTCTGGCTGACCCCCGTGAGTTTTTCAAGGCGACCATTATTTTTTAGAACGTACCACTTTATTGATTCCATGGTGACAGACAATGCTTGTCACGTGACACACCGCAGCCACAATAGTGCTGAATGACTGATGATCTGCTTTTATTTCCTTTTTTTATTCAAAATATTCCCAAATTTGTTAGCTATGGCATGAAATATCTGATATTCCGATTGTCAAATATATGCAAGTGGAAGTGATGCGTTAGTTGAGCTATATGCGCCGCCATGTTAGTTTGTGCCACGGTTCAGAGAATCGCATCTGTTGGATTTACAGGACGTGAATTCATCCTTTCTCCCGAAATACATGAAAGTAAGCGGCCGGTGAACTGGGAGAAGAATAGAGTTAATTTTAAAGTTACTAACACAGTGTGTATCTGATATGAATAAAACGTGTCGTCTAATTATAATGGAAATTATTATTATTTCCGCTTCCATAGACATCAGTGTGTATTTTACAAATTCTAAATGTATTTTTTTATTACTTATGTGAATTTAAATGTCTGAAACCTAAAATAAACATTATGTGGTTAAAAACACTGAATAATTGTGATATTTGACAGCGTCTGAGTGGCGCACATCCGTCTCTGGCTCAGCGCTAGCCAAATTCGCGAAAGCAGATTTGAATGTAGCACTTTGAGAACCACTACCCTAAGTGAGAATAGCTGTATGTCGTTTAACCATGCAAATCCACATGTCCTATTCATAATTTTATTTTTTTTGTCTGCTTGACAGATCATACAAATTTGTGTATCTTGTATTAGAGCAGTTAAAAGCTCTAGGCTATAAGAAGATTGGTAACACCCTGAAACTGAGTTACAGTACAGGCCAGGGTCATACAGAGGTTTTCCAAGACAGGTTCCACTCAGAACAGGCCTCGCAAGGGTCAATCAAAGAAGTTGAGTCCTCATGCTGTGCGTCAGGTACAGAAGCTGGCTTAAAAAAACAGACACATGAGTGCTGCCAGCATTGCTTTAGAGGTTGCAGAAGCAGAATGTCAGCTTGTCGGTGCTCAGGCCATATGCTGCACACTGCAACAAGTCGGTTTGCGTGGCCATCGTCCCAGAAGGAAGCCTCTTCTGAAGCTGGCTCACAAGAAAGCCCGCAAACAGTTTCCTGAAAGCAAACTGTTCAAGAGCATGAATTACTGGAACCATGTCCTGTGGTCTGATGAGACTAAGATAAACTTATTTGGCTCAGATGTGTCCAGCATGTGTGGCGGCCCCCTGGTAAGGAGTACTAAGAAAATTGTGTCTTGCCTACAGTCGAGCATGGTGGAGGTAGCATCATGGTCTGGGGCTGCATGAGTGCTGCTGGTACTGGGGAGCTGAGCTTTATTGAGGGAAACATGGATTCCAACATGTACTATGACATTCTGAATCAGATCATGATGCCATCCCTTCAGAAACTGGGCCGAACAGTATGATAACGACTCCAAACACTCCGCCAAGATGACAACTGCCTTGCTGAGAAAGCTGAAGGTGAGGGTGATAGAGTAGCCAAGTATGTCTCCAGACCTGAACCCTATTGAGTACCTGTGGGGCGTCCTCAAGCGGAAGGTGGAGAAGCACCATGTGTCTAACATCCAGCAACTCCGTGATGTCATTATGGAGGAGTGCAAGAGGGTCCCAGCAACAACCTGTGCAGCTCTGGTGAACTCCATGTCCAGGAGGATTAAGGCGGTGCTAGATAACAATGGTGCTCACACAAAATATCGATACTGTAGACAGTTTTGACATGTTCACTTAGGGTGTACTCACTTTTGTTGTCCGCTATTTTGACAATAATGGCTGTATACGGAGTTATTTTTTTTATTTATTTATACTGAGTTATTTAGGACAGTAAACGTATACTGTTATACAAGTAGCACATTGACTACTTTCTATAGTATTGTCCCTTGAGAAGGTATACTAAAATGTTTGCTTAAATGTGAGGGGTGTACTCACTTTCGTGAGAGACGGTATATTGTGCATGTCTTTGACATCAAAACTGGAGAAAAACCCTAAAGTGTATGCTGAATATTTCCAATATTTTTTAGATGCCAAAGGTCTGACCAGCAGCAGTGAGGTGGAGCTTCTCAGAGAGAAAGTATACGCGTCCCTGGAGTCCTATTGCAAGCAGAAGTATCCAGATCAGCAGGGGAGGTGAGTGTTCTGTTCTGTACTGACATGGGGGGGAATTCACCAATAGCCTACGCAGTATTTCATCACCAAAACAGAGCTTTATTCTCTAGACACCTCCAATTCAGGTTAAGCAGGTGCTGATGCTCTGAAAAGTCACATTTATATTGTGCATACAAATAAATTATGCTATCGGGCACAAGTCTTTGCCCACCTTTTCACTGACCCTCATAACTAAACGGGTGTTGTGCCTTTTAAACTAGTACATGTAAATTACCTCTTGTATGATTGACTGACCTTTTTTCTATGTGATATCCACAAGCGTAGTTTACACTGTCGTTCATAAAAGTCATGAACAGTCATATGTTACCGTGCTAGAGTATGCTAAGTATGCCGTGCTAGGTTGTTAGAGTATGGGAAAAGCCACCAAAAATCTGCCCGCTTGCTTACTCACAGGTTTGCCAAGCTCCTCCTCCGGCTTCCTGCGTTGCGTTCCATTGGCCTTAAGTGTCTGGAGCACCTTTTCTTCTTTAAACTGATTGGAGACACCCCCATTGACACTTTCCTAATGGAGATGCTGGAGTCGCCCCACTAGCTGCGGCAGAGGAAGATTGGGAGACAGGGTTTTTCTACCCTAGGTCCTGGAGATAACTGTGACTGCACTTTTTCTTCCCAGGGGAATTACAGCAATTGGTCTGGGGGTATTTTTTTTCATTTATGTCTTTTTTTTTTTTTTCTCTCTTGACTGTCTCTTAAGTGCACCATAGAGTCTAGAGTCCCAAAACTTGCCATGAAAAATTATTGGTGCTACATTTGAACAGTAAGCTAATTATATATATATATATATATATATATATATATATATGTGTGTGTATATATATATATATATATGTATATATATATATATATATATATATATATATATATATATATATATATATATACATACACACACATATACACACACACACACATATATATATATGTATATATATATATATAAAACAAGTTTAAAACTCAATGTTTTTAAGTATGGAAGCTCCAGTTACCTGACTGGTTTAGATAAGTGGGGTTTACATTTTGATAGAACCATTTGAGGCTTTTAAAACACTGTGGATGATAAGCTTTAATCATATGTAGGTGTGCTTCACCATCTCTTAAGTTTGGGTGCTTTCTTCCTGTACGGATAATTTATTTTGCCCCGACCTGTAAGGACTGGTCAACTGGGCAAATAGATTAATTAATTAATTCGGTATTATAGATTTAAATTGACATTTACTTTGCCAATGTGAGAAATTTGGCAAATAAATCTATATGCAATGAAGCTTGAATTAATGCAAAACAGAAAAGTCTAGATGTTTAATCTCCAAAAAAAAAAAAAAAAAACGTGATATTGTGCAATGTTAAGCCTAAATCCAGAGGTGGACGTGAGGGAAATGCAAGCACTCTTTTTATTATCTCACGCACTCATTTTATTATCACGTCATGAGTGCCTAACAGACATATGCTTGATTTATGTTTTTTATTTAACGTTTGACAGAAGACAGGACAAACAAAAAGATGAATCTCTGTTCACATCATCAGCAGTGATCGTACGAAGCAGGTCAATTTCTTTGGTTCTTTTTTTGTTTTGCCTGAAGTGTCCTAGGCTGAAATTGTCTTAAACCTGCATTGGTTTTATTAGTTAACTGTCAGTTAATAATACACTCTCTTATCACATATCAGGTAACTGTATAAGAGTGATAATTCCTTAAGGAAACTGCACTACACAAAAAAAAAAAAGTCATTCCTTTTTCTTTTTTTTTTTACCAGTGTCAGATTTAAAAAAAAATATATATATATATTACTTTGGTGCTTCGGAATTGACATTTGGGTAACACTTTATAATAACTTTCATTAATAAATCATTAAAAAAATATTATAGAATGCTTAACAGACAAGTTAATATTATTCATACAGCTAGAAACATGAGATGATGTGCTTATGTAATGTTATTAAACATTGCATAATGGTTAGCAGATCATTATTTCATGCAAATTGATATGCATACAAATGTCATTAAACTTTCAATTCATATTATCATGCACTTTTTAAAAATCTACAAATGATTTTGTCAGATGGTTTTCAATGATTAAAAGCTCCATTAATAAATCATTAACAAACATGATATAAATGAACTAATGATCCGAGTATTGTTTCAAGTAGCTATGAGATAATGTGCCTGCTAATGTTTACTAATGAACTTATTAAACATTACATAATGATTAACATATTATTTTGCATAAATTAAAAATGCTTACAAATGTCATTCATATGATCGTGCACTTTTTAAAAATCTAAAAAGGATTTAACAGATGTTATTTGAATGCTAGCAAATGTCATTAAACTTCAATTCATATATTACCAAATGCACTTTTTTACATTTACAAATGTTGTGGAAAAAAATTGTTTAGTCTTTTTAACATATATAAGCGTAATATATCCTATTCCACATTCAAGCGCACTTATAAAGCTTCCAGGCGGATTACATCTTCAGAGAGAATGTTGTTTTCAATTTGAATTGGTTCATTTAAAAGTAGACATTTAAAGCTTTCTATAGATATATTTCTCATGTCTAAAAGGCAAGTAGCCTATACGCCGAGTTTCGGTTCATTTTTGTGACGCGCTCCAGTTCACGGAGACCAAGGCGGCAGAAAGTGCATCCTGTTTACTTTATTTTACAAAAGCACAACATTTTTGTTGTTATTGTGAGTGTACACAAATAAAAGTAGTAGTTTAAATGTTTTATCTGTATGACCAAAAATGAAAGGGTATTTGAAGTTATACTTTAGCATCCACACTCCGCACAAACACTTGGATATGCACCTAATAATAGCACATATTTATCTGCTAACGTTAGAGCAAGTGGCCATGTAAAGTTGCTACTACTTGCATGTTTTAAATAATAAGCCATATTTGAGGTCGATGAATGAAAAAGTGAAAGTTTGGACTTCCTGCCCGACATACTGTAATTACAACAAGGACCCGATATATGTCCCTCGCAAACTGTGTGACTTTGCCACTTCCTGTTGAGTTTTTTTTGTCGACTAAGCATCTTCTCGTCGACTAGGGGCAGCCCTTAAATGTTTACTATTACATTTACATTATTAATTACATTTAGAACCGTTATTGGACTTTTATCTACTGTAACAACGTTTGTGTAAAGGGTGGTTAGTTAAGTTTAGCTAAATGCTTGCTAAAGACATCAATAACAGATAATTGTCATTTGTTTGCTAAACATGTTTTCATTACCTCAATACTTAGTATATGAAATTTTTTGAATCATACATCAACAGGATTTTTTTTTTAAAGAAAATATTTAATTGTTCACTTCACTGTTATCAAAACAATGTAATTCAAACAGTTTGACCAGCGCTCCCTTATAGTAATCAAATCCCTTGACCAACCGTTAAACCTACCCATACCACCAACCCTGTCCCTAATCTTACCTGTATCCCACCTCAATAGCAGAAAAAGGGTTTTACAATACACCATGAACATTTCTCTGTCCTTCGGATGAGACATTAAACCGAGGTCCTGACTCTCTGTGGTCATTAAAAATCCCAGGATGTCCTTTGGGAAAAGAGTAGGGGTGTAACCCTGGCATCCTGGCCAAATTCGCCCTCTGTCGATCATGGCCTTTTAATCATCCCCATATATATATATATAGGCTTCATCGCTGTCTCCTCTCCACCAGTAAGCTGGTGTGTGGTGGGTGTACTGGCGCAACATGTCTGCCGTCGCATCATCCAGGTGGATCCTGCACATTGGTGGTGGATGAGGAGATGTGTAGAGCTCTTTAAATACCTAGAAAAGCGCTATATAAATTGTACCTAACTTTTATTTTATTTAAATTTTTTTACCTAAGTACATAGTAAAGACACCTAATATTAAGTGGGACCAGTCATTCTATTCTTTTTTTTTTTTTTTTGTTGAACGTCCGGATCACATCTGTTTTAAAATGATTTTTAATTTACAGTGCATGGTCATATGAATCAAAATGCTGTAAGCATTTCAATTTACATTAAACAATGGTCTGTTAATCATCATGTAATGTTTAATAAGTTAATTAGTAAACATTAACAAGCACATCATCTCATATTTCTAGCTATATGAATATATGTATTAACTAATTATCCGTTAAGCATTATTCAATGTTTGTTAATGATTAATAATGAAAGGTATTATAAAATGTTACTAACTGCAAAAAGGAAAAAGTACAGCTATCTTCAGCTTTATAGAGAGACTAAATCTGAGCAATATGAAAGTTCATTGGTGTGGACTTGCTGTTTGTATTTGGAAAACCTTCCAACTTGAAATTTCTACAATTAATTTCTTCTAGTACTGTGCAGACCCTATTGTTCAGGGACATTGTGTAGCTATTGTGTAGACATAGACAGGCTAGGAATCAATATATAATCTCTTGCTTTTATCACTTTCTTTAGTTTGTAGTTGGCATACAACTTGCAGAAAAGACATAGTTTGCACTGGATTTTACCATGAATCCTAGACTTTGGATTTTGTCTTATTTCCTTTCTGTGATCTGATCTGAGCTGATTTGCTTTTCGTTTCCTTTTGACCTACCGTTGAGATTTGTTTTCTTTCTCTTTTTTTTGCTTTTCCATGGCATCTTTCTGTCCTTGCTGACAAAGTTATGGGGACAAATGCAAACTCCCTTTTGCCATAGATATATCTAACAAACAAACAAACACAAGGTTGTTTTTGTATGGTCTTGTACAACCAACATCTTTACTGCATTAGGCATGTTACATGTCTGTTGTTGCACTAAAATTGTCATACAATTATGATTGTAATGAGATTCCATCAGTTTCGATGTTGTCACAGCTCATTTTAGAGGAGCCCTGTGACACTGCAAGAGAACCATCTGCTGTACATGACCCTAAATAAAGGTGGTGATATGTCTAAAAACTGTCCTTGGAGAGTTTGTGTGACTGAATGAGTGAATTGTATGGAAACCCATTGAACTAATTGCGACTTTATCTCTCACAAAAGCAACTTACTTCTCGTAAATGCAACATTCTTGACCGTGTTCCACGACACCGTTTTCAACTAAAAACCTTCACACGGATCTGTGCATTCTGGCTATTCATGTACATGAAAACACAAACTTTTGAAAACTGGTGAAAAGTGCACATTGAAAACAATACCATTATCATATCGGTTTAAACTTAACTACATAAACACAAATTTGTGAAAAACAGTGATGTCATGCGCATGCGTATTACGTGTTCAGCCTATTGGCGTGTGGTATTTCTGTACAAAATGACATCAACTTCTGGTCTGGCAACATAACAGCGTTTTGAGTCATTTTCACAGATCTTTGTGAACGGGGATACAATGGTGTCATCTGTGGTACTCAAAACTTTTCAAAAATACAAATGAAAAACATAATTGGAATTGCGGCTTTACCTCTGACATGACTTCATCTGATATTATTACATGGCTCTGTGGAATACTCGATTCTGATTGGTCAATCGCACCATCCCTGATAACAACTGGTAAAAACACAGGCACATCCGTGTAACTGAAGTTAGCGCTATACGCTTGCTAGGAACGTTTTTTCTTTATGGAAGTTTTGCGTTTGGTTAGCTAATAAAATATTAAAACTTAAAGTAATATTTTGTGAACAATTATTTAATTATGTCATCCGGGTATCGCAAACTCGCTCTCTCTTGTTTCAACACAGCTGCTGTTTTGCCACAACTGCTTTGTACACGGTAATGGATATCACACGGATTATGATTTCACTTTTCTAACTTTAGTTAGTGTGTAATGTTGCTGTTTGAGCATAAGCAACATTGGCAAAGTTACGATGTTCAAAGCAAAGGGAGATATTTGCTTTTACAGAAATCATTTTTTAAGGACTACAACAAATGGCTGGTTGGGACTACACAACATTCCTCCTGGGTTAGTGACATCACTAACCCTAAAATTTACATAAACCCCGCCCCCAGAACACAACTTATAGATGCTAATCAATGACTAGAAGATAACTTAAAATAAGTTACATAAATTCATCAACCATTCAGAAATGTCCTGTTGCATTCTACATGTCACTTCTTCTTGAGTCTCTCCATCATTGACCTCAGTTTGAACATAAAAGGCTAAAAGTGTTTGAAATTTTCAGTGCATGTCGGTGTGAGGTAAAAGGACACAAGCTGTTGTAGCTCCGCCCTCTGTGCAGGAGGGGGGGGGAATTCATTTGCATTTAAAGGGACAGACAAAAACTGAGCGTTTTTGCTCACCCTCAAAAAGTGACAACTTTAACATGCTATATAAAAATATTTGTGGGGTATTTTGAGCTAAAACTTCACATACACTCTCTGGGGACATCAGAGATTTATTTTACATCTTGTGAAAAGGGCATTATACCACCCCTTTAAAATAATTTAATCTTAAATCTTAAATCCCTTCTTAAATCTTAAATCTTAAATCCCTTATATATCTCTTAAATATCTCTTATCCCCATAATTATTTATGTGGCGAAATGCCGTGGAATAAGTGGTATGACTGTACTGCTTTCCTCGCAGAAGCTTTGCATTAATCTCCATTACTATGGAGATAAACCCCTTCAGGCTGATGCAAGGCCACTTCCCGTCGGGGTCCTGATCACCCTGTCAGGGTTTATTCTGAGATAACAACCGGCTGGATATACAATATCCCTTACAAGCATACCTCGCAATTGAACCTACTTTTAAATGCGACTACATTGCAAATGCGATTTTGTTTCTCGCATTTTGATTGTATATCAAGAAATGTATTTTAATTGCGACTTTACATATCGCAATGTGACACTTGTCTCAAAGTACTGAATAGCCAGTAATATTTCACACAACAAATCCATTCAACAGAGTCTTTCTCTAAATGTGTTGCTGAAGGGCTTCCGTGGCTTTAGAAACACTACGCTCAAACAAGTACACTGTTACCAAGAAAGAAACAGTCCAACTCTGTGTTCTGGATGTTGCTGTAAAAGCTTTTTATTGCAAAGTACAGTAAATGCTTTTTCCTTTAGGAGTTTAAAAGTCAAATTTTCACATTCTCGATCTTTTATTCAAAACCAACTTTTTATGGCACTTGTAGCAATGGGTGAAACTCTGTATGCGAGTGCAATAATATCAAAGGCCATTTGAGCAGGGCTGATGGGTGCATGACAAGGTTTCAAGTCTGTGCTGCGTAAACACATGAAACACAAAAGCTACGTTCACAGGGTATCGAGACGTCACAGGCTCCATCCACTTAACCCCAATATAATGACACTGCCTGCTGACATTTATTGTTTGAACCATGCATGGCTTATTTTCTCTTAAATTAGAATTTTCACAGAATAACACTGCTTTTGACTTATAATACACTATTCTATACAAAATACAAACAAAACAAACAACAAAAAATAAAAACATTGAAGTGACATTTACACAATTTTACAGCATCTGTCTCACGTTTAGCCTCTACATCACGGTTCTACTTTACATGTATCTAATCTCTTATCCACATAATGCTCAGAGTAAAAATCTGAGGGAAAGGTGAAAAAATCGTCTCTATAGTACTTAATTTTCCAATTCCTTTCGAAATTGCATGCTACACATGATAAGGTGCTAAATGGTACTACTATCATAGACAGTGGACGTGTGTCTGTGGGAAATATCACATTTCCAAATAAAAAAAAAACAATGAAGCGACTGTAATCTTGCTAACGTTCTGTAATTTACACTCTCCGAACCCATATATTTTTTGTTCTGTAAAAATATTCAAAATGTAGGACTACAATGACACATTTGTACATTATAAGGTGACCTATTCCTTTAAAATGCCTAAAAATCTGAACGTTACCTCTTTTTTTCCCCCTTTCCTTAAATGCCAATAATCAATTCTCATCAAATACATTGCTTCAAGGCACTCATTTGATAAAAATGCCATCGCTACTTTTTTAAACAAATATAGCTAGTCTTTTCATTTAAATTAAACGATTGTCTACTTTTTCATCTTTCAAGTTATGAAATTAATGCATTACCATGGAGATAATATATGAGGAAGGGAAAAGGAGAATTAAAGCTTTCTAGTTCTCATTTGTGTGCAAAGTAATTTGGTAATCTTTACCCAAGTGAAATCAGTTTTGTCCACACAAGGAGACTTCAGGGTTCAGCAGAAATTTAAGAAAATGTTTTAAGTTTTGTTTTCCCCCTAACTCTTGCTCAACTTCAAGCTATCTGAAAGTAACCGTACATGTAACACAATAAGCTCTGCTATTTTAAAGTACACAAACAAACACATTTTAACACAGCAGCAAACCAGAGGAGAATGGTTGCTGATTTACATGAAATATGAAGACTGAAGGTGCGACTGCTGAGTTCAATGCCATCTGAGTTCATCCAAACAGCCAGTACCAACAAAAAAGATAGGAGAGCATCCAGTCATCTTCAAACAGTTTTTTTTTGTTTTTTTTTTGGTTCATTCTGAAGGCCACAGCGGTAAGAGACGAACATTTGTCTCTGTACTGGAGAACTGGACAATCAGCATTCTACATGCTGTGTGTGTGTGTGTGTGTGTGTGTGTGAGAGAGAGAGAGAGAGAGAGAGCATCTACAAATGTTGTGCAGCAACTGTGCTTGTTCTCTTTCAAAAATGCATTAAAATGGATGTTTAGGTTATCATGTTAACAGTCCACAAGTACAGAACTGGAACAGTGGACATGCACCTGAGTGGTTTTCATTATTCTCTTAGACCACCTTGGGACAATATGCAAATGTAGGTGAAGCTAGTAAATGAAGTAAGGTCTGATTACACGTCCAAGGTTAAGTATATGGGTTAGTGATTATAATCCCTTTCACCTGTGAGAATATGAACTGTCCACAGCAATAACCATCGTAAAACAGTAAAACACAAACCTAGAAACATGCACCTGCTCCAGATCTAGAATAAAGCAAACTGGAGCTAAAGCGACCTGTTCCAGCTTGTGTGTGTGTTTGTGCTGAGATCCTGAGCGTATGCTGTCTCACACTTGCATCTCAGAGCTACCGGCCAATCCCAGCGCCTGTGCCTCCTCTGGCGTAAGACCGTTCTTCAGTGTTCTTCTTACTGTAGAGAAAAAGCCAAGCAATGTAGAGAAAACAAATGATGCAAACATATTACAGACAGATATATCATTTGAAATACTCAAATAGTTTTTTTTTTATCATTTCTAATAAACACTATTCAAACTAATATTAAAAATGAAAAAACAAGCACATAAATATATACATATATACACATAAATAAACTTTGTAATTATTTGCAAAATAACGAGGGTGTGATTAAAAATATCTCAATAATACAACTTTAATCTGCTTAAAAGAAAATAATTTAAATATTTGTACAATTGTTTTAAATGGAATAAAAATTTGTTATTTAAAAAATGTATCTGAATAAAGCATTTTAATCGGTTAAACCCTTAACCCTTTCTCCGCCGTTGACGGAAATTTCCTTCATTTGTGAGAAAACGCTTCCCTGCCATTGACGGAAATTTCCAGCTTTCTGTGTGTTCACAGTGTTATACGGTAGGGGGCGCATTGACAAATCTTCTGAAAGAGTGCAGAATCTCCGATCAAAAAACATGCGAAGAAAATCGAACAAGCGATCATATGTGTAATCAAATGCATAAAATAACACGATCATCAACATTAAACAGCACATAAATCAAAACTGCCTAACGTTACCGAATGAAAAGTGGACCCAGGACGAGCTACAGGACGGTGCCAGCATCGAGTTGATGGACTCGATCTACTCCATGTTTGGATCATCGTTCTGAACCCGATCTGGATGTAGTTTTTTTTACAAAAGCGTGATTTTTTCCTCAAAATGTTGCTTTTTATTTATTTATTAAACTTACCCACATTCAAGTGTTATATACCGGTATATAAAAAAAAAGAATGCATGAAGCTAGAATTTTTTTTTTTTTTTTTTTTTTATAAATCGGGATCTGTTTTTTCTGCATGTTCAGAAATTCAAACGGCAATATATTTTGGGGGCCATGGAAATGTTGTGACATTTATCAAAAACACTGGCGGTGGCTGGCAACTTTTTAAAAGAATCGTTGGTAAAATGGAAAATAGCTAAATTCAATGTTTGTATGTTTTAAATCCAATTATTATTTTAAATTGTAATTACTTCCCAAATGATTCATTCCCAGACAGCAACACAGTGTGGAATCCAAGTGTACCAGATCTGGGCCGGATGTTGGAGAATGTATTATACACTAACATTCGAGGTCAGCTATCTCAAATTAATTCTCTAGAACTTTTGATTCATCAAAATATTCTGAAAAAGATGTGTTTCCACAAAAATATTAAGCAGCACAAATGTTTCCAACTAGAAAGTTTCTTGAGCAGCCAATCAGTACATTAGAATGATTTCTGAATGATCATGTGACACTGAAGACTGGAGTAATGATGCTGAAAATTCATGCATCATAGGAATACATGCCATTTTTAAATAATAGAAAGCAGTGATTTTAAATTGTAATAATATTTCACAATATAGATGTTTTGCAGTAGTAATCAAATAAATGCATCCTTGGTGAGGGAGCATTGCTGACTTCTTTCAAAAATCTTTTTCAACAACACAAGACGCAACTTGTTTCAAAAACTCAAAACAAGTAATACAGCAAATTTGTTTTCTGTCTGAGGCCCAAATATGGAAGTATACTGATAACAAACTCCCAAACAAAGCAAGAGACAGTTACAAAAAAATGTGTGATATTTGCAGACTCACAGGACTTGCGGTTGGCCCTGGAGCGTCTCCTCTCGCGGGGCTGTGCGCGCTGACTGGGGCCCTGAGTTGCTGATTTCACAATCCGTTCCATGATCTCATCTGCTGTATCATTTGTGCAATTAGAAGTGTCTTCATTTGCAGCAGACAAAAGTGCCGTATGGCCTAGAAAAGAGACGCGAGAAGGAGAGAGTTTCAGCTTTTTAGGACTCCTACAGCTACTGCAAAATCAGTAATATATCTGTGAACGCACCTCGAGTGGCTCGAGTCCGTGTGCGGAGGCCAGGGAGAACAGACGAGGGACTGTCTCCGCCCTGCAGGCTGGTGCGCAGTACTGCAGTCATCTGCTCATGTTCAGCCACGTCCTCTGTGTAGCCCAAACCCTGTGGCGGACACTCCTGACCCTCCGGAGGAGCGCATGCAAACTTCCCACTCTGAGAACAACAAAAAAAGTCATTAGTTCATTATCAATACATACACATTAACTCAACCTTAATTTGTTTGGCTGTGCCAAAGATTTGTTTCCCGTATTTTCGCCATTTACCAGTTTCAGTTCAGACAAATGTGTTTTATATAAACATTGTTCCAAAGCATGATTAAAAGTAGTCAAATACATACATCGACCACAACATGCCTTTCCACAGTGATTTAGTATATTATTCACACATTAGTAGATTTTAGAGTGCATTTTTTAAAATTGTAAGCGTTACAAGCCATAAACAAAAGCTACGAGTTGAATCACAGCATGACAAACTTTTGTTTGAAGAAAAAAATGTGTCAACGTCTAGTGAGGGAAAGAACTACAGTTCCAATATGACGATCAAATTAAAAACGATGGAGAAATATAAAACTGTTCATTTAAAGTTGTTGATTATATCTATAGAAACAATATATTTAAAGTTAATTGCAAAGTGTGTATGAATACACACACACACACACACACATATAGTCAGTCTGTCTTTAAAGTTATCATTAAAAACAATTTCCCTATGGAGAAAATGAATGCAGTTTTTACTTCCGGGAGCTGATTGTTGCACTCTATTCGTTTCTTCATATTGAAGGCTGCACACATCCAATGTCACATCTGTCACAGGTTTGGATATTAATGGCAGATTAAAACCGATGCTTGATCCAGGGTTTTTAGTGTGTTTTGAAGCAGCTTCACATCTTTATCAGGTTTTTTTCAACACCATGTTACATCCAGTTTAACAAATTCTTCAAATCCACATGGAGAACCATAACAGTTGCCAATGATAAGAGACAATATTGATTCATGAATTCCTCAGCCTCTAGTTGTTATGGGGTGCATCAAAAACTCGCATACGATCTGGTAATACATGCTGGACATTACAGGTCAGTGAAGTCACAAGAAGAAATCATGAAACCCATCCATGTGCAACTGAATAAAAGCACAAGGATACACGCATACCTCATCATCCTCTTCCTCATCACTCTACAGAGAAGAAATGAAAGAAGTCACATGGCAGAGAAGAAGAGCAGGACGAAAAAGGTTGTGGTATTTGGTTTCAGTAACAAAAGAATCAGAATTACAAAAGAGAAAAGGTTTCATAACACATTACAACATGTACTACCCTGAGCTTCATTCACTTTAGGCAACTAGTCTTTTATTTTATTTTTTATTCTCCTTTTTTTTTAACCTGCCAAAAATGTCATGGTCATAAATAATGAAATATGAAAATATATTCGGAAGGAAAAAATGCAGAACTATCAAGAATTTAATACACTGTTTTCATGATAATCACAATCATGAACCACACAATTTTATGCTAATAAGAAATTGAAATTGATTGAAATGGTACATTTTTTATTCATGCATAAAAATAGCATTGAATAGCATTAAAAATGCATAACAATTTATATATATATATACATACATTTGTATGCTTTGGGGGTGAAATGTGACCTAGACCAGTATTATTTTAGTATGTTTCATTGTTTTGAAACAGTTTTTATTTTTGTTTTTATAAATATACTATTTCAGTTGTTTTAGTGACCACGACATGTTAAAATGGAATTCACCGTAGTACTGCATGTGGTAAAAAAAATCTTTATAGAGTGAGCACCTACAAAGCGTTTTGAAAATGGCCTCTACATTATCCACTTGGGCTTATTGTTTTGCAGCAACATACGAAACCAACGTGAACTTCCTCCTTTACCTCAGCTTTACCTCTTCAGAGCAAGAGCTTGCATGCACGGCTCCTACAGGGACATCCAAAGGTTTGGATTTTCACACAGAGATTGAATTAGACACCCCTCTTAGACTAAGGCAGACCCCCGCCAAGCATAACATGCCATGAAGGGCTATCCTGGCCACGACGTCCCCCATGAGAGGCATTAAATTGACCCCCTGGAGTAACGCCTACCCAGGGCCAGCCCAGAACTGCAAAACCCATGACAATAGACTGCTTGGTTTACAAAGTTTTATTATTGTAATGCAAGTGGTAAGCGTGTTTTTAGGCTATTCTGACAATCCTAAGGGTGGACTGGAATATAGACGATAAGAGTCAAGCCTCATTGGTCTCAAGTGGGTATACAGTTCGAAGTGCCAAAGATATAAAAGAATGTTTAATGAGTCACTGGAAAAAAAAAAATCTGGAAATATAATGACTCCCTCTAGTGGTGCAATGATGAAGTACAGAATTTAAGCAGCTTGCTCACTCCATTTTGAAAAGAGGTTTAAGAAATGAGAGGAAAAACGAGGACAAAAGGAACTGAGTGCAATTTTCTGTACATTAATTACAGGAAAAGTGTTTGGAAAATAGAGATTTGGATAATTGAGTCAAACTTTGAGACCCCAAACAAACAAGACATTAGTTGAAGCAGGAGAATAATGGCATAGTTACTTGTATGTCCTATTTTCTTTTAATTATCAGTTCTCATCATTGTCTTCTGGTTTTTGAGTAATCCACTGTGTAATCGCACTCATGATGAGATGTAGTTGAATCAATCTTGTTGTTAGCATAAATATATTTAATCTGGAGAAGATGTGATGGAATATGTGTACCTAAATAGTGCTGGTTCATGTCTGAAGCACTAGAGTAGATGAAATATGTCCTTAAAAAGTTTTAAAAGGATTGGCTACAAGTGTGTTGTGGCGCTCGGTCCGATCCACTTTCAACAGTGTTTTTCAGAATCACTTACTGCACCTTTAATTTATGTTAGTTTATAGTACAGATTTATACAACTTGAATGTTATTTTTCTTCTAAATTAACCGCAATCTAGAATAATGAAGAATGCTGTGAACGTTCAAGAAAATGTTAACAAAAATAAAAATTGTGTCATAATTTACTCAATTTCATATTGTTAATAAAAGAAGATATTTTAAAAAATGTTTGGTTCCTAAAGTTCTTCAAAATTAAATTTTTTTGTGCGTTTGTGTGTTCCACAGAAGAAAGACAGTCATACAGGTTTGAAACGACATAAGAGTGAGAAGTTTCATTTTTGGGTGAACTATCCCCTTTAAAAATGTTTTCTATAAAATGTGCATTTTATCTGTTAACAACTCAATAAATCTGGTTCAGCATTTCAGACCTAAACCTTGTATTGAAAAGTCTACTGCAATTGTTCACACTCACCTCGGTGATCATTTTGCCCCGGGTCTTGTTCCTCTCGCGGTGATTGGCTCGTTTCTGTTTTTGCTGCAGTACTCGCTCTCTGGTGGTGCGGTACTCAAGTGCAAACTCACTCAGAATCTTACTGAAGCGGTGAACGCTCACCTCTCTTATCGCATACGGTGGATGGCCCAGGAACAGCAGGAACGAGTGAAACCTGTAGATCAAATGCAGGGACGTTAACTTTCGAAAAATCTCTTCAATGGTTTAGTTCAGACAGGCAGCAAAAAACAATGTTGTTTTGGGAAAACGGCTAAAAACACAAAATCCAATCCATATTTCTGCAAACTAGATCCAAACCACATTCGTAGGTGGTTTGAAAACAGATTTTCTGAAAAAATATCTCATTCTGAACTGTCAGATCAGATTTCAAGTAACTTTTTTCATTCTCATAGATTGGATTTGGATTTGTGTGAACAGCTTTATTGTTTATTTAATGCACCTGTTTATGATGCGGCGATGCACAATTTTAAGGATGATAATTCTTTCTGCACAGTCTTTAAGGAAGTCCGACATGCGCTGCTTAAGGGCTGGTTTGATTTCATGTTTGGCGATGACCTTCAGGTGGTCCCAGGATGCTTTGCAGCGGCGCTCCATCTGACATAGGTTTTCCTGCAGCTGGTCGAAGTCCACCTGGAGAAGACAGGACAAACCGCTGATCAAGAACGGTGTCTCAGGATTGGTCTGTTCACTTCACAAGCAATGCTTTACTTTTAGCAACAACAAATGGAATTGTGATGCCTTGATTTCTTTCTTTGCATGTGGCATGTTGCCATTGTTTGTTCCTTGGGGTCCAAAAGTCTGAGATGATAATGAAAATCTGGAATATAAAATCTAATTTAAATCTGGAAATAAACAGTGTTTTGAAATATTTAAAACAAAGAAACCTTATAAAAGACAAAATAATAAGAAATATGTACGATTCTGCACTATTTCTTGGTCACTAATCAAATTTGTGACTGCACAAAAGGTCACGTTTCCACAAAATATTAAGCAGCAAAATCTGTTTTCAACACAAGAAGAACTATTATGAATAATTGAGCATCAATAATAATTGATAAAAACTGAGCACTAAATCAGCATATTAGAATGATTTCTGAAAATATATCAAAATAGAAAACAGTAATTTTAAAATGTAATAATACTTCACAATATTACTGCTTACTGTATTTTTGATCAAATAAATTCAGTCTTGGTAAGCATAAGAGACTTCTTTTAAAAACATAAAACAAAAAATATTTTAAAGGTCCCGTTCTTCGTGATCCCATGTTTCAAACTTAAGTTAGTGTGTAATGTTGTTGTTAGAGTATAAATAATATCTGTAAAATTATAAAGCTCAAAGTTCAATGCCAAGCGAGATATTTTATTTAACAGAAGTCGCCTACAGTGAACGGCTCATTTGGACTACATCGCTCTACTTCCTTCTTTAATGACGTCAGTAGAACAGCTCTCTGACTAACCTCAACTCAACTCCCTCAACTCGCGCACTTCTTATAACTTACTGTGTTTACTCAGCTCTTACGGTGATTTTCTGAAGTAAAACTGACGCTTCATCTTTTGTGTGATGTACAATAAACTTTATTAAACTCATCAGTATATGTTTGATCATCATTCGGACCTGGTCTGACACAGCAGACTTGTAGGCTGTTAATAAATAATGGATACATACAAGCAGATGACAAATACGTTATAATAACCGTAATTAAACTACTAAACTATACCTGTTCCATCTCTATACAGCACTCTGACTCTGTAGGCATTATTGTCCGACTCGAAATGAACACCGTTACTGTTGCTGATGTTATCATTATTCCATGAGATGAAATTGTCCTAAGAGTCTGAGTGCGAGCTCTTGAAGCTCCGCCCCCTGTGTCGTGCAGCAGGAGCTTATTTGCATTTAAAGGGCACACACTAAAACAGCGCGTTTTTCTGAGTCCTCAAAAAAGACAATTTAAACATGCTGTAAAAAATGATCTGTTGGGTATTTTGAGCTGAAACTTCACAGACAAACTCTGGGGACATCAGAGACTCATTTTACATCTTGTGAAAAGGGGCATAGAACGGGACCTTTAAATTATTCTAAACTTATACCTGACATTGTACATGTGCATGTGTTTCATTGCCTAGCAGTGAGTGCACAAACTCATAGTGATCATTGAGATTTGGAATTCATGTCCCGCTCCATCATTGCTTGCCCTCTCTGTACCATATTAATCAAATATAATGAAAGATTATATGAAAGAAAGAAAAAAAAGAAAGAAAAAAAAACATTCCAAGGAAGGTACAGGCTTGCAGTAAAATCAGTGGTGATAGTCTTGTAAACGGTTACGCTAACCTTAGCAGAGCGAGTGATGGCTCCTATCTCAGAGTAGAGGTCTGAGCTGTCTGGAAACTTCTCCACGACAATGGAGCAGACGTGATGCAGTAGAGACTGTTTGTGAACGGTGTCCTTCACCTCAGGAACTTTCTCTAGGTAACTCAGCTCAAAGCCTTTAGCCTGAAAACACAAACAAACACACCATGAACATGAACTCATTTCTGTCATGACAGCTCTCGGAGAGATTGGCATGTTAATGCCATTGCTGTGAGCTTCTGCACATGTAACATACATGAAATAACCCCAGTAGCAGATCTATACAGGTGGAGCTGGGGAAGATTGAGGGTTTCTGAAAGCGAGCTGCACACTGCTAACAGCAAACACTACCAGTATTTGAATGCTGATTTCATGTATATTTTTTCATTCTCATAGATTGGATTTGAGTGAACAGCTTTAATGATCATTTAATGCACTTGTTTATGACACAATTTTAAGGATGATAATTCTTTCTGCACAGTCTTTAAGGAAGTCAGACATGCGCTGCTTACGGGCTGGTTTGATTTCATGTTTGGCGATGAGTCGATGACCTTTAGGTGGTCCCAGGATGCTTTGCAGCGGCGCTCGATCTGACAGAGGTTTTCCTGCAGCTGGAAAACTGCTCAAAAAGCTCATTGGCCACTGATGCAACAGCAACCAATCATGTAGATAAAAATGTGATCGCTACCAAATTGAGGACATATCAGCCTAATGACAATTTAAACACTGTTGTGTTCATGTTATGTGACTTTGGCAATGTTAAGTGATATATATATATTGTTTATAAATATAAATTGTTAATTTTTCCCAGCTGAAACTGTTTATATACATATGTATATATATATTTGGATAAATTTCATATTTAGTGAAAAATAGGTTTTACATAATTTTGTTAAACAAGTGCAGTAATATTGCTAAAGACAGAATATAAAGAAAAGGGTGCAAAACATGAAAAGCATAATGCATGCTTACAAGTCAAAACTCAATAGAGAAGCAGGGAAGTTTCATTTCAGATACATTTGAATGTGTAAATATGCGAGATTGAAATTATATCTGATGTGGAAAATCACATGCACCTTGAGAGCATTAGTAACTCTGGATCTGGTCCATCATCAAATCATTTCCTAAAAAAGGGCTCATTTTGACATTATTCTGATGCAGTTTAGTTGATTAGCATCAGTTGCATTAAGATAAAGAGTGCTTTGAACGTGTGCAGTGTCTATGTGCAGCTCCCATGATCATTCTGACCAATGCTTCATTAACATATGATTAACAGAATCTCAACCCTGTCTGCAAGTCTGCAAGGCACGACAGAGCTGGAAATGGAGAAATCCCAACGGACGTGACATGACTCGCGCTGGCTTTGTTCTGCTGCCCATGCTCAATGGTTTACGGTAACAAAAGAGATTTGATGCCAAACTCACCACCTTATCAGGTTTATCTCCTTCAGACTTTTTAACATTATTAAGATCTAATCAAATACGGCAGACAGACAGAAAGAAAGACAGATGGAGATGGAGAGATTAGGACTTGAAAGAAGAGATGTAGACTTTGCTGGCACTCACATTGGTCCCGTTGAGAAAGTTGCCAATAGCTAGCAGAGTTGAAAGGATGTAGCGCAGCGTCTTATTCTTTTCTAATTGGTCCATGCCCTCCTTTAGGTCTTGTAGTGGTTCTGCTACTTCCTGAGAACGAGAATATATAGTTTTTATATATAGTTTATAGTTATTAGATATTCGTAGTTATTTTACAGACTATGAAATAAATGTTTTTCTCCAAAACACGTTGGGAACAATTATTTGCCCCCTTTTATTAAATACTTTTTGCAACCTCCAAGATAACAGCTCTGAGTCTTCTCAGAGCGGTCCAAGCAAAACCAAGCATTTGCAATGGCCATCCTAGACCAGACCTGAACTGAAGAGAAGAAGCACCAGCATGGATCTGGGAATCTGAAGGATCTGGAGAGATTCTGTATGGAGGAGTCTCTGATCTCGTCAGGTGTTCTCCAAACTTATCAGGCATTATAGGAGAACATTAAGAGCTGTTATCTCGGAAAAAGGGTATTTAATAAAAGGGGGCACATAATTGTTCCCAATGTGTTTTGGAGAAAAACATTTATTTCATAATATGATTTTCCCCCCACTTTCAATTCTTTTACTTCAGTGAAAGGTTAGATTTTTGCATTAAAAATAAATAAAAAATAAAATAATATATATATATATATATATATATATATATATATATATATATCAAAAGGATAACCAATGCAGATTTGTTTTTTACAGCCATCTTTGATCATATTTACCAAGGGGGCAAATAAATCTGACCAACACTGTATATAAATAAAAGTGACTTGACTTGACTTAAGAAGTGTTTTTTTTGTGTGAAATTGTGTAAACGAGGTATACGTGTACGTCCAAGCATATGCATACTTTGGTCAGAGCGGTAATGATGCGATTACGGCGTTTAAATGCCTGTTTATTGAGATTAAAATCAGAGTACGCCACATAGTTTACCGTAATGATGGTTACTACGATTATGAGCTTAATCACATTAGTTTGATCAGAGTATTGTTTACATGAGGTAAAGTTTAATCACAATATTGCCAAAATCCAATTATAATCACATTAGGAGTGTGCCTCCATTGAAAGTCTATGCAACTACCACTTTGACTCTTCAAAAAGTTCATAAAGACATCGTAAAACTAATCCATTATGAATTAAGGGTTTAGTCCAAATTTCCAAAAGAGACACGGTCACTTTATATATGTGAATAAAAGCCTAAATTCAATCTGTTCATCATATAAAGCGATTGCGTCCCTTCAGAAACTCCGGACTAAACTTTGCAGTATTCATATGGATTTGCTTTACAATCTCTTTATGAACGGTTTGAAGCATCAAAGTGGTAGTTTGCATGGACTGTCAATGAAACTCTCAGAATTCGTTAAAAAATCTTCATTTGTGTTTCGATGATGAGCAAAAGTCTTACAGGTTTGGAACGACACAAGGGTGAGTAATTGATAACATTTTCTTTTTCATTTTTGGGTGAACTATCCCTTTAAGAACCTCTTAGAGGAGAGGTCAAAAGCAACTGTTCCCAAACCACCATAATGTCATTTCATTTGTTTAAAGGGGTAAAAAAAGATGAGGCTGACCTTCTCTAAAGCATCATAGTCCATCTTGAAGGCCCAAAGTTGCAAGCGGGCGGACAGCTCACTGATGGAGGACAGAATGAGGAGGAACTGCTCTGCACTGCCCAGCGGAGTGTCGGGGTTCGCCAGCTGGGCCTCCTGAATCTTCTGCGTCTCCTCCTCCGTTGGAATCATTGTCAGGATTTTCTATGAAAGAGCACAAGAACCAGTGGGGAGTGTTAGTATCACTGTCAGAAGCCATTGTATATGGGGACTCACCCCTAGAAAGGCATTCGCTCAATCTATCATCTGAGCGTTGATGAATAACAACATCTGGAAAGACACGGCATTACGTACAATCTATTTCATCTGCTAGGGGCAACCTCCTTCTGTTGCATAACTGAATAAAAAAGGTAATTTCTCATGACCGAAACAAAATTTCTGATAACATCTTTAGAAACATAAACTGTGGTTGTCAGTGAGAATATAATGCTCTCTGTAGAGACATAAAAAGGGCGGACATAAAAACTCTAATCCATTTTTCCCATGACGAAAGATAAAAAATTACAGATTTTATGAGAAAATGGGAGCTCTATTATTCACATGTTGATATTGAGACATTTACCTCAGATCTGTATCATGGGCTGCAACAGCCTAAATGAAGCATTTTGCTAACCTTTAATCTTTGAGATGAATTATATGACCGCTGCCAAAAATGCTTCAGTTTTGTAGAAAATCCACATAATATTTCGACTCGCCGGCCAAACCAACTTGCTAAACAGTTTTAAGGGTAAAATCTATTGGTTTTGTGGAAACCCAAAGTAAATGTATATGCTCTCAGGGCAGAGAGGTTGAGTTATTTTGGACACGAGCTTTGACTCCATGCTTTTTGTGTGCCAACTCGGCTACAGTCAGTATGTCTCTGTCTTGTTGAACACAGTTGTAGAGAGCCATGTATTTTGGTAAAAATATGCTTTCATGTAGCAGTCTGGGGATGATCATAAATGCCTGAATGATTGATGTAACGAGAGAGAGAAAGAGAAAGAGAGAGCGAGCGAGAGCGAACTGTAGAGGGGTTCAAGGAATATGTGACTCACGTGGACTCAAAACAAGGTTAGTATTAAGTACAGATGTGTTTTCTGCATGGTAACCTGTCTGGCATTCTAAGGATTAAAGTGTAACCATGCATCGTACTAACTTAAACGTATGTATTAAGTTTTATTGTAGCTTTTCTTAATAATTTCATCATGTCGAATTTGCTTCATTACTTGCGGCTGATTTGTCATAATTTGCGAAACGGAATGTAATTTTAAACCAGTGCAGTATTACCTCTATGCCCTCTTTGCTCAAGGCGTACTCGTCGAAGTTGAGGATCGCTGTTTTGATGGTGCGAGGAGGCGGCAGGACCGTCAGGCCAATGTTGATGGCGTTACTTCTCTTGGAATCCAGGACGATGATCTCCTGACGCTTCCCATCTGCTGCCGTTTTCTGAATCACATATATAAACAGATTAATCATCAAAGTTATTCAGTGACCATACTGTGATGGGTTAAAGGGTTCAAGGATGGCAGGTTAGCATCAGTAGACAACATAACTCTATTCTGCTGAAAAGCTATTTTTTTAAAGCAACAGAGTGTTTCTATGACTGCGTTTTTTTTTTTCCTGTTTTTTTTTCTGGCTCTCTGGATTTTTAAAACACACTTTTTATACTCTTACTCATTCATGCATCACAGGAAAATTCTCTGATTCTTTTTTTAACCAACACAAGTCATTTACATCAGATTTCTTGTATGCGTTTTTTGAAAGATAACATTTTGTGGTGGAAATGAGAGTAATAGAAACGCCATGTTAAAAATTGTCTAGCATTTTATGTATGAACACTTACTTAATAAATAATCATAATTTCCCAAAATGCTGTTCAATAAAACTATTACATTCGCTTGTTAACAAAATTGTTGGTTGTGCTGCAAACGACACTGTGGAACATATACATCGCTAACAATAAATATTTCAATTATGTTTATTCATGTATTGGCTTATTGTATAGGCTTAGCTCAAAACAAAAGTTTAGGGACAGTAAGATTTTTTTCCTTTTCTATTTCTATAAAATATTTCTATTTCTGAATAGAAAACTTTTCTATATTTAGCAAGGGTGCATTACATTAATCAAAAGTGACAATAAAAATGTGCCTTTCACATTGCTACAAAAAATCTTTTTCAAAAATATGATATTTTATATACATCAAAGAATCCTGAAAAAAGTATCATATTTAATATTTAAAAATAAATATTAAAGGAAGCACAAAATTGATGCTAAGAAATGTTTCTAGTTCCCACAAGTAGGCTGCTTCGCCCATTGCATAGCTTACCATACAGATACACATCTATTCCCCACACCAAATACGAAATAAGGCTCCGTCAGCCTGTTCTTACTCTCACGCTGGCCACTGAACTCAATAGGAAAGGCATTTCTTTAATGTGGATAATTACCTTAAAAATGGCTTCCTGAGATATGAACACAAAACACGGGATATGTTTAATGTGTACTTGCAGAAAAGGCACGCAAACACCTGAGGGCTATTTTGGGACTTTGATGAAGAATATTTCTGGAGGAGCAGAGCCATGATGGTGCTGGTGTCTGCTGCCAAACAAGGGGGAGGGAAGAGGGCAAAAAAAAAAAAGAGGGAGAATGGGCCGAAAATGAAAAACAGCTGGAAAAGGTTGCTCAGAGCAGAGAGGAGAGGAAACCCCATGCAGGCCACATTTCTGAAACACCATCTAAGAGCAAACAAGCCAAATAAAATGATAGATCTTCATCTTAAGAACACCAATTAATCTCCAACACTTAAAACCTGCGATGGTGTTCATTCTATTTAGTCAGGGATTTATCTCTGGACATGAAAAAGAATCAAATGAACTCTGCTGAATACAACTTGGAATGACGGTGTGGTTCATATTTTGCGTGTACAGCACACACGGACTCCGAGATCCCCGTAACAGGCTGTATTGATTAGGTTGAGAATGTTTCAGCTATAAGCTCTGACTTGTGACTTGAGCTTGCTCTGAGTGACAGCAGATTTCATGGATCCTAGAAAGCACTTTGATGAAGCTTCTAGGTAATACAGGGAATCAACCAACCTATTAGCATTCTGACCAACATTCTACAGCTCTCTTCTAAAGAGTTGTGCAGGCTGCTTATGGGCAACTGAAGGTGTCAGAATTCATACCATGTGTTACAGAAGAAAGGCCCAGAAAAGATCAAAGTAACTTCTTAGCAGCGATGGCTTGTGTCCATGTGTGCTGACAAAAGCCAGGTAAAAGTAGAGCAATAATAAAAAAAAAAATTGTTGCGCGGGCACAATCTGCTACCACAATATAGGCAGCTGTTTGCCAGCACTATAAAAAAAAATCCACTTACATTCTCTCTGACAATTTTAAAGGGGTTATGGCATTAAAATTTGCCTTGATCGTTTGACATATAATAAGTCTTCGTATCATTAAAACAACCTAAAGTGGCATAGTTTAATATGTCATCCTCATTATAAACAAAGCTCTTATTTAATCAAGCTCCAAAAACAGCTTATTTTAATATTGCCGTACATGTGACGTCACACTGGAAAATACATCTGCATATGCCAGCCTCCAGAGTAAGACAACGACGAAGAGTTATACATCATCGCACCATAGGCCCAATATAATCACTGACGCTGTTTACACTGGACACAGTATACAGTTGCGCGTTCAGTTTCTGACAAACTCCATGCACTTGAGTCTGTCGACACAACAGGACAATGGAAACGTGAAAGAGCGTTTGCTTTGAAGCTCTTTTAATAAATAAAAAATTGATATATAAGTGATATATATTCATATATTCACTCTCTCTCTCTCATATATATATATATATATATATATACCCATGTAAAATATAAAAAAAATATGTCATGATCCCTTTAAAGGTTGATTGAACGATCGAATGTAGAAAAAGTTGGCATTATGTGAATATTTGAATAAATAAATTTTTAGGCCATTTAGTGGGAGTAACTTAAAATATTAAAGAACTTCTATATCAAATTTGGAGGTGACGGTCCAACTGACATGTTTTGCTAGTTTTATCACTGATGATGCACTTATATACAGTGAGGAAAATAAGTATTTGAACACCCTGCTATTTTGCAAGTTCTATCACTTAGAAATCATGGAGCGGTCTGAAATTGTCATCGTAGGTGCATGTCCACTGTGAGAGACATAATAAAATAAAAAAAATAAAAAAATCACAATGTATGATTTTTTAACTATTTATTTGTATGATACAGCTGCAAATAAGTATTTGAACACCTGAGAAAATCAATGTGAATGTTTGGTACAGTAGCCTTTGTTTGCAATTACAGAGGTCAAACGTTTCCTGTAGTTTTTCACCAGGTTTGCACACACTGCAGGAGGGATTTTGCCCCACTCCTCCACACAGATCTTCTCTAGATCAGTCAGGTTTCTGGGCTGTCGCTGAGAAACACGGAGTTTGAGCTCCCTCCAAAGATTCTCTATTGGGTTTAGGTCTGGAGACTGGCTAGGCCACGCCAGAACCTTGATATGCTTCTTACAGAGCCACTCCTTGGTTATCCTGGCTGTGTGCTTCGGGTCATTGTCATGTTGGAAGACCCAGCCTCGACCCATCTTCAATGCTCTAACTGAGGGAAGGAGGTTGTTCCCCAAAATCTCGCAATACATGGCCCCAGTCATCCTCTCCTTAACACAGTGCAGTCGCCCTGTCCCATGTGCAGAAAAACACCCCCAAAGCATGATGCTACCACCCCCATGCTTCACAGTAGGGATGGTGTTCTTGGGATGGTACTCATCATTCTTCTTCCTCCAAACACGGTTAGTGGAATTATGACCAAAAAGTTCTATTTTGGTCTCATCTGACCACATGACTTTCTCCCATGACTCCTCTGGATCATGCAAATGGTCATTGGCAAACTTAAGACTGGCCTTGACATGTGCTGGTTTAAGCAGGGGAACCTTCCGTGCCATGCATGATTTCAAACCATGACGTCTTATGCCTGGTTCAGATTACACGATTTTAGCCCGATTTTGGCACGATCCGTTTGACGTAGGGTGTCGTGGGGATTCGTAAACGACAACGGGCGTCGGGACGCAAGATTCGATCGTATCATCTCGTATAGTGTGTCATAGTGGGCGACAACCTACGTCGCGTCTGCGATGCTTCACGACATCACGACAAAAAGACTAGCATGTTTAATTTTTTCAACGGTCGTCCACGACGGGTTCCGTCACATGTTGGAGCATTGACAGCCCATACCAGGCACGGCGCCAGGATTCCAGGTTTGGATGGGCCAGACCAATTGTGGGTAAAAAACGTTATCCAATCACTGTTTAACCTAATAAAAATTACTGACTAATATAGCCTACTGTTATATTATCTGTACTTATATAGATTTTAATGGCTTGATGCTCTTTAAATATTTTGTTGCATTGTTAAAATGTTTCGGTGCATAGGAGTCAGGACGGACTTATGGGATGGACCTATCCGAGATCGCTCTCCTTGGTTCTGACCAAAGAAGAGCGCTTTGGAATCTCCATTACGCATCATACCTGGGCTGCGTTTCCCGATAAAATAAATTATATCTTTATAAAAGATATAAAGATGTTCTTTATAAAAGAAGCACTTAAAAAATAGTTGAAATTGCATTTATTAGGACTCATGGGATATTATAAAAAAAATAATCTAAACTATTATAGCCTATATTTAGACTGTAAAAGAGGTCAGGAATGTAATATTTGCCCAAAACATATAGGCATATTTAGTTCTGCTCGTATAACATGAGGCCGAATATTTCACAATTCTTCTTAATTGTTTTCAACAATAGCCTACATTACAGATCAACAACCCTGCCCGACAGTTTCAATCAATACTCAGAACTTGTTCATTAACAACGTCATATTTGTTAAACTATTATAATGTTATTTATGTTAACATACATGTTGATTATGGAAAGTGACAGCATGAGTAAGATATGATGTGCAATAGCCTATATCGAGAGACATGGTCAGACATTATTTTGGCCACATAATTAAGTTTTGTCTTGTAGAAAGCCTTTCTTTAAAGTAAATTTCGTTTTGTATAAATGATATCTTAATTTTAATCATTTTTTCATCAACCAATTGCCTGGATTTAATAAATAAGAAGTAAATATACAATAATAATCATGACATAGAGGCGCGGGCGCGGGCGCCGTCCCAGCACTTGAACTGGAGCTCATCTCATCATAAATTAACCGAGACTCAGCGTATGCCTCACATAGCCTATGCAAAATATATCTATATAGAAAGCTTGAAATGTCTTTAGACGAAACAATTAAAACGAAAATAAATAGGATACTCTCTGATTATATAATCCATAGGCATACGTGCATTTCTCTAGGCGCGTTCACTACAGATGCAGCATGCTCGTCAATTTCATCTTTGCAGACACTGACACAGAAAACAGTTTATTAATACAAATAAAATAAAAATTTAGATTTTTTAATAAATGTATTTAATTTCGCAGCATACTGTCCTCCTCGATCAATCCAGGAACGTGTCCATTGTCGGGTTTTCTTTCTTCTTTTTTTGTACGTTTTTCTGAACACAGGACAGCCAATACAATACTCGCCGTCGTTAAAGACGGCACGCGATGACTGGTCAGGAAGCAACTTGTAGTCTGACATGTTTCTTGTCCACGACACGACAAGATTTTAGGAGTTAAAATCGCGTAATCTGACACAGTGACTATCGTAACAGACAAAAAAATCGTGTAATCTGAACCAGGCATTAGTGTATTACCAACAGTAACCTTGGAAACGGTGGTCCCAGCTCTTTTCAGGTCATTGACCAGCTCCTCCCGTGTAGTTCTGGGCTGATTTCTCACCTTTCTTAGGATCATTGAGACCCCACGAGGTGAGATCTTGCATGGAGCCCCAGTCCGAGGGAGATTGACAGTCATGTTTAGCTTCTTCCATTTTCTAATGATTGCTCCAACAGTGGACCTTTTTTCACCAAGCTGCTTGGCAATTTCCCCGTAGCCCTTTCCAGCCTTGTGGAGGTGTACAATTTTGTCTCTAGTGTCTTTGGACAGCTCTTTGGTCTTGGCCATGTTAGTAGTTGGATTCTTACTGATCGTATGGGATGGACAGGTGTCTTTATGCAGCTAACAACCTCAAACAGGTGCATCTAATTTAGGATAATAAATGGAGGTGGACATTTTAAAGGCAGACTAACAGGTCTTTGAGGGTCAGAATTCTAGCTGATAGACAGATGTTCAAATACTTATTTGCAGCTGTATCTTTTAAATAAATAGTTAAAAAATCATATATTGTGATTTCTGGATTTTTTTTTAGATTATGTCTCTCACAGTGGACATGCACCTACGATGATAATTTCAGACCCCTCCATGATTTCCAAGTGGGAGAACTTGCAAAATAGCAGGGTCTTCAAATACTTATTTTCCTCACTGTAATTTGTTTTTAGTTAAGGCATGGTAAATTATGATGACATAAATAATTGTTATTCAGAATGAATTGACAGTTTAACTATGTACTGTTTTTGATTTTATTTAGTCATAAAAGTTCTATTTTTGGGCATTTTTTCCTTTATTGGAAAGAACAGTAAAGTACAGACAGGAAGCGATAGAAGAGGAGAGAGGGATGGAGAAAAGAACACAAGCAGGGACTTGAACCCGGATCGCCCGAAGTGCTTTTGTGCTATATATCGGAGCGCTGCCCACAAGACAATGGCTTTGACAAGTTTTGTCATGTTTCAAGTCCATTTACTAAGTTGTTTTGATTGGTTTTTGATTGGGATTCTTATGAGAGAGAGGAAACGGTAGCGCTGATTCACTTGCGGTGTTTGTAAAATTGCAGTCTGACAGTGAGGTTTCAAATTATTGTTTTGATCTGTTCATGTGTGTGTATTCATTTACTCATTCAATCCATATTGCTATACTGAATGGACTGTATTACAAGCACAGAACTTGTAAAGAATTAGTAAACTAATGTGCAAAACCTGCAATCCTGCACCGAAATTCATATTATGGAAATTTAATTTAGAACCACTGACCATTGTATGAGGCAGAGCAAGTTTAAAACATCAACCATAACCAGATAAACTGGAAATAAGTACAGATTTTCTTGTAAACCAACTAGTAGTTTACTAAGTGTGAACTTTATGTCTCATTTTAGGTAAGACCATCTGAATGGCAGCTGTACCCTTACCCTGGTCTATAGAGGCAGGTAACTGGTTCCACATTCAGACAAAGTTTTTTAGATTTTAGAGATTTTTTAACCCATTTTATCATCCCCAAGTGAAGACCAAAAGCACCACTAATTGTAATGACACTGATGAAGGAATAATTAAATGTAATATTAAGTAAACCAATAATCTTGAAGATTTAAGCAAAAAAACTAAACAAAAACAACCTGATGATTAATATTTGGAAGAGACATCGAAAAGGGGTCATTTAACGGTACCTTTGTAACTGGCAGCTCCTTGGATTTCGTCTCAAAGAGGTTTTCCAGCTTGGCCGTGTCCAGTTTGACCGGATCCAGTTTGGACCACAGTGACTCCCTGCATCTCTTGTGGTTGTTGTACTGCCAGTCTATAGGTCTCACCTCATTCCAAAACAGCCGAATGGTCTTTTTCTTTTTCTGGAAGAGAGGGGGTCCTCCTCGACTAAGCTGAGGAGATCCAAGATGCGGGGGAGGTAATGAAGCCAAAAAGGGTGGTGGAGGGGGCATCATCATGCCAGAGATAGGGGGAGGGGGAGGGCATCCAAATAAAGGTGGTGGAGGTGGAAGGCAGGGAGGAGGAGGAGGTGGCGTGAGGTCACTCGTCCCGATCACGTTACTGACCTCCAAAATGTCCACATCATCCTCCTCTCCCAAGTCTGTGAAGTCCAGCTCTTTGATTCGAAGCTCACGTGGCATGGCCATTAGCTGGTCCCATATGTGGTCTGACTCCTTTTTGGGGGGTGTTGGTGAAGGAGCCGGTGGAGGCTTTTCCTGTGCTTGCTGCTTTTCCTTTCCAGAATGCTCCACCTCATGAGGCAATACCAGTCCTTTCACCAAATCTCCAAATTTCTCAGCCACGGCCCTCACGTTACCCTGGTTATCGAGATGCTCCACTTCCAGTTTCTTCATGTTATCCTCGCATGCCTGCCGACGCGCCTCCAGAGTGGAAATGCGACTAGCAAGGCTAGTCACAGAGTCCTGATCTGAACATCCTTTCTCATTCTCATTCTGATTCTCCTTTTCTTTCTCATTTTCCTCTCCCTTTTTGTTTTGGGCATAAAGCATGTCCAGCATGAAGCGTTTGCTGTTAAGCACATTGTTGCACTGATCGTTGACGTCCGCTGTATTCGTACAGTCTGCCCACTGGCCTAAGAGTCAAATTGAGAGTTAGTTATCTCTTCAAATCATGTCTATTTTTATTTTGTAGTCTTGCACTGATAAGGGGCAAACAGAAATGCTGGAATGAGTTTTCCCAGCTGAAAAAAAGTGTTTAGTTTAGTTTTATTTGACTTCATATGTTATTTTTTATTTAATTTTACTTGATCTGCCAATGACGGGTAAACTGGGAAAATTGGGAAATAAAAGCCATACATATTTCTTGCTGACCATGAAACTGCTGTTTATATTATTTTTTATTAAAACAAAAGTATAAAATTAATTTGATATTTATTTGATTTTATATTATCAGCATATCATATCCACAACTGACAGGTAAAGTGGGAAAATAACCTTGAACTGGGAACAACATCTACCGATGTTTTGCTGACAATGAAACTAGCAATATTATTATTATTATTATTTAAAAAATCATTAAATACTGTATACTTTTTATTTTATATAATTTGGTGCTTGGCAATCCAATGAGAGTAAAATGCCAGTTGGCTGGTAACTTTACTATGAACTGCAACATAATTCATCTTTTAAATCAAAATCTAATAACTGTCTGACTATCGCTGACGCAAGTAAAACATGCTTCAAATAAAATACATGGAAAGAGTCTACTAAAGAAAATATCTTCCAACTTTTACAAAACAAAATTTTTACCAGCAGAGGTTTATCAGGGATACCTATACTGTTAAATATAGTTCCATGGTAGTAAAGAAATAATGTTCATTTGGACCCTGTGGCGAATGCTAGACCCTCTGTGTTGCACAGTATTTGATTCGTGTATGTGTTGTTCTCACCCGAGTCACTGTGGCTGACGAGTTTCTCCTCTCGTTCTTCTCTCTCCAGAGTGCTGCTGGCCGAGGAGATGCTGGAGGCAGAGCAGTTATCTTTCTCATTCAGCTCCTCATTCTGCCTTTCCTTCTCACTCAGGACGACGTTTGATACATCTCTATCTAACATCTGCTCTCTCTCACACTCCTCTGTACCCAGTCCGTTCGTTTCTTCCTCAAAGTGTCCTTCTGGTTCTTCTTTCTTTTCATATTCCATTCCACTCACCACTGTTTCCTCACACACTTCTGCCTCAGCATCCTCTGCTTTCTCCTCTGTCTCAGAGTTAGTTTGAAACAGAGAGAGGGTGATGTCTGATGGATCCACGGGGCTCTGTTCCTCCTCTGGTTTGGAAGGCGACACCGGCGTAGACACTGAGGCAGAGAGAGGCTCACAGAAAGGCTGCACAACTGCTGCCTGCCCAGGATGGCTTATCTTGGACTCAGTTCCTGAGAAAGACCACATGAAATCACATGAAATAGGTGTTAGTTATGTAAAATCCATGAACTTCTTGGTATTCAAGTGGAGGGGTATTAGTGGAAGGAGCCTTCTCGTTCTGTGCATCTGATTGGACAAAAATCTGTGTAGTGCAGGATGAGTCATCAATATTTATGATCTGTTTCCTCTGAAGTATATATATATATATATATATATATATACATACATACACACACACACACACACTACGTGGCTGTTGAATGCTTGAATCTGATTGGTTGATGAACGTTCTAAGCAATTATTTTCAGAGAAACGCACGGCTAAAGTAGTTTCAGGCAGGTCTTGACTGCTTTACAGACCCATATCACAATTAACAGCAACCATTTGTTATTTTTATAAAACAATTCAATAAACACAAAGATAATAATGAGTATAATAAAATGTAGACACAATATTGGTAGTTACTTGGTCTATTTCCCCCTTTGTTTTACGTGTGAAAACTTTTTTTTACACGATTTTGCTTCTCAGGTAAATTTATATTGTTTTAAAGATGTTTAGACATTTTTACTGGAAATCAAGACAAACAAAAACTTTGCATGAGTACAATGCACGCACCCCTCATCCCTTTCAGTCAGTGTTACGGTAACCCCCATAACATTACAACATTTACTCCTCCACATTTGGAAAAGCAAATAAATACAGGAAATTTGATCCTGCATGGGGAATAACAAAACAAAATTCCTCACAACGTTCCCATCAAAGGTTTTGTATGGATACGCAGGCAAAATATGAAAGCTGAATGACAGAGCTGATAACTCTAAATGTCATTAAGGAAATACTGTATATTATGAATATTGTATATAGAATACAATTTATTACACTTAAATTATGGAAATACACTTGTGATTTGGTGATTACTGCTGAAATCCCCCCAAATATGCTGCAAATAATCTGTTCTTGTTTTGAAGGAAGGAACCAGAGTCTAAAAATGGGAGGAGCTCAGACCTCTGAAACCACAGTCTGATCCACACTGCTATCCTTTTACACAGGGCTGGTCATGCTTTTACTCACTGACCAGTGTGTGACCAATGCTCCGGCCTTCAAAAACCACATGAATGTCATGCAACAAGAGTCTCACTGAATGGACAACCTCAAGCCACCCCACTCAATTATCATGTCACGGCTGATGGATGTCTTACTTTCTTTCTGCTTTTGTAATATAATTAAATATCACCCTGTTATTCCAGTAAATATTTTGTCATACCGCCACATTGTTACAGATATTTTTTATTGCTGTTCCTGGAGCAATCTATGGTTAAGGCAGGACCTGCATGGTTTAAACTAACCTATTGGTTACAATTACATGTCTTTTACCACAAGGTTACACCACTCCAAGATTTCATGGAAAATAACTACATTTACATTTCTATTTCATTTTTTATTAAAAACATTTTAATTTGCAACCATATTGCATGTATTTTATTAAACTATAGTACACATTTTGGTCACACTTTAGTTTAGCATCCAATTCTCACTATAACTAACTATTAACTACGACTTTTGCCACAAACTCCTAATTCCTGCTTATGAATAATTAAGGTAGTTGTTAAGTTTAGGTATTGGGTAGGAGTAGGGGAAGTAGAATATGGTCATGCAGAAGGTATTAATATATGCTGTATAAGTATTAATAAACAGCCAATATCCTAGTAATATGCATGATAATAAGCAACTAGTTAATAGATTTGGACCCTAAACTACAGTGTTACCAACCATTTGGTACCATTTTTTGGTTACTCATCACTTATGCCATTGCAAATGTTGCATGTGAACGGCAATGTTGTTTTGGACATCAGGTTTGGAACAACATCAGAGTGACTAAATTTTCCTTTTTGGGTGAAATACTACTTTAAATGTATGAAAAGTTCTTACATTGTTCCCTTTTCACAGTTCAAACGGCATACTTACTGGATTCCTTTATTATCTAAGAGCTTCTATTGAGATGAATGGGAATGCTTATAAAAAAACTATAACTAAGATTAAAATGTGATTACAATTTTCAACTGAATTTGTCTCGAGCTAAATCGGAAACTCCACAGTGAGACTGAGTGATTGACCAGACTTCCAGTCGTTCAGCCCGTTCATACCAACTCCAGCCTCTCAGATTCAGATGTGGCTGCAAATAAAAGACTGAATGACCACTGACCCAATTTCAGAAATTTTGGTTGATATTTGAGGTCAATAAACCTCAAATAAATGTAATTTTTCCCAATGGCTGACTGCCCCAGTGGCTTTACATTGTTTTCATTACAAAACATTTGTGTGGCAACGGCTCGATTCCACACTTTGGAGGAAAAACTAGGACCAGAGTTTTTCCAGAAATGTCACACTGTATTACTGTACACGTGGAGGAAACTCACCTTGTGCTGGATGTTGGACGGAGCATCTATCCTCCTGAGCCTCTACAGTCAAAGGGGTAGCAGAACGAGACAATGAGCTGCTGGAGGATCGTGAACTCAGGCTAAGAGTAATTTCGGTTCGCCCCCGTGTTGTCGACCTCGGACGTTCCCTTTCAGTTTCCTCTGCTGCAAGCCGCTCTATCTGCTTATATCTGCACACACCATATAAAACACAGTGAAAGTCACTAAAAAACATTCTGCATCAGGGTCAAAGACACAATGCTAATTTTTTTTATTTAAAAAGCAAAATTAATGGTTTTTTCTTCCTTTCTTTTTTACATAAAATGACTTGTATACACATCTTCTATGATGACTATAGTTTTAATCTATGAATTTAAATTCATTTTGATATTTTTGAGGGCATAAATGTCAGGGTGATACAACTTTCCTGGTATCATAACAAAGATATTCAAATAATGAAATTCTTAAAGATTGGCATAATCTATTTTTTTTATTACAAAAGTAGTTTAACAAAACAGTTTTACTGCTTAAATTATGGTGCAACCAACATTCAATAACATGCAAACAAAAAAGAAAAAAGAAAAAAGAAAAAAGAAGACAAATCAGGAAATTATATCATGGATAAATTAATCCTTTTACAGGGAAATATATTTCTAAAAACTTTTTTGAAAATAGTGATTAAGATGTCAGCACTCAAAATTTATTCAAGGTGAATTCAAAGATTACATTTCTGATAACATGGCATGCATGTTTTAAACTATAGATTTTTGATGGATTTTTCCTTTTCTTTATCATGAACCCTCTTATTTGTCATTGACAGATCAATCTCCAGTTGCAGTAACAGGGAACCATCTTAACTGTTTATGTGAGGTGATGTGGCATTGTGGGTAAAGATATGGGTTTGTAGCAGAAATGTTGATGGTTCAAACCCTGTTAGTGGCAACTGAACTATGTCTGTCATATTTGCTCTAGGGGAAATTGTACTTGTATTAAATTATTCTAAGTTGTTTTTAATAAAAGTCAGAATGTTTGCTATTCTGAGGGGTGAAAGTCTGAAACAGCATGTGGACTGAAAAATAATTGTCTTAAAGGTATACAATTTTTGTAATAGAATATTCAAAAACCACTTGCATAGTGCGATATATATCATGCAGTTGTGTACTTACATTATCCCCAAAATTTCCAAGGATTTGTAAATCCAGAGAAATTCCAGTTTTAAATAATGGCTCGTCCCTTGTTATTGTCACATATCAATTACGTAATATCCGCACCACCCTTGGTTTCCGCTTGTAGAAACCATAGATATAATACATAGATGACTCATTAGCGGACGTTTCAATGGACTTGGCAAACACACCGCTCTCGCATGTGTTTTAATACAGGTAAGCAAATATATATAATTTATTGTACACATACAGATATATTGAACTTTGTTTTTACTTCAGTAACGCTTTTTATCAAGCGTGACCAAGCGTTTTATCTGGTGACCAAGTCTATGGCAATGAAATTAAATATACAGTATGTGTTGCACAAAAATATTTAGCCATTACTTGCAAATACTGTGGGTTTGTTCAAATGTACTTTTAGTACGATTGTTTTAAACGTGAAAAACTGTCCAGCATTAACTCACCAAATCATTCGACAAGTAGTCACATATCAGGTAACAGGCTAATATAGCATTATATTTCACATTCCTTGCAGCTAATTCATTACGATGACATTAAATAGTGTGATCAAATGTATAGGTGATACAAAAACTAATTTATTAGCTGATTTATAATTTATATGATTCGTGAATTTCATACATCTCTGGATGGTGAAAAGGACATCTCCCATCGTTCCACTCTTCTTCATAGCATCATCAAGCTTTATCATTGTTTTGAAAATGGGACCTCTTGTGGCGAAAAAAATTACATATTGTACCTTTAAATAAATTTCATAGCCTCCAGCATGCCAGAGGATACAGATTCTCACTTTGTGCATAAATAAACTTGATTTCCAAACTCACCAAATCCTCCCACTATGCTGCCTATATAACTCTCCCTAAACAGGTGTCAACACAGATGCTGTCTGCTCCCCTCCTGTCTTATCAACCCATATGCACCAACACTAATATACAATATTACCAAAAACAAGAACCAGATGTTTCATAACTATATAACATTTCCTTTCTATCACCTGAATCCTTTAATTCCATCACACTTTAATTCCAAAAAGTTTGAAAAGACCTTTCGATAAGATCTAAAATAAATGCAAAGACATTGAGTCATTCCACTTGCCAGGATGAATGTTTTTAACATTTACTGTAAATGTAAAAAGCCCATGTCTAAAGTCAATTACACACCTTGTGCTGCCGTCTTTAAAGGTCTTAATCTACAGCAGCCGTTCAGGGGCCCTGACGCCATATTTCACCTGCAGCGCGTGCCGACTCGCTTCACATCTGCTGCTCGTTCCAATAAATGTTTTCAAGGTGTATTACTATCGGTGCGCTGATAATTAATATTAAATAGGGCTCAAGGCTTTATGATATATTTGCATTGGACTGCAGTAATTTATCCAATATGATTGGAATGCTCATCTTTGATAAGACACTGATATCATTCATAACAAAGAAGGCAGAAGGATTTTTGGCATGGAGATTTTCTGAACTTTATTACAGTATCAGAGATATAAGGAATGTTTTACACTAGCAACAAGAAATGTATATTATTATCATGAATCTGCAAAATATTCAAATATCCATTTTATTGCTATACTGGAGACTGTTATGATGTTATGATATTTTATTGTTCTATATTATTATTAGGTAAAAAATTATATTTTTATTCAGCAAGGAAGCACTGATCAAATGTTATTTTCTATTTCTATTCTAAAATCCCCAAAATGCTAAATGAACTGAAATGTTTCTTGAGCACCAAATCAGCATATTAGAATGATTTCTAAAGGATCATGTGACATCTGGAGTAATGATGCTGAAAATTCAGCTTTGCCATCACAGGAATAAATTACATTTTATAAATATAAAACATATTTTTTTAACCATTACAAATTTTATCTTTAAAATTTATTTTTAAAACGATTCTATTCTACTAATCATATTATATTAATTATATATTATATAATATTTTGCTCTATATAAGTAAAAGTCAGTCTGGAATGTACCTTTCTTCTCGTGCTTGTTTGACCTCTTCTCTCTTGTCCACATAATCCCGACTGCAATGAAGACAATAAACATGAGAAAACAAGAAGATGCAAAAAATAATGCCTTTTATATATATATCTACCAAAGACATTTGGAGTTCCTGGGGTTAAATTATGTTTAATGTTAATTAAACAATAACAATTCAAGTTGGTGTCTTTGTTATTACACAACAGTAGAGGTTGACAGGACTTAAAGACTTTATATGATAGGATTGGAAAAGACACAGAAATAACAAGCATTTGTCTTCCTGCAGTCCACCGTGATTATTCATTGTCTGTTCTAAATGCTGTTTTCTTTTGAATGACCATAATAAGAGGCAATAACTTGTCCAATCAGGAAAACTCCCAGATCTCTGATAAAAAATTGGAAAGAGGTCCCAGCTGTTTCTCCAAACTGTTGGACAAAATGTTTCTCATGGTCATCTCCAACTTGAGAGATTCGGAAACTAATCAGACGTCGAAAACGCTGATATATTTGTCATATTAATGAAATAATGTAGCCCTGGGTGCATGCAATAATGGCATCATAATGAAATGCTAAGAAAGGCCACAAACTTGAAACGGCTTCTCTCCTCTCTTTCAATCCGCTGAAGTCTTTCCTCTCTCTCCAGACGCCTCCGCTCACGTTCTGCATTCAGAGAGTCCTGGTGCTGCCTGTAGGAAGAGGTTAACAAACCACCCAGAGTCGGTCTGGAGGACCAGAGAAATTAAAGAGGATCAATATTACAGTATTAAAGAACAACAGTACTTGAATTAATCAGTATTCAAAATTGCATTCTGGGGGGTAAAAAAGAGAGTTCCCGTGTTCGCATCAACCCTTAGACTAAATAACAACCTGAGGCAACAGTGTAAAAGTAGCCTGATCTCCAGACTGGAGGTCTGCATGAGGTAAATTAATGACACAATGCATTTGAATTAATCATATGTGTTAAGGCACACCTTAAGAAAAAATGTGCTTTACGCTACTCACATAGAATGATTGCAGAAAATGTTTTATATATGTTTGTATTGCACATTGATGGAGCAACAGATTTTGTGTAAAAAAAAAAAAATCATAAAAGTGGTTCATTTTGTTTAAGAATCTTATAAATGTATATATTTTTAAAAAAATATGACCGTTTCATTATAAATATGGTGATTATCTCTAAGGTGGACACTGAACTTAATATATGATATTTACCATCTGCATTTAATATATATAAAACCATAACCATTTCAGCCTTGAATGCACTTGCACACATGTACTTCATAGAAGAACAGTGGCTCACCTGTCCGGTCCTGTACCCCCAGACGGTCCGGACCGGTTGTAGGGTGTGGAGGGGGCACTGGACACCCCAGATGACCTGCCAGGATATGTTCCTGCGTAGCCATTGCTAAAGGAATGAGGAAGAAGAATTTGATAGTCTGTTCATAGTTCAAACAACAAATACTTTAATTATATATATTTTTAGATTTTACATATTTAAAAAATATATATATAAAATATTGTTAAAAAAATATGCTATTAATATTAATATTAATGCTATTTTTAACATTAATAATAATACGAAATGTTTATTGAGCACCAAAACAAGTGACACTGAAGAGTAATAATGCTGTTTAACTGTTTTTTCTCTCCCTTTTTTGATCAAATAAATGCAGCCTTGGTGAGCATAAGAGACTTCTAAAAATATTTTTAACAGTATATATTATAACAAAGTTGATTTGTGGGAATTTATTGTCCTGAAGTTTACCTCTTAACAGCATAAAGCTAAAGTCTTGATTTATCCAAGAGAACTTATGGCCATCTTTTCCATTCACTTCATTTATCATTCATATCATCAGCTAGTACACACAGAGAAGGGGGGTGAAGCTCTGATTCCAAATGATGTCATGTATTTCCTCCATCAGGACCACAACACTACAGACGTCCTGAGTGAAGAGGCCAACGTGAAGCCTCACAGACTCCCCAAAAAGCCAAGGACACACACACACACACACGCACACACACACACACACACACACACACACACTAAATCCAGACTTTACATGAGTAGGTGACAAAATAAAAACCTCTTCCCAAATAAAGCAGCTTGCTAGTTCAGATCACTGGCTGGAGATGTACGCGATATGACCTTGTATTGGGAGATATGATTCAAGACGTGGGGGATCATTTCTCTGCACAATCCCATCATCATTAAAAGAGGTCAGTGACATGCTGTCATTCGCTCCTTACACTTGCCTCTATGTTTGAGTCTGCTGTGATTCATTACACACATTATCAGAGTAAGAACTGAGAGCCGGGAATGAATCCTGGCTTAATACCAATGGGAAAAACAGACACTGTTCTAAATTTCAAAGTGTTCCAGCACCTGACAGCATAAAAAAAATCAAACACACTTTAAAGTAAATCGGTTTAGCCTTGCCAAATAAAATCCTGTTCTGTAGAATTTTAACCACAGCAAGTAACGAATTATTACTAGAAAATGGCAGCATTACCCACACTAGGTGTCTGGGTTGATGTGATACATAATATCTTTGTGATGGAGAATTAAATTAAATTAAAGGTTGTATCAGTCATTTCAGGCCCAAAAAAGGCCGAAACATAAATGATCACATTCATCTAATCTTTCCTAACGATCCGCTAGCTGCCCGACTTCGCGTCCAGCCGTGCACGAGCACAAAACCTCACAACATCCGCCCCTGTCGGTGATTGGTTGGAACACTGTTTATATTGGTTTTGAGTGGTGGTTGTACCCATTTGTTTTGTGTGCAGATTTCAGAGCCTAGGCTGCCTACAGAGACGCGGTTTTTGGACGGCATGCTTATGGGGCGGGCAGCTAGCGGATCGTTAGGAAAGATTAGATGAATGTGATCATTTATGTTTCGGCCTTTTTTGGGCCTGAAATCACTGATACAACCTTTAAATTAAATTAAATTAAATTAAAATTGTATATATTTAATATTTTGGTGTTGTCTTGTCTTGTGTTGTCTTGTTTCAGAATATTGGACTTTTAAAATATAGCAATATTAAACACTTTTAAGTAGGGTATACCTTTATCCTTTTAAACTACTTCTTGTAGATATCAAAGGACTTTTCACACTGCGCTTAACCCCGGGTTACCGTCATTCTAAATGCATTTTACTGCTTAAAGCAGGCGTGTCAAACTCAGCTCCTGGAGGGCTACAGTCCTAGAGTTTCCAACTCTGCTCCAACACACCTAGGCTGCATCTAAAATCTTAGAAATTATGCCTTCGGAAGCTGCATTGCAAGGTAGCAATTGCAATGTCCGAATCTAATGTTAGCTTCACTTCCTGTTTCCTGAGATAACTTCATCTGATCGATTTTTGAAGGCAGCATAGATGTATCTCTTGCTGTCTTTGATATCCCACAATTCTTTGTGTTCCACTCCATGACATAAGCTAAAAAAGAAAGATGGCGTCTGAAAGTTGCGGTTGGTGGTCAGTTTGTGTGTAAATGTATGTTTTTGGCCCACATTCTCCACTTTTTATGTCACCTATAGCGAGAAATTACTATTGTAGTAATTTACTGTAGATCATTACACTGTTACCCTGTCTCAGAAGTCTGTCCAAAATCAGTTTTGTGAGGTACCTTCGTACACAAACGCTGCCTGCAAAGTAATTGCCTGATAGGGCGGCGAGGCAATAAGTCCTCTGACTAAGTTTTCAGATGCAGCCCTACTTGTAGTTTTCAAATAAGCCTAAAGGCCTTAATTAGCTGGATCAAATGTGTTTAACTAAGGTTAAAGCTAAACTGCTGAGTTTGACACCCCTGGCTTAAAGGAATGTTTCACATTTGTAATTTAGAGTTAGCACCCCTTTTTACCCTGGGTTATGATACCCTGCTCAGGAGTGCGGTGTTAACCCCGCATTGCGGTGCCAAACGTGTATGGCGTGAAACGATGCAGCGTTAGAATGTTACAGCTAGATGTTTAGCAACCGACAGCCAATCACGTGCCTCGTTTTCACATTTTGGACCATCACGGAATCACAGCACGTTGTATAAACATTATGTTTCAGCGTCTGAGGAAGAAAATGTCAATTGGACAATTGGAGTAAAGAAGAGACCATTTAATTCTTTCCTTTCTAGTCCGACAAGTCCTTTCAGGATAAACTTGATAGTACAGTCAGCAAAATATGATATTGGTAAAATAGGATATGCAATGCTGCAAAACACTGTAAAAATACTCTGTGTGGCATTAGCCAAATCAATGTACAGTGTGAAAAGTCACTGTATGAATACCCAGAAATAATTGTTAACCCCGGGTAAAGTACTGTATGAGCTTTGAAGCAAGATAACCCAGGAATCTCTTTATCCGATGTGAATGACCCAGGGTTAACTATTTCAAGTGTGAAAAGCCCTCAAGAGATGATCAAGAAAAGATGGGACAAAGAGCTTACGAAAAGGTATAAGCCATGACTTGAACCAACATGAGAGTCACAACCTTTTCCTTTTAAATTGTGCACCAGCTCAAGCTCACAAACTTGATTTTGTTTCCAACTTGTTCCCTTACCTGCCACAAGAACTGCATGATGTGTTTGAGTACTTAACATCTGACAGACTGCACAGAAAAGACAGAACATGAAAAGTGAGTAAACGACACATAAATTACAGGAAGATTAATCTGACTCAAATCTGTGACAGAAACAGAGGACAGAGGAACAAGTGCAGTCGGGAGATAAGTACAGAGACAATACAGACAGAACGTGAATCAAAGCAGCCTCTGTTTATTAGTGCAAATATCTGTTTAAAAGCCTTGCATTAAGTTGCTTGTATGTAAACACGGTTTGAAACACGGTTTCACAGACAAGCCTTAAGCCTAGTCTCAGACTAAAATGCATGTTTGAGCTGTTTTAATTTGAAAGCAACTTGCACTGACATGTCTTAAAATATGTCAGTGACATTGTTTTGTCTCAAGATGCACACCAGTGAAGTTTTTTTCTAAGGCGCATCTATAAAAACTACTTAAACGTCCTAATTCACTAAGGACTAATCCTGGCTTAATCTAAACCCTGTCTGTGAAACCGGGATTTTTGTGCTTTTAAGAGCCAACCAAAAATAATAATAATAATCTGTCAGAGTGAATATTAGCGATTGTTTTGCATGTAAAATAACTACTTTTAAAAGATCATCAATGGAGAAAGATGCTTTTTGCCAAATGGTGGTTATAACACCTCCCAGAAGTGGCAAACTGGACCATGCTAACCAGTCAAATATTGACCCCTTGCTTGCTATTGCTAGTCGCTGTAGTCATCAATAGTTTCCCAGTTTTCCCAGAAGAGAAGATTTGGATGTCATGTTGACTTTATAAGTGTACTGTGCCCTTAGCATAAGACTGCAATTATGTTATTACAGCATTAATCATATTAAAGCTGCATATTGAAGAGTTTGCATAGTTTCAACAGACTAAAAAAAAGAGCTGTCTTTGATCCACTTTATAATCCAGATGGGTTCCTCAAACTGCCACAGTCTTAATGTCAGGCAAACATGCACATGACATTGCAAAGCATTTTCAGCTTCATTCTCATGAAATGTGGACCCTACAGGCACTGTCCAGGTTGAAATAGAATTGCCCTTTTATCTGTGACTTAATTTACAGGCTTCTCTTGGCTTTGTAGTGGTACAATGCCTCAATGAAAGGCAGATGAGTTGTAAATGTCACTAAAAGTTAGCATCCTTTAGGGAGTGTCTTGGACTACAGTGGCTGGTTCAGGAAAAATAAAAAAAGAGACTTTAGTTTATAAATAAGTCTTTTTACATTCCATAAAATATTAAGGAACCAACATAAAACCCATTGAGTATAAAGATTTATCAGGCTATGATCGTACTAGTATATATTTCTCCTTTTATTGGTCTGAGGATTTGATATATAAGACAGGTTAAGCCACAATATTGCACATGACCATAAGCCGCAGCGAGTGTAGCACTTTTTGTGAGGCTGCAATTTCTGGTGGATACAGGACATTATACTGTGTTCTCTTGGAAGAGGATACAAAGGGATAGAGTGATGATCCACTAGGTGAGGGTCTGACTCTTTTCAGAAGGTAGGTTTGATGGAACAGGCAAAACAATAAACCCTCGCCATTCACAGGAGATCCAGAGATCAAGCAAACCAATGTCAATGTCACACTTCCTTCCTATTAGAGCATGAAAGTCCACAAATACTGTGGTCATAGTGTTTGTGAGTCTTGAATCAGTGAAAACAGACATGGGTTTCCAAATGTTACCTCTCAGGGATCTCATAGCTTGACTTATGTGGGAGTGAAAGTCATTCTCTGAATCAGACATGCAGCTTTAAATGGCTCTATTCCAAACTTTATTATCAGTATAGGCAGCTTCCTTTTAAGACAGATTTTGGTGTTAACATGTAGTTAATATTTCGGATAGCTTTAACCCCAAATGATATTTGAGAAGCTGCCTTAAATTTTGGCTATATTCTCCTGTCTACTGGAGCAGATTTTGTGTCAGGAATGTTCATATATATGTGTCTATGTAGGCAGCTCACTAGGGTTTGGAACAGAGCCCATCTGTACATGCATGGCAACTTGTTCTGTGAGTGGCGAGAATCTACTGCATCTATCTGCACTACCTGCAGTGCTTGTCTGGGTCTCGACCCTGCAGAGTGCCCCTGGAAACCTTGTCCGAATCCACTGGGCAAGCAGGAAGAAGGGTGGAAGAGAGCAGAGGGAGGACAGGGGACAGTGAATCTTCGCTTGGGGAGGTGGAGGCTGATGAGGTAACAGAGGAACCCTGGGACGGGAGGGCCCCCAAGGACCTGACCGAACCCCAAGAAGACAGTCTGGGTGATATCGGAGGGCCAAAATCAGGGGTAAAAGGAGGGGAAGACACTGGGGCCTTGCGGATAACCTTAATCCCAGACCTGTCCCGGAGGTTTTCCTCATTGTCTGTATCAACGGCATTTGGAATGAAGTTGACCATGCACTTTAAAGGCAAACACAAGCCAGAAGCTTCCTCTACTGTTGATGCCATCCAGCTACAAACAACAGAATAACAGCAGAAGTTCGAGTAAATGATGGGGAAAACCATGAAATGTTGGGAGACATTAATGTTAGTCAAGTCTGGGAAGAGATAGCATCAGAAAATGGATAAGGATCTACAGTCTGGTCTCTAGCTCTAAGACTCCACACCCAGGAATCCTATTCTGCGGAAATACCTTTCGGATGCCTGTCTAGTGAGCTCTGCTTTCTGTAGCTCCTCATCCACCTCTTCCTCTTCCTCCTCTCTTTGGCGAAAAGGAGGTATTGAGGGTTGTAAGGAGGGATGGGCACAGGAAAGAAAAGGTAAAGCGAAAATGAAAGGAGAGGACAAGAACAAGAACCTTCACCACATGCTCTGATGGTAGTAGAAATGACACAGGAAACCATAACACAAAACATACAGACAAAGTCATATTACGTTACTTGGTTACACTTTTCTGGTATTATAAAATTACAGTCACATCAACACAACAAGAAGTATACAAACCATTGTGAATAATGCTGCCTTCACATTTTATAAGAATGATTGCAAATATGAGTTATTTTACCAAAAATTCGTAATCATCTACAAGCTGATTATCTAGATAGAATGGTGAATGTACACAATAGTGTGGGAAATGTTTATGGTCGCTACACTTTCTACAAAATCCGTTAAATATTGACTAAATATCTTCTTTACATTTTGGCTTTCATAAGCTAATTTCCCCAAGGAGTATGCAAAAATGAAGCAAAAATGAATCCTACATGATTCCTATTCTTTCCGACAACAAAGCAATTGAACACAACATGCGTCTACAGCGTGACCAGTGTAGTCCGACTCCTGAATGAATGACTCTTACAAGCTGATTCTTTTTACTGAATCAAAAGCATACAGTGCAACTAGTCCAGTCCAATTCCCGAACAAATGACTTTGAATCTGCTCTTTTTAATGAATCAAACACGGTATGCCGCAATCAAACTAGAGGCAAAATTTCACCGCAACATTATATGACGTTTTTGTTTAAATATAATTCAACATTTAATATGTCCAAAATGGAATAATATTCACTACACTTCACTGCACTGCTGCAGTCCTGCAGATTTATTCAAGTTTGTGTTCTTTTAATTCAAATAAGAGGTTATGATGTGACATCAATCTTTTATTGGTCACATGTCTTCATATGATAAAAATTCACAGGTCAGAGTTTACCAAACAGGTCAGAGTTTACGCAATTCGTATGAGCTTGCATTTCCGTCCACTTGTGTATGCATGGAAGTCAATGGAACGAAAAGTGAAGTCTGGTTGTTCATTTGATGTGAACTGTAGTTAAAGATGCACGTTATGGGCCCTATCTTGCACCCGGCGCAAATGACTTTGTACACTGACGCATGTATCATTCGTATTTTGCACCCGTGCAAAGCAGACTTTTCCCTCCACAGACGCACGCCGGCAAACTAGAGAATGAACTTGCGCTCCCTGGGCGGTTCAGCCCAAAAAAGGAGCCGTGTTCCGGCGCAAACAATCCCTGGTGCTATTTTGCAGTTCCAGAAAACAATTGCGCCACTGACCAGAAAAAACCTAGTCTAAAGTCAGTGGCGCTTTGAGCGTACATTCAGATGCTGTTTTAAGCGCGCATGCTTTGGTCATAATACAGAGTGTGAACAACGCTCGCAATGATTCTCTCAATGATTCTCTCAATGATTCTCTCAATGATTCTCTCAATGATTCTCTCAATGATTCTCTCATTACATTATTATAAGTAAAAATATTAAAACACGAGGGAAATCATTGTTGTGTCCATGACGATGGGAAAAATAGGCATAAAGCTTACATATTTACCCAAATTATTATATGCATGTATAACCGAAGCTAATTTGGGTGGGTTTGTCCCATCCCCAATGTCACTTCTCTTTCTTTTACGGCCCTGACGAGAACATCGATCTCCTCGGCTGTGAACCGATTCTGAAGCGCGCCTGGTAAATGCGCCGTTATAATAGTATTGCGCCATGGAACAAGCGCACCTCGTTCATCATGCTCTTAAAGGGAATGTGAGATGACGCTCTGATTGGTTTATTTCACGTTACGCCCAAACCACACCTATGAATAATGAAGCTACTTCAGACCAACCCCTTTTAAACTTGCGTTGGGCGCAAGAGTCATTTATCCCGCCGGTAAAATAGCAACAGCGCCCAAGACCCGCCCACAAAGTTACTTGCGCTTGATACTTGCGTTTCAGATCATTAAAATAGGGCCCTATGTGTTTTGTCAGCAAAACTATAAATATTAATGAATAAAATGTGTTATCATGCTTTTTATTTATTATAGTTGTTTAATACATAGTTAAGGCCAACTATTGGATTCAATTTATGCCAGCACTAAAAAGACTGAAAGTCATCAAATAGTGTGTAAGCCAACCTTTTATAAGAATTGCATTGATTCTTTCAAAAATATGAATAACTCAAGTACAAAAAATGTTTGTAGTTTGTAGGAGGATTCTGAACCAGATTTGTTAAAATCATCACAATTTTCATCCTATTGTCAGATCAGACTAATAACTGATTTTGGGGTCATGACCCACCAGTTGAGACCCACTGAGATACACAACAGTTAATACAGCAAATAATTAAGACCTTTAAGAGGAAGAGGAGAAGTCCTGTGCCTCACTGCTCAAGGGTCTCTCTCTCTCTCTCTTTCCGTCTCTTAGTAGACTGGTATTTATTACTAATATGGAAAACACAGCACATCAAAGGTCCTTCTAATTTCCTGTGGTGGGTTAGCTAACAGACATCAGGATCAGATGACTGAGTGAGATGAATTCAACTATCTGTCAACCAAACCGCTCTAAGAAAAATAACCCATAAAGCCCATCACTAACAGCATATCATGTCATCAATAATTAAAAAGCACAAGCAGTCTGTGCAGCTCAACAAAAGGAAATATAAAGAGATTGTGACAGGAGTATTGCTGACCCTCAGACATATTCTTGGGTTTCAGACAATTTTGTTAGTATTTAATGTAATATTGCTTTTGACTGATGCTGGTTGCTGATAACTGTGTGATGACAGTTATTATAAATCTATGATATTTTCTTTAACACAAATTCAGTAGAGAAAGTTTACGTCTCAAGTACAATCAGACATTTTAACATACAAGAGAGAAATTTCTTTTTTATTTATTTATTATATTTTAATCAGTATTTTGGTCTTGTTTTCCATTAAGAACATGTAAACATCTTTAAAACAAGATACATTTAATTAATTTACTTACATTTAAATAATAGTATCTCTCTTATCTTCTTAGTCCATTGGTAAATAATAATAATACAGTACAGTTCCAAAGTGTGGGGTCAGTAATATGTTTTAAATGTTTTTGAAAGAAGGCTCTTGTGCTCAAGGCTGCATCTATTCAAAAACAATGTATTCAAAACTACAGTAAAAAAAAAGAAGCAATATTATTAAATATTATAAGAATTTAAAATAACCGTTTTCTATTTTAATATGTTTTAAAATGTATTTAATATGTTTTAAAATGCCCTTATAATGTTAGTATGTTTTTTAGATAAAAATAGTCATAATTTAGAAATAAAAGGCATTTTTCCTAGCCTGATTGTAGCCCTGAGCCCAAACGCTCTGTTTCAAGGGGCGTGTCTGTCTGTGTGTAACCGGCCTCTGCTGTGATTGGCTGACATGCTTGCATATGAAATAGCTACGTATTACATGTGAAACTCTCTCGAATACTTTTACTACAGATATTATACGTTTTTACTATTACAGCTATCGAGATTAACGAATCGTGAGATGTTAAAGTATTTAGATCTATTCCCATCACATAAAATGTTGCCGTTGAGCAAACAGATGACAGTGTGTTGATCGCGAGAATAAAGATCTTATCATTGCAACGCAGTTTCTGCACTCTCTCTAATGCTTTCACCAATGCAAACACAATGATGTAAATACAGTATTGAACGATTTTGAGAGAAAGATTACCTGTCTGAACTTGAACAATGACACATTCAGAAACTGTTGCTTGGTAGCTCGATCGATCGATCGAGGCCAGCTCTGTATTGGCCCAAGTTGAGGAAACAGTCTCGTCGGTGAAATGTTTGGAAATTTCCAGAGAAAATAAAATTAACCCATTGTTTCTTCAGAGGCTCGGATGAAGGAACCAAATACCTTTGTGTTCATTTGTACATCCAAACACTGAACAACTGCCATGCTTCGGCTGCGCAGTTCCGCCTGTCATTGAACATGGGCTGGCATATGCAGATTTTTGGAGTCGTACATATTAATGATCCCGACTGTTGCGTCACAGTCGGTGTTATGTGGAGATTCGCCTGTTTTTCAGGGGTGTTTTTCAAAAACGAGATTTAAGTAAGAAGGAGAAAACAATGGTGTTTGAGACTCACTGTATGTCATGTCCATGTACTGAACTCTTGTTATTTAACTATGCCAAAATAAATTAAATTTCACATTCTAGGGCACCTTTAATCATTATAATGCAATCTTGCAGAATAAAAATATGAATTTCTTTCCACAAATAAATAAATTACTAACCCCAAACTTTTGAACTTCAGTATATGAATTAATTATATTATATTCATAAATATATATTATTTCATTTTATGGAATTCATTTTTACTATGGACTTTATCTAATAAAAATAAATAAATAATGTTTTCTTGTTGCAATGTTTGTATTTCTACTTTGCTTCTCATCGCGGGCTCTAATTAATCAAATGGGACGGCCAATTCCACGCACTGCCGAGGAGATTTTCCGGGGCTCTAGTAAGATTTGTTCAGAGACACAGAATACCTCCAGACTTTTCAACATTCCACTAACACAGAGCGGCTGAGCTGGCCGTACTCGCACTCTTCCACAGCCTCACGTGAACTTACTGTGTCCCTCCAAACGACTGACTCGCTGGATGAGAGAAAAACCATATGAAGCTTTTTCAAAGGCTGATATACTACTGCGGATATCTGTGCGTTTCTCTTTGTCCCCTGAAACTTTCATAGGATATGAGTAAGTTGTATGATTATAGTTTACAACTAAATATACTAGGACAAGATCGAGTACCTCATGCTGTGCTACAGCCCTGAGAAGTATGCATGGCTTGTACCTCCATATTTCAGTAACTTCCTATTTCCCCTCAGCCTCACAGGTTCCCAACGCCTCCCTCGTGTGTATGTGATTAATATGAACGTCTGCGCACTAGCAAGCACCCTCCATCTCTCCCTCAGAGCATTATTAAATTCTCCATCTTCTTTTGGAGCTTAAAAACTCTTATGTCAAAGTAACATGATAGAACACCCAATATAAAACTGCTTCCTGTTCTTTAAAAATCAGTACATCCTAAACTACACATAGTGTTTTATGGCCGAAAGTGAATACATGTGATCAGGGGAAGGTAAAAATGGCTTAGCGTAGGATTTTCACTTTCAATTTTTCATAGACCCATGCAAGACATGTTCATAGTGTATATTTTGTTTGGTTCTTCAGTAAAATAACCTGTCTAAAGCTAAATAAATAATGTATAAGCAAATTAATAAATAAGTACAGTACATAAATATAAACACTGCCAATGGAGTTCATTTTAATGATATTATTTGGATATTATACATATATATTTACATATTTTCTCTATAATGTATTTTATTAATCTATTCTATATTTAAAAGATTTAATAAATAATACAAATAATACATTATTGCACTACTCCAAATATATATATATATAGTTTTCCAGTTAAAAAATGTTGTTAGGTGTTTTGACGGAAATTGCACTTGTTTAAAGGATTCTGTCATTAGTTTTTAAATGGCAGAAATACAAAATATCCTTTCAAAAGTAAACTTCTCGCTCTGTCTTTCTCTCTTCTCACCTTTCACTGATATCTTCAATCCTCTGGCCATTAAAGGGCAGGATGTTGGCTGTGTGGCTGTGGCAGGGGGAAGTAGGAGCAGAAGTGTGGCCTTTCACATTTTGGAGCGAGTGTCTTCGGCTGCGTCGTCGTTCCAAACCCCGCCTCTCAGGTGTGGCCCCCACGCTGGCCCGACGCCGACTTTTATGTCCAGATGGAGAAGGCTGAGCCTCATCATCGCCATCTTCATGACGAAGGATTGACTATGGATATACATGACTATTAGACTAACAGCAAATAGAAAATGTTGCATTAAAGCATCACACGTCAGTTTTTGTGTGAAAAAAACAGTTCAGTTACACTGGTGTGAATGTGAACATCTGGATCAAACTGAGCATGTGCTAACCTCATAGATGTTGAACTGCTCCACTAGATCCAAGTCTGTGCCCTTCCTGTTGACGTGCCTCTGGGCCACGGCCTCCATGCCCTGCTCCTCCAGACTGTCCACCACATCATAGAAAGAGTCCTGGTCTGGCAGACCAGCTAATGTCTGGAGGAACACCACAGATATGGGAGAATATTTATAACAAACACATGTAACTGAGAGTGTGCAAAAAGAGTCTTTGAATCATATACTGTGCAGGTACCTTGTTGATAAGGGTCATGGCATAAACCAACAGCTCAGTGTCCATTCCATCTTTCTCATCCAGGATTTCCATGGCATTGGACCAGGGCTTACAGCCTGGATACACATAAATAAAATGGTCATAAACTCTTGTCCATTTGGTCAATTTAGACCTATTTAGAAAGGTTTCCATTTCAAGAATTTCACTTTTTAATGAAGCCTTTTTCTTTGTTATTGACACAAGTTTTTTTTCCTTTATGCCCAGCAAAAATGATTATAATTCAGAAATAGAAGAGGTGCATTCTTAGGGAGCCTCTAAAGGGACATGGTGGTGGAAAAAAATATGAGATGGGAGAAAAAATAATAAGTCAATCCTTTTGCCCGGAGAAACTTTGCATTCCCTTGCAAAAACTTTTGCATTCCCCGAGAGACTGTGCGCTCACTCACAAAACCTTTCGAGCTCTTTGCGAGCGAATGCATAGTTTCTCAGTGGAACGCAAACGTTTTTGCGAGGGAACGCAAAGTTTCTCGGGGGAATGCAAAACATTTGCGAGAGAACACAAAATCATCTCATATTTTTTAGAATTTTTTATGTTATCCTGAATAAATTAATATTCTGACACAAAACTGAACGTCATGTAATTCACCCAAAAAATATTCTTTATATGATGGTAGTCACTGAGAGACCAGAGACAGCGTTCTCTCCTCTTATGTAACAGTATTAAACCCTTTTATCATCCTAGCTGTCTTATCTTAGTAGCCCTGGTCCTATCAACACCTTTTTCCATGAGCTCAGTCCATTAATCTTGATTTATTCGTGCTATATTTTGTTCACTCTCAAAGCAGAGGTCGATAATATGAGCAATTACCAAAGAGTTGACTCAGCTAACAGATTGTTCTCAGAACTTCCCTAAAGTTCTGGTAAAGTTCTCTCAAAGTTATGAACAAATGTTCTTCCAGTAGCGTAATCGAATGTTGTTCAAAGTTATCCGGTCTTTAATAATGTTCTCAAAAAAAAAAGAAAAACAAACACAGATACATCAGTCATGATTATGAAACGTTTTTTTCCTGAAACGTTTTCTTTGTAACGTCATCTAACATTTTTTAAATGTTACTAGTTTCAGAATGCTTAGAGAACACTCAAAAATAATGTGTAACATTCAGAAATATACCAAATGGGAACATTAGCTAAATGTTCTTAGGACAACAGTCAAAGTTTGTTAACTGTCAGCTTCGCTTGTTTCTTCCTCTCTTCTCCTGTTTTAACCTGAAGGGAACCAAACCTCACCAGAGGAGAGAGTTTCTCCCCATCATCTCTGTCCCACAAACATTGTAACAGCAAGACTCTGGATACAAGCTCAGCTTGGACTCAAATACAGGGACTGAGAGTTGAAAAGAGCTGAAAATGGATTTCCAGAGACACTATGACAACTTTCCAAGAGTATTTCACTTTCCATATTGCGTGTGTGTGTGTGTTTGTTTGACGTGTTCACATTACCTTGCTTGGTGTCTATGGTGTTGACAGCCTGGATGAGGAGGGGTGCGTTGGTCTCTGTGTATTCCACAAAAACCAGCAGCAGCTTCAGAGCAGTTTTAACAACTAACCGGAACTGCAAACATGTACACACACACACATACACACACACACACACACACACACACAAAGAAATAAACAATATTTATCTCTGTACAACAACAACATACACTAATCTTAACATTTGTCTTTACACTCCATAAAATGACATTCTGCTGCAGCCCACACTTGATCTTACACCTAGACACTGTCTAAATTAACTGTGTATTTAAAGAGTATTAAAGCCCAAAGAACATCTAGACACTTTTTCCTGATTTGGGTACCATGGAGGATATTGATAACAACATCTGACACATGACTGCAAACTGACAGGAAGAGGAGCTACTTTAAATGTCCTGCAAGGTCTCTGTGATGTGACCCCTGTTTTTTTTCTCTCTCTCTCTGTACCATGTTCCAGAGGAGTTCATTTGTAGATCTAAACTCTAAAATATATGTGTTGCCATTTGTTTTTTCACCTTTGTTTTTGATAGCCATACAGTAGTTCTATTGGTCTAACATTGGTATTTATGTAGTTTTTTTAAGTAATTCATATTTCTTAGAATTTGTAACATTTCATTTGATCCTGTTTTCCAATGTACTTTCTTGCCCATGTTCTGCAGTGTTCTTTCTCACGTCTCAGTTACGACTGTAACCTTGGTTCCCCGATAAGGACACTGCGTCAAGAATGACGTTGTGGGAACGCTCCGCGTGACTGCGTTGTGAAGAACATGTGAAATCAGTCCAATGGTGTGACGGGACGTCCTAGGGAGGGGTCGTCACCACCAGGAAACTATAAGGCCTGCCCAAAAAAGGAAGGCTAGCTTCTGATAGGATAAAGACAAGAGCAGCACTAAGAAAAGAGCACCTGGGACCCTGGTGTGGAGTCCAGGTCTAGGTTATAAAACCTAACAAATGTGTGCGGAGAGGACCATCCCGCCGCATTTTGCAGGGACACACGGTAAAATAGCCTTAGAGGCAGCCATACTGACATAGGTGAAGGTTGTACAGCTATATTCAAGAGAAATAGCCTCAACTATCCACGCATTCTCTGCTTAAATGCTGGGACCCCTTGCTGGGTGACCCAAAACAGATGAACAGCTGTTCAGATTTATGCCACAGGGCAGCTTTGTGGACATAAGCATCTAAAGCTCAAACTGGACAAAGCAGATTGTTTCTTTCCAGGTCTGGATCCCAAAAACGAAGAGGACAGAAGGCCTGCAGCACAACAGATCTAGCCACATTTGTGGGGACCTTAGGAATGTAAGCCGGCCTAGGGTGAAAAAATGCCTTCACCATGCCAGGTGCAAACTTGAAGCTCGAAAGGGCAACCGACAGGGCTTGCAATCACCTTCTCTTTTAAGACACGTGGTAGCAAGGAGAAACAAAGCTTTAAGAGTCAAGATCTTGACTGGAACCTCCTCAATAGGCTTCAAGGGAGCCAAGGCCTTCTAACACCAAATCCCAGGCAGGCACCCTGCAGACTCAGCCTCAATGTACCACGGAAAAAACAGGTTACCAATGGGTCTCTCCCCAAGGACATAACACCCAAAGGAATGTGGTAAGCAGCTATGGCAGCCACATAGACCTTTAAGGTGGACGGGTACAACCCTGCAACAAATTTCTCTTGCAGGAACCCCAGCACTGTACCAACAGGGCAGTTAACTGGGTCCAGCTGATGACCTCTGCACCAAGAAGTGAATAGTCTCCACTTCAGGGAATAAAGTTTCTTTATGGAAAGAGCTCTGGAGTGAAGTATGGTCTCAACAACCTTGGTTGAGAGACCATAATCTATGAGCTGGGCCCCCTCAGAGGCCAAGCCCACAGTTTCCACAACTCTGGATGGGGGTGATGAATTGGGACCCCTGCATGGGACAGAAGCTCCCTCCTGATCGGAATCTCCCTAAGAGAGCTTTCGAGGAGGAACACAAGGTCCGAAAACGCTACTTGGCACGGCCACATAAATCATGTGTATCCCCACCGGTAATGTAGCGAGGGCAGGAAGGAACACAATTTAAAATGTTGTTTGCTCGCCATAACTCTTATATGAGACAGACAACACCAAATAAGACAAACGATTTCAACAGAGAGCGCTTACTGAAGACACAGAAGCTAGTGTTGCTTTGTTTGGGCAGGCTTTATAGTTTCCTGGTCGTGACGTCACCCGCCTATGAAGTCCCGTCACACCATTGGACTGATTTCACACGTGCTTCACGACACAGTCACGCCAAGCATTCCCACAGCGTCATTCTCTACGCAGCGTGATTTCCCTTGAAAGGGAAATAAACTTAATTTAATATGGTTCTGAAGTAAAGTATCTGTAATTATCAAGGATCATATATTTTTAAAGGAAACAATACATAAATATTGATTTTAAAATGTTTACAAATAATCTCCTTTGCAAAAATGCATATGGTTTCAACATTATAGATTGAGACACTGAGGCATGATATTTTTAAGAAAACAAGGTGAAAGAGAGAAGGAATCCAATAGACAAAAGTGAAAGCTAAATAAAACAGAAGTAAAGAAGAGCAAAAAATACAGGATCATGGATTGTGGAGGAAAGTGGAGGAACAGCGAGAGAAACAGATCTGTGTTTATTAATGTTAAAGCTGCTCTTTCAAAAAATACAGAGTATGCACCATATAACAGGAAGAGAGAGAGAAGAGGCAGTATGAAATGCATTTAAACACTGCTGTATCCAGCACAGAACAGCTCAAACATCTGCTGATTTGGTGATCACAAACATCCATTCACATCCAACCTCTACCACATACACACGCGCACACAGGTTTCTATGTTTTATGGGTGCTTTCCATAGACATAATGATTTTTAAACTGTACAAACTGTATATTCTATTCCCTAACCCACTTAGTATATAAGCCGTTTTCCTCATGGGGACCAAAAAATTTCCCCACAAGGACAAGGATTTCGGATATTGACCTAACCACACACACCTGTCCTATCATATATGCTCATTTTTGCCACTAGAGGGCTGGACAGGACCCAGAGAGAAAATCAACCTAGAACACTGCGTGCCGTGCGAACCTGTGCCACACTCTGTGTGCTGGCACACCTAGAAGTTGCCCTGCTGAGTTAAAGCATGCTTTACAAACATTGGCTCAAAAGAACATAAATACAGGGGAAAAACAGGAAAGTCAGTCATGAACACTGCGTGCAAAACTACGGCACCCTCTGAGTATTGTTCAAGCTGGCACACCTGGAAGCTGCCTTAACTTAAAACATTTGCAAACACTGGCTAAAAAGAACATAAATACAAGAAAAAGTACCTTTCGGTCCTTATTGAATTCATTACTTCTGAACAAAATAATAGATCTGGAAGGCTCTCAAAACAAGTGTTTCTGATCTACTTTTGCACTACTTTTTGAAGTTTTCAAGACTAGGTTTTAAAACCAAGCAATAAAATGTATTAATATTACCACGAAGTGCATAGGCCCAGCAATATGCAAAATGATACATCTGACATAAGAGAAATAAAAGTGATTAGTGAGTCAAAATTGTATTATTTCCATTTAATTTTTATTTGAATTTTATTTATATAATTTATTTTATTTTATTAAATGCACCAAGCATTGTCATAAGCATGCACCAATATTCTGGCGATACCAATAAGCCAATAATATCCATGTTCTGGCATACCATTTTGTCTAAATAAATGAGAAGCGAAATACAAAAAAATAAAACCAACTGTTTTAAATAAATTACTTCAACTGTTTTAATCTACAAGTGAGTTTAGGCATCAACACATTAATCTACATAAAAACATTCATTGTGAGATTTTCTAAAAAATAACAGTATTATTTAATAACGGTATTATTAAATTATTAATGTTTTTACAGATTAACTTTAAGTGAGGATTAGATGGTGGCAAAGGCAATCTAAATATAAAAAGGCAAATAAGTATGCAAAACTTAATATTGGCTGACTGTCATATGTTTGTGGTTTGGTTTCACATTCATGTTTTCATGTCTTTTCATTTGAAATTTAGTCAGTTATGTTTTCTGTTTCATGCCATGTGATCCTGTCATATGTTCTTGCCATGTGGGTTCCTTCAGTTCATGGCTGCGTTTAACTCCACTTTTAGACACACTCACATATTGGTTATGTGCATTTTTTATGTTGTGTAAATATATCAGTGTAACAAGTCATCCACTGGAAGAAGAGTTAAATGACCTACTTGAATCACTGCAAAAAACATCATGAAGTTAAATACACACACTCATTTACAATTTTAACAGTGACATTTCCTTTACCTTTGATCCAACCAGTGTGTAAAGCCACTGTACAGTTTCATTGTGTCTGATAAGCCCATTCATTCCATCCACATACAGCATGATTTGTCCAAGAGCTAAAAGAGATAAAGAGAGATATATATAATTAGGTTGCTATGTAGGTTTTAATGTCTTTCAGTGCATTGTTATACAGTTGGCTGAGGTGTTCTGTGTATTACTAACTGATCCAAGTCAAATGAGCCCACCACCACAAGTCTTAGATATTCTTGTCCTTTGTTAAACTTAATTTTCAACAATATTATTGATTTGACTGCACTGACACAATTGGATGAGAACTGAACTGAGCTGGAAGATGACAACACTGTTTCCTGCACTGTATAGATTTAATAATTAATGATCTTTACAACAGAATTGAATCTACACTGAATTGACTTCAGCTGAACAATGACACTATTTTCTTTTAGAGCTGCTGTACAGCCGATATTAACTCTGTCTGCATCATTGAATCATTCTCCTGCTATAGAGCTATACTGATGTTTTTATCAGATCATGTATTCCTTGGGAATTGAACCCATGACTGAGCCACAGGAACACAATAAATAGTTCCCTGCTTTAAAGTCAAGTTATTCAATTACATCTACTGGCATCAAATTAAAACTTTATTTCATGTGTGTTAGTGTGGGATTTGAACCTGTAGAGATTTGTATCAGGAGAATGAATTTAACCTCTGTCACCATTGGATTATTCCTCATATCCACAAGTACATTTAGCAAGTGCAAGTTCCTAACGGTTTTAGTATATAAACTTGAGCAAAATTGTGTGCTTTGAAAATTATTCTCACTTGAAATGCAACAAGTGAAGCATATCGGCTTCATAGCACTGGTTAAGAGTTTGTGTGTGTCTTTGCATGTGCACACCAGTGATACAGCAGTGTGGTCAGTGTTTCCATTGTCTCCTTAGCAACTCAGGGGAGGTCTTCTGCTGAAGGAAGTGTCGTGACAGAACCCGAACTATAAAGAAAACTCTTCACACGCCAATGAACCCTCACATATGTGTCCAAAGTTTAAAGTAATCAGAGTACAAACAGATACAGCCCTCTATATGTGAAGAGCAGGATTTTGTTCTGATCAAAGTGAAGTGTCAATGAGATCCATCTGGAGCTGTCTGAATACACAATCTGCTGCAAAGAGTTATTGTAACACACACACATTAACTCACCCGCTCCCTTTAACAGGTTAACCGTTCTCAAATAAACAACTGAACTTTGCACAAACTTTAAGGACTGTTACACTTTCAATCTTGACACAGAAATATACAAACGCACATCAACAAAACCACATTTATAGGTTAATGCATTCAAGTCGCATTGTTGAGTGAGTGTTCTGGAATTTTTCGAGGTAGTGAAGTGTCAATTAAACAATGATGGCGGAAGCGAACTGACCTAAGCTTGTGTGTTTGGATAATCTAGTTATAATTGCAGCTTCAATGTTTTTAAATGTTGCAATTTAATACATACCGTATAATTGAATATTGGAAATTATCTAAAAATATGTAATAAATATTGTAAAACGCTGTTGCTTGGTCACTTATAAAAAAGCACCCAGAGAGAATGCAAACATAATTTTTGTGATAAAAGATTACATTTTGTTAACCCTCATTCCCAAACCAACATGCACAAATTTTCGATTAATGCTGCTAAATTAATGTCATTTAATTTATGTATTAATGCAATAAGCATTACGATTGGATTGTAACTAAAGACTTCATAGCACCATAGTGAATGTGTCGTATAAATGTTAGGAACAGTTATTTTTATGTAAACTAATGTTGTGACTTGTAATCATGATTTTCAGTAGTAATTTAACAAATTCTATAATGGGACACAGCAGATAAGATAAAAAGTTATAAACAAATTAGGGCAATGAAACGATTAATCGCAATTAATAGCATCCAAAACATAAGTTTGTGTTTATATATGTAATACATGCATGTATATATTTAGGAAATATTGCATATATATATATACTGTATATATATATATATATACACTCACCGGCCACTTTATTAGGTACACCTGTCCAACTGCTCCTTAACACTTAATTTCTAAGCAGCCAATCACATGGCGGCAACTCAGTGCATTTAGGCATGTAGACATGGTCAAGACAATCTCCTGCAGTTCAAACCGAGCATCAGTATGGGGAAGAAAGGTGATTTGAGTGACTTTGAACGTGGCATGATTGTTGGTGCCAGAAGGGCTGGTCTGAGTATTTCAGAAACTGCTAATCTACTGGGATTTTCACGCACAACCATCTCTAGGGTTTACAGAGAATGGTCCGAAAAAGAAAAAACATCCAGTGAGCGGCAGTTCTGTGGGCGGAAATGCCTTGTTGATGCCAGAGGTCAGAGGAGAATGGCCAGACTGGTTCGAGCTGATAGAAGGGCAACAGTGACTCAAATAACCACCCGTTACAACCAAGGTGGGCAGAAGAGCATCTCTGAACGCACAGTACGTCGAACTTTGAGGCAGATGGGCTACAGCAGCAGAAGACCACACCGGGTGCCACTCCTTTCAGCTAAGAACAGGAAACTGAGGCTACAATTTGCACAAGCTCATCGAAATTGGACAATAGAAGATTGGAAAAACGTTGCCTGGTCTGATGAGTCTCGATTTCTGCTGCGACATTCGGATGGTAGGGTCAGAATTTGGCGTCTACAACATGAAAGCATGGATCCATCCTGCCTTGTATCAACGGTTCAGGCTGGTGGTGGTGGTGGTGTCATGGTGTGGGGAATATTTTCTTGGCACTCTTTGGGCCCCTTGGTACCAATTGAGCATCGTTGCAACGCCACAGCCTACCTGAGTATTGTTGCTGACCATGTCCATCCCTTTATGACCACAATGTACCCAACTTCTGATGGCTACTTTCAGCAGGATAATGCGCCATGTCATAAAGCTGGAATCATCTCAGACTGGTTTCTTGAACATGACAATGAGTTCGCTGTACTCAAATGGCCTCCACAGTCACCAGATCTCAATCCAATAGAGCATCTTTGGGATGTGGTGGAACGGGAGATTCGCATCATGGATGTGCAGCCGACAAATCTGCGGCAACTGTGTGATGCCATCATGTCAATATGGACCAAACTCCCTGAGGAATGCTTCCAGCACCTTGTTGAATCTATGCCACGAAGAATTGAGGCAGTTCTGAAGGCAAAAGGGGGTCCAACCCGTTACTAGCATGGGGTACCTAATAAAGTGGCCGGTGAGTGTATATATATTTATATATCATTTATATGATATATACATTTTTCTTAAATATATACATGCATGTGTGTGTATTTATATATACAAAATACTTATACACAGTACACACACATATATTATATAAACACAAACTTATATTTTGGATGCGATTAATAGCGATGCAAAAGATAAATGTCACTCACAGTCATGTAACAATACCATTCAATCACATTTTAAGAGATTTTACTCGTACACCAACTTTATGAGCACTTATTTTACTGAAATTCATGCTGAAATCTTCCTATGAGGAGTTCTTTAAAGCTTATTTAACAACAGTAACTAAGGGGGAGGAGTTTAAAAAAGGAAAGATTGAGACTGATTTTAAGTTGCAATGGTGAATGTTGACTGTAAAGGTTAGTTTCTATTTTGTGCACTATTGATGTAGAACAGGGATTCATTTTTATGAGGTGACAGGATTGCGCACAAAAATAATAAAATAAATAACAGAGTACTAAAAATGCTTCCTATCTTTGTCAGTACTGACACTGCCCAATGCATCCATTTAATTCTGACCAAAAATGATTTGAATGCACATCATAATTCGGATTTCCGAAATTCCATGAAGGCAAAGGCAGCATATGTTCAAGCTGAGAGAGTCCGTGGACAGGCAGGAGTCATAACAAACAGACTCGCACGCACACATAGTACAGTTTAAATATTGCTCTTGAAGCCTGAAATCTCAGCCTGTGTGGCAGTGCAGTGGGGAAAACATTCGAGCAGGCTGATCCACCCAAGCGTAACATGACTTCCATTTGTAGCAGGACACGTAAAGCAGGTCATAACAAGAGCTCAGGGAACTCCATAGGAGGCCACTAAAATCACAGAGCTTCCATTTGACTGGAAAGACTGGAGGAAGAAATAAAACTGAGAGCACTGATGAAGACACAAGCAACAACGGTTGAAGGTCACTGTGACTTTCTGAGCCTTAGTTCAGCTGAAGAAAGATTTCTGGCTCCATTGAAGAGACGTGAAATCATTGAAGAAATCTGTACTCTTACAGATACTATAGCTAGCTTGCCATTTTAGACAGGGTTATTTTTTCCAACCAAAACAATAATTTGTATTAATTTTAATAAAAAAAATGTGGGGTTACTTTTTCAGTGTTTGGGTAGGTTTTGTGTTAGCCAGCTCCTGGGTCAGACGAAACAAACCAGCGGTTGAGTTATTTATCGCAGGCTTGTTGTAGTTCTCAGAGCCATTGAATTGGGGCATGTCTTTGGTTTGTGTACATTTTGTTGTATGTATAAAATAAGTACTGTGCTGTAAATCATTTCATTTTTATGCAAAGCAACATAAAGGACACGATGTGAGTCACCTAAATGAGTGTCAAATCAGTAATGGGCAGGTTATGCAGTCATATTTCAGCTTCGAGTGAAACGCAGAACGGCAGTCTGAAGTTAGCAGTTCCCGCGGTGAACACAATTCCAGCTCCGGCACGAGAACGAGCACCGTAACGGATAACAGAGACTGGTCGATTACACTTGAATTAATTCTAGAAGTTTCATTTTAACTTCTAGTGTTTGAAAAACAAGTTTAAATGTAGACAATATTGCTTAGTCTACATATTGAAAAGGTTTAAAATATGCTACACTGTAAAATTGTCACGGTGGTTGCGGGAAGGCAAACACAGACGAAGATAAGAAATCCAAAATGACAGATTTAATGGTAATTCTGGCAAACAGACGATCAGGTAGCAACACACACTAACCAAGACAGTGAACCGACAAGGAGGGACTGAAAAAGGAAGAACTTATATAGGAACACAAACTAGGTAAAGAGCAACACAGCTGAACAGAATTAACTCATAATGAGGTGATCATGGTAACTAAGAAATGGCGGGAATACAAATAAAGGAAGGCATGTGACGTGAAAATAAACTGAATGTCCATGATAACTGAAATAGAACAGAACAGACTGACAAAAATATGATACTCATTGTAAGTAAAGAAATGTTATCATGTAAACCAGTAGTTGTGTGGACTATTTGACAAAAGTTTTAACTTAAATTAACAATAAGTTAATCTGTAAGCACTAATTCATGTATGATTTTTTTTTTTTTTAAATTGGTTATTATATAAAAAAATGAATGAATACAATCAACCTATTATGCTGGGTTAAATAAACAACCCAATTTGTTGGGTAAAATTGGCCTAACGTTTTCTGTCCTATATTTACCCAGCCCTTGTGCTAAAAACAACCCAAATTGGTGTTTTTTAGAGTGCATGTACGGATCATCATTCAAATACAACAATCATTTAGCAAAATGGTGTTCGTCCAGAGATTGACACACTGTCTTCACGCCAGACCGTTGAAAGAAAGATGAGCTCTACTGGACTCATACAAGGTTGTTTGATAAATAGCATACCTAAAGCCTGACTGAATGCGTATACATGGACAGAGGCTTAAAAGTGGAGTCTAAGACATCCACATGCTCACCAGCATATGCATATAAATGCATATCAGCAATAAAACAATAGTAAAAACATAGCATGAAGTTAAACGGACAATGAGTCTGACAAAAGACAGTGTCTAACACATGCCAAGTTCTTAGAAATGGGCTCTTTGTATTAATGCCAGTTTGTTTTCATATGTGAGTGTCTTAATCTGATTTTTTTTTGTAAAAAATAAAAAAAATTAAGAAAAAGAAAACCTGAACTGATCTTGATTTGTCACAAAAATCTTGACACAGATATAAGGGTCAAATTGAGCCACTAAATGGACATAGTGAAGAAAAAAAAACACTTTTCCCTCACAAAAGTTTTTGAGAAACTCGCAAAACATTGCATTCATTTGCGTTCCATCGCAAAAACTTTTGTTCCCTCGCAACCTTTGCATAAGCTTGCAAAAAACACAAAAAGTTTGCGGGGAAATACAAAAGCATTGAATTTTTTTTTCAAACCCGCCTCATATTTTTTTTCCATCACCATTGTTCCTTTAGGGGCTCCAGGGTTCATGTGGTTCCACCATAATGACTTCGATTTGGCAGACAAAGTTTTACCAAAAAAAATTTCATATTTTGACAAAAAAGCTTTACTGTTGCCAAACTACTTCAAATGTTTTATTTTCAAAAAATCTCATCCTTTTAGTGAAGACTTTTATAAATATATAATAACAAAAATACCAGGGTGGTGCACCTTTACACCTAAAAGAAAATATCACATACATTTCAATTTAAAAATAAAAGCATATGCATCACAGGAGAGGTCTATTCAAGTTAATAGTATGACTGTAATGTATTTAAAATAGATTATCTTAATTCATTTAAATAAACATCGCCCCAGAAGATGACAGTCTCTTTTAACTGTAAGACGAGATCTATTGAGTGTTACAATTTCTCTCATTCATTTTTCTACACAAGGGTCCGTCTACTCCTCCTCATGCTGTCTCCGTCTCAGTTCATCCAAAACTAAAAGACTTTTGTTTCGGTCTGGCTTTGACGACCACTGAAAAAAGATCATTGATATCTCCTGACCCAACTGTGACACTAAAACCCATTTAGAAAACCCTGCTAAACTTTACTGTTTCCTGGCACCTTCTTCAGCTTGCAGCTCCGGATTGTACCTGAAACGATCCGTTGAAGCTGGAGCAGAGCCTGCAGGACAACGGCTGCCAGATTCCCATAGCAAGAAAAGAGAGAGGGAGACCGAAGGAGAGCAGAGCGGTGACCAGGCTGAACTCTGTCTCCTGCGTCTCCACATGGGAGAATGAGGAGTTATGAATGCACCACACGCAGGCCAAGATTCCCAGGTGCAGCCGTCTGGTGTGTGTGGCTGGCTGCTGGAGTGACTCTTCATCTTTTATCAATCAAGGCTAATTACTCAAAACATGTCAGTGACAACATTCCACATGTGTTTCGTTTTTTCTTTCTTTCTGCTCGCACACAGTTGCAAGACTACCGGAATGACACATGCACACAGTCGCTCGTTCACGAGGTGCTGCAGTGTCTCCGGAGTCCCTTCGGAGCAGAAGCGCACACACTTTTTCGCTCCATATCGAAGCACATCGCTGTTTGTAAAGACATGAACGACCCTGCAGACAGACGGCCAGGGCGTTCGGTGAGAGAGCTGCTGAGAGACAGGTGAGAGATATAATGAGCTGCTCTTCATATGCTTCACGAACCAGAACATTCCAGAAAGCTCCCAACAGGAGGGTTTCAGCACATCGGCTCTGAATGAGAGCACAGGAGATTAAAGCTGTGGGTAATGAGAGCTAAACCGAGCTGGTTCCCATCTAATAGATTTGCGCGGATGGGGCGTTTAAAGTGTGTCATTTCGCCACTACTATTGTCACCAAACGTAATCATTGAAACATTTAAACAGATGTCAAATATGTTGCTCGTCTTTTTTTGTTTGACTGACAGCATTTTAAGTTAAGCTCAATCAACAGCACGTTTGGCATAATGTCGGTCACCAATTAATTTGGACTTTTCCTATTGTTAAAAAGAGCAAAATCGAGGGTTACAGTGAAGCACTTACAATGGAAGTGAATGGGGCCAATGCTCCTGCCAACACTACTGTTCAAAAGTTTGGGGTCAGTCAGTTTATATATTTTTTTTAAATAAAGAAACTTGACTTTTTTACAAAAATCACAGTAAAGATATTAATAATGATACAAAAGCTTTCTACTTCAATTAAATACTGTTCTGTTGAACTTATTGTTTAATAATAAATCCTGAAAAAATGTGATCCTGGATCACAAAACAAGTCGCACGGGTATATTTGTGGCAATAGCCAACAATACATTGTATGGGTCAAAATTATCGATTTTTCTTTTATGCCAAAAATCATTAGGATATTCCATGAAGATATTTTGTACATTTCCTACCGTAAATATATAAAACATTTATTTTTGCGAGTGAATGCAGCACAATCGCAAATTTCTCAATGGTTTGATTTTTTGCCACATTTTACCAATTTCAAAATTGACCCATGTGACTGGTTTTGTGGTCCAGGGTCACAAATTACATTGCGGTTTCCATAAAAACAGTTTTCAACAATAAGAAATGTTTCTTGAGCCTCAAATCAGCACATAAGAACGATTTTTGAAGGATCATGTGACGTGAAAATTCAGATTGGCCATCACAGGTTAAATTACATTTTAACATATAGTATAATTTTAAATTGTAATAATATTTCACAATATTATACTCTTTTTACTGTATTAAATATAGTGGCTGGGTGGAAGTAGAGGTTTGAATCTGGGTTTCTGAAATCTTCTGTAATCCTTCACTCATGGCCAGCTCCACAGTTGGGAATCCCTGTCTGTTTCTCAAGGCTTTTAAATTCTCTATCCACATATTTAACCATTAGTTACCATGACTCCATCCCAGATTTCATGCGCAGTGGCCAGAACTTGGCAACATTCTGTTTTCTCTCTTGGTCTTTTCAAATGCACCCCTCATTTGTTTCATTTACATTTCAAATTTCCCCTAGAACTGGGTCAGCCAAATTTTGGGCCTGTCTGTCAACATGCTACATTTATTTTTATAAGGCTACAGGCCTTCTATCAAGGTTTTACTCTCCGCAACATACAAGAGAGCTTTTACTGTGCTCAACACTTTTCTAAATCCATCGAAACAAAGTCTGCCGCATCTATCGGTGCTGTTAAAGTCAGGTATATTTATTTTGTTAAACCACAAAGTAGAAACAATCTGCAAATGTTTCCACAGAGAAAGAATGTGGGTTTTCTCCCACACTGGACATGATAGTGGTGCTTTTGGGGCAGACTGATGACAAAGACCTTTTCCCAAAAACGTTGACTTATTCTGACTTCCCTTCTAGTCTGATTGGGTTTTGATTTAGCCTCCCTGATTCCTAATGAGACAGCTTTATTACCGGTGCCCATTAAATTGCCATTACGAGCAGTTTCAGGATGCAGTAAATTCAGTGAAAGCTCATCATTACGAAATCAGCCGAACCCAGTGAAAAACGCTTGCGTCCTATTACTGTTGTCCCACTTCAGCCCGTTCACAGCTAGCTGGTAAATCAAGGGGACACTGATTCAACCAGGCATACTACTTTAAGAAAACAAATGGTCAACTGAGCCAGACTCAGAAAACTCAAGAATGTATGCACACCAGAAGTGATACAAAAAAATGTCTGAAAACGCAATGATTTATAAAGTCACAACTGGAAGAAATAAAAGTGACAATCGAGATATAAGTGAATTTTATGAGAAACAAAGTAGTAATTCTGAGAAATTAAGTCACAATTGGGAGAAAAAAATCATGGTTGAGATGTAAAGTTGAACTTTATGGGAAATAATGTAGAAACTAAGAGAAATGAAGTAATAATTGTAAGAAATAAAGCCACGGTTGAGTTGTATAGTTGAATTTTATGAGAAATAAAGTAGCAATTATGAGAAATTAAGTCACAATTGTTAGAAATAAAGTGATAGCTGAGATTTAAAGTTGATTTTTTTTAGAGAAATAAAGTAGCAACTATGAGAAAAAAGTAAATTGTAAGAAATAAAGTCACAGTTTAGATATAACGTTAAAAAGTTTAGAGAATTTTTCACCAAAAACATTGCAATTGTAAGAAAGTCACAACTGTGAGAAATGAAGTCAGGGTTGAGATATAAAGTTGAAAGTTTAGAGAACAAATCAACAAAGTTACAATTGTGAGATAAAGTTGAAGTTGAATGTTATAAGAACTAAAGTAGCAATTACATATAAAAGTCACAATTACGAAAGTCACAGTTATAAAATATATAAAACAGATATAAAATAGGGGGGAAAAAGTACGCTGTGTGAAAAAAAGTAAAAGAGTATAATCTTTTCTGTTCATCACCTGGTGAGCTACAGCTATTCATACATTTTTTTTAATTTTTTTTTTTTTTAATTTGATATTATCAACCACTCGGTAAACATTTGAAATTCGGTGTAAACACAGGTTATTTGCCACTGGTGTGCCGTACACCATGATTCTTTTGATAAGTGGTCAAGAAACATAAGCCATATTGTTTTAGTGGAAGATCAGGTTTTGGCACCCTTAATAAAATGGAAAAAAATAGACGATTCCAAGTGAACACAAATGCTAGAGACAACTGCAGAAGAAATAAACTGTTGAAGGATGAGCCGCAGTGAATTGTTATGGCACTTCAGAGGATGCTTATGATGCTTTGCATTGCACTCAATATGATGAAATTGCACTCGGTAAAAGGTTGCAGAGACTATTAGTCCTTAGCGATGCTAACATAGACAACTCTAACGGCTAGCGGCCATAAATCCAGCTTTATATTCTTGCTCTGAATCATGATCTTCCATACAGTGGCTGACTTCATGTTTTGGGCCAGAGCCAAATACTCTCTTCATGATTTATGCACACGCATGCATGTATGGTTGTAGCCCAGGACGACGTACGCGCAAACATATGTGTGTTAAGGCCAAAGTGTTAGTGTGTTTTTAGCGTAGCCAAGTCCTTATGGTGCTAATAATCAGAGGGCAGGAAACATCACACTTTCTTATTCTTTAGCACCTGCACATGGTGAAAAACCAGCTAGATTTCAATCTAAATGTAAGCGCCACACTATATAGTGTGTGCAGTGAGGCATGAAAAACAGCAGCATGAAAAACAAACCTGTAATTTAAATAGCAATGTAACAATATTAGAACACTCACATTTTTTTATAATCACTCAAAATGTCACTCATGCAACTGTTTGCAATCTTGTGCTTTCTAAAGGGCACACTAAATTTTTTATTTACACTGTGTCTAGAACTTGTTGATTGTGAACATTCCGGGTTTGTTGTGTCACTCAAATTCAGTGTATATTGGGTGTTACATCTCTACACCACAAACAGCTTTGTCTTCCACATCTCAATGGGATTGTTGTTGCATATTCAAATGTATTTTTCAAGGTAAAAAGATTTTATTTTTATTTTATTTTTTATAAATAGCAAGCATTTACAGAGCCCTTCACAACATGCAATATATACAGTACTGTGCAAAAGTCTTAGGCACGTTAGTATGTTCGCCCCAAAAAATGGTTTCAAGCCAGTAATTTGTATCTTTTGCTGTAGTGTGTTAGTTGGAAATATCAGTTTATATTTCCAAACATTCATTTTGCCATTAATTGTAATAATATAGTGAGATTTATAAATGCACAAGGAGTCTGACAACAGCTGGTATAATCCACTCAGAGATCTGATCTCACCATCATCAAGTCCATCTGGGATTACATGAAGAAACAAAAAACTGAGACAGAATAAATCCAGAAGAACTGTGGCATTGTCTCCAAGGCTCTTGAAGAAACCTTCCTGCAAAGCTACAGTACTGTGAAAAGTTTTAGGCACTTGTGTAAAAATGCTTTAAAGTGAGGAGGCTTTCAAAAATAATGTCATAAATAGATTTTATTTATCAATTAACTTCTATTAACTAAATCAAGTCAATATTTGGCATGACCACCCTTTGTGTTTAAAACAGTTTTTTTTCCAAGTACACTTGCACATAGTTTTTCAGGTAGCTTTGCAGGTCGATTTCTTCAAGTGTCTTGGAGACGTTGCCGCAATTCTTTTGGATTTAGTCTCAGTTTTTTCTGTTTCTTCATGTAATCCCAGATGGACTCGATGATGGTGAGATCAGATGATCCTGATCATACTGGCTGTTGTCAGACTCCTTGTGCATACAAAAATTTCAGTGGATTATTACAATTAATGGCAAAATGACTGTTTGGAAATGTAAACTGATTTTTCCTACTGACACACTACAGCAAATTATATAAATAACTGGCTTAAAACCATTTTTGAGGGGCGAAAAAACTAGCACGCCTAAGACTTTTGCGCAGTACTGTATATATTGTGGCTACAAATGAAGAAATAAATATTGTGGCTATTAGCTAGTTTGGCCGCTAACTAAAATGTTAGACTGAATTAAGACAACCTGGCCATGATTTACTTATAATAAAGGGAACAAATTCTTAATCAGAGTGTCTATAAAGGGCTGCAGTGATGAGGAATTTCACTGGTTCCTTTGACAAAATGATAGGATTTTTCCATTGGCTTTGAGATTGCAGAAAATAAGCTCTGTGACCAAAAAAAGTTTATGATCCTTTCAAATATTGTTCATCACGATAATCTTGATTAATCTAGAAAATGAGCACAACTTTCATGAATTTTGAAGCCTAACAATCACCAGAAGTAAAAAGCTAAATGTAGACTACTGTAATGAACCATACCACAGTCATATGACTTCAACGTCACCACCATTAAGCTTGTGACAACTCTTTCAGTCAATTTATTTAAAAAAGTACTGTAAAAGACAATAATTTGCCATTGTTATTGGCACACAAACTTTGTACCGAGTATCTGATCACTATCAAAACCTTTGAGCAGTGTCCCTACTGAAGTATTGGAATCTCCAAAGAGCTGCTATGAATCACTGGGTCAAATATTGTTGAAGTGTATGTCAGTCTCAGACAGCATCTGTTGAAAAAGAGCCTCACATCATGATTTCTTAATAAAATATCCAAAAATCACTTGCACAGTGTGATATATTTCCTGCAGATGTGTACTTGATCTAGCTTACTGCTACTTTCATATAGCAAACGAACTAACACATAGAATAACATTATAACTTTCAACACACTCAAATGCTGTTTAGTATGATAGTGTAACATTAGACCAAATGAAACAGCGCTGCGTTACCTCACAAGTTTCATTCGTCTAATAAACTGACCTGTGTGAGTAATCAGCACTTGCGGGTAGTTCTGCAGAATGCAATGTCCTTATTCCTTTATATCCGCGGGACTCGTGCGTGATATCTGTCTCTTATTAGCAATCACAACCTGCTTCATACCACTATAATGTTAAAAAACATGAATGTTTTCACTCATCCATAAACATTATTAGACCCATCAGCTTGACAGCAAGTCCCATCATTCAGCTTATCACTGCGTCATAAACCTACGCCTTTGTTATTGTAAGAGGTTGGCGACCCCTATATAGCGGCATTTTTTGTTTTTTTTTACATATTGTACCTTTAACTGAATGTCAAGCAGGTCCGGCTAGAGACTGCAGAGTTTAATTTTGAGCTCATTTCAGTTCAAAATAGTTCAAACCATAGTAAAATGTGTTAAACTGCAGCATAATCAAATTAGGCAAAATTTTAATGAACATATACCTTTGTGGAAATCAATTGAATATGCATGATTGAATCACACAGATTCTGTGTGGGCCTGATGTTTAAGGAAAATGTAGCTATTTTTTTCTTGCAGTATTAAGGAAACTTTCAGGCACATGGCGTGGGGCCGTTTGGAGCAGGTCCGTCAGGTGGGGCTGAAGTTAAACTGAGGTTAAACTCCATAGCAGCAACGGAGGCTCTGGATCTAAAGTCACACTGACTTAGCCGCAACCATCCACAGTGTTCCCAACAGAGTAAACAGACTCAAACAGATGCTGACAACACCACTGCTGCCACACACAGTTCAGAGAGTGTCATATGCTCTCCTGCTCCACATGTATGTTTCCAATCACCACGCTCTCTTTAATCAAATCAGGAAGTTAATGGCTTCACGGGATCATTAGAACAAACTCTTGTTGAAAGAAAGCTAAAGGATAAGAGAGGAAGTCTTATTTATTGTGACGCTACACAGTTTTTTGAGTTCCTCATGCTTGGCAAGAGGCTATGTGTAATTAAGTCTAATGGTAAAAATAGAAGGCACTTCTGGTAAACACTTTCTACAGAAATGAACTTGACCCATGTTATTCATCACAATAATATACAATCGGCGGAAGTCTTTAATGACTAAAGACTGTTTCTGCTTTGATGCTGCGGATATTTTCCTATCGATTCATGCTAACGCCATGTAAACCGCAAACGGCTGACAAAAAAGGAAAATAAAGAACCCAGGATGTTTTTCTTTGGGTTTTTGTTCCGATAAGACAAGAAAGGATACGTTGAACCCTTTGGGAAGACTGTTTTTCAGGGATTTTAAGGGGACAATTCCCTTTAAAATCAAATAATTTTCCTTTATTTAAACACCGTCTTGTCGGTCTGAACCTGTAGGACTTTCTTTCATGGAACACAAAATGTTTTTTTTTTTTTTTTTTTTTAAGGATCTATTGGTCGTTGGTTTTTCTTATGCAATTACAATGAAAGGCAACTGCAGCTTTCAAGATTCAATAAGGTTCGGATCACTGAGTCATTGATTCAATGAGTGAGTGAGTGACTGAACTCAAGAACCAGGGCTGCTTTAAAAGCTGAGAATTGCTGCCTTTGATTCCATGACAGCTGAGAAATTAAGTCATTACCTTATGGCAGCGAGGCAACAAATCAGCTGCCTAAACTTTAAGAGGCAGACCTGATCAGTTTGATTTTTGAATAAACCATTCAGACCGGATTAACCAATTTGTTCAAAAGGATTCGTTCGCAAATCATACATTGCTATCGAGCCCCTAAGGGGACATAGTTCACACTTGGCATGTTTGATTTGATTAAAACGATGCGATTGCTCTGGTAGTGCGGTTAATTTGAACGTGTGAGCGCTGCCATCTAAAAACCCTGGTGTGCACCAAACAAGCAGACTGAGGTCCGCTTCCAAACAAACTCTCGTGCGGTTTGAAGGAAATATGAACGCGGACTAAAGATATGTAAACGAACCAAAAACAGGAAGATGAGACCCTAAAAAGGTTTGGGACAGGCATCAGAACTGCATCTCCTCGTAGCAGATCGTCGTTTGTGTGTGTGACGGAGGGAGTCCTGCCGCTGTTTTGACCGCTTTACACATTTTATAAGCTCTTCACGAGTTCTCAGCAGGTCAAAATACCATCATATGTAGGCTGAGCACATACAACAAACACATGTATCCCCAGCACACAGCATTGTTTTGGATGTTTGGTATATTCCATCTCAAAATAGGCAATATGTCATAAAAGTCAACCAATCAGGTTGTGAACAAATCCCTATAATTTAGGTTTGGTGTTAAAAATGTCAATCTGATTGCTAGGCGGACCAGGACTAATGTTTTTTAGTTTTTTTTTGGTCTGGAAAATTGAGATGGTAAGGAAAACGCTTTTGTGTTCTATCGCAAAAGTATTGCATTCCCCTGACAAACGTTGTGTTTGCTTGCAAAGAAAATCGTGCTCTCTCGCAAAATACATTGCGTTACAAGAAACTTTCAATCGAAGAAAGAAAATCTTACAGGTTTAAAAAGACATTTGGGTGAGTAAATGACAACTAAATTTTAATTTTTGGGTGTGAAATACGATTTTAACCTTGAAACCATCAAGTCACATAGGCTACTCTGCGATCAGTAGAGAATCTGCAGTGGATTGCTGTGTTTGGCGGCTGCCCAACAGGTCTTGTTTCGCCTGGAAGAGGGGGAAACCCTTCAGCACGGCGCAGAGGAGGCCTGGTGCGAAGGCTGGACTGGGATCCACTCCCATATATTGACACTGACCTCATGAGGTCATCATTTCTCAAGAAAATGTTTGTCATCTCAAGCAAAAACTGGAAAAGCCTTCATCTGGAAACTAAAGCATTACATTAAAGGTCATTTACCTTGGGAAACAGACAATACAGTAAGGGGGGAAAATTATAAACTCAAACAATATTGTGTGACATACAGTATAGTTTTTTTTTTTTTTTACTTTGACTTAAAGAGACATTCTTAAAATGTGTTATACGTTTTGAAGGCTGTAGGGGAGTGTATGTGGAAAGTATGTGCTCTTCTTCTCCTGGGAACTCATTATGAGAACATAGAGCCAGGTTCTGTTGCCGTGCTCGTGCCAGTTCTGGAGATTACCTTAGAACAAGAGCCAAGCACCCATCTAGACTACTGTATGAGGAAAAAACTACACCTCCCCAGTTAAACATACAGTGTATGTACATAAATGTGACAGAAAGAGAAATTCTTGCATTTCAGAACAATTCTCATTTACCTAACATAGAGAAAGTGAAAAGAATCAGGACTGACAGATTCAGTAAGTATATCAGAAAAAAATCATCTGTTTTATAGGCTCTCATCAACAAAATTATTGCCTAAAAATGTATCAGTTTTAATTTATCAGCAATAATGAGAATGGAATAAAATAAATAATTTATCTTTATTAAAACATTTATATCTATCTATCTATCCATCTATCCATCTAACATGGATTAACCAAATATCAATCAGCAACATAAATATAAACATTATAATAATAATAATTACATTTACTCAACATTTAATACAATTGAGTTAATGCATGGGCAAACTAAAACTAAGTTATATTACAAAACAAATAGTTCTGATCCTTGATTACGATTGAGCCACTATTTCATTTAAGTTTAGTCTCTTTTTCTCATTTGACTTGTTTATCATCATTTGAAAGGTAGTTGTTTACATATAATTTCAGCTAGATTAAAATAGACAAAAAATAATGAATATGACGTGACAAAATATTGACTACATTCAAAGGACATTTCTGCCAAAATACAAAAACTATGAATAAACAAAGAAACACACTGGTGGTCACTTGTTTGTAATAAATCATATGTGAAACACACTGCAGTATGCAAACAGAAATAAAATTGAAAGTCGAAAAAGTAGCTATTTATATGGCAGTGCCATCTTTCAAACAATACACCATACACAAATATCATCAGCATGAATCTCTTTTCCATAAACATCTCTGTGATAGTTGGACAGGGTGAGGGAGACTTAGGGCTGGTAAGGGAGCAGTTCTCTGGGCCTTAAATGATTTAAAATCACCCTGAGCCGTGGCCTGATTCATCTCTGTCTCACTCTTGGCCAGGTTCAGGCTACAAGGAGGGCTCAGTTATTTTAGTGTACTAACAGGAATGTCACAAGGACTGTCGAGGGTTTGTTTGTTGGGTTTGGTTCAGTGTTGTTATTGTTAACCATTAAAAATAGTTTATGTTCATTGAAATTAAGCTGAAATGTAAATATTAAATGAAAACCGTAAACCTAAAACATTTAAACTGAAATACAATAAGTTGATACTGAAGTACTAAAATGACAAAAAGGGAGAGAAAAAAAATGCAATGATGCAAACAGATTTCAATTCTGCTGTAAAGCAGCTCTAAAAAGAAAACAGTGTCATTGTTCAGCTAAAGTCAGTTCAATGTTGACTCAGTTCTGTTAAATTACTGTGTGAAGTTCATCAATTATGGAATGAGCAGCTCTACAGAAAACCGTGATGTCACCATCCAGCTCAGTTCAGTTCTCATCCGATAGTGTCAGTGCATTCAAGTCAATAATATTGCTGAATATCAAGAGTTCCCAACTAAGCAAGCCAGAGGCGACAGTGGCAAGGAACCCACACTCCATAGGACAAAAATGGAGGGGGGAGAAAAACCTTGGGAGAAACAAAGCTCCAAATACATGAACATGCTGTGATTATGATTCTAGGGTACATCACAAGTCAGATTGTGGATTGATCATTCAGAATATATAAGTAATAGAAGAAAAAATGGTTTGGTCCAACCAATGCTGTGAGATTGAGGTGGAAGTCCCTGTTTGGCAAAATAATGGAAGATAGAGACAGATTAGAAAGGGCAGTAGGAGTGTTTGGGAAACCTGTTTAACCCTTAAAGGCATACATCTGGTCTTTAGTGACCCAAGACGTCATTCACTACCCTCCGCCTCATTAATTTTTTTAAGTTAGACAAATTTTTTTGTAAACATTGCATAGGGTCGCTAACAAAGTAAGTTGTGTAATAGTTTAAGTTTATTTTTTCTGCACAACAAGAATTGAATCTTTGATGACTGAATAAGTGCAATTCAACCTTTATTCCACAAGGAATTTCCACGCGTTTCCATTAAAGATTTGCGCAAAACTTTTGCGATTTTTTCTAAATGTCGACAAAAAACTTGCGAAATGACAGCGTTTCCATTAACCCATGTTACTTGACAACAACACTTTTTCCGCTCGCGATCAGTCATTCCAAACATCATGACGACGGATGTTGGTGGGTTTACGTATATCCCAGACACTGCACTGGCCATTACTATTAACCGAAGGAGACGTATGTGTGTGTGTGTGTGTGTTATCCAAGCAGGGAAAGCCCCTTATACTGTGAGCGGCTCATATGAGTTTCTGGGTGTTTCTCCCTCATTTCTGCTTCCAGCTCTTGATTGTGGTATTTCTTTGAGGTTTAGAATCCAATATTTTCAGTGAACTGTTGGAGTTACTGGAGTAACATATACGGAGTCGCAGGGACTGTGTCAGGCATGTCCAAAGGTGAGTAACTTTAGTAACTTGTGGATCAGCGCTGACGCAAGACGCGAACTGTTTTGAACGATTCAGTCCGATTTACCGGATTTACTGGATTGACCGGGTAACTAAAAAGAACCGGTTCAAAAGAACGATTCGTTCACGAACCGGCCATCACTAATACACAATGATGAAGTGATGCTTCACTCTTAGTTACCGCAGGCAGAAAACAAAAGAATAGGAAGTATCATCAGCAAAACTTGAAATGACTCAGCGATTTACTGCAGAGAAAGTACTGTATGCAGTCAAATATTAGTGTCACTGTCACTTGATGGTGGATATGGTAAAGAAGCTGTCAGCGATTAAAATAAAACATCTGGAATGGTATAAAACAACTAATCAAACAGAACCTTTCCAAGCTCCAAAAGGTAACAAATATACTTTATTGTATTCTTCTGTAATTGTTACTCTAACATTAGGAGAGTTTTATTTTATCACGACAGGTAGAGATCCATCCATGTTAGATATAGATCCGGGTCGCTAAAGAACCGAATAGGTAAAAATGATTGTCAAAACATTCATGCATTTAAAGGGTTAAAAAAGTAATTTCTGCAAATCTTTTTTTAACATACTTCACCCTTAAAGAGATAAATCACTCCCCAAAAATAAAACGTCTGTCATAATTTACTCACCTTTCCAAACCTTTATGACTTTCTTACGTGGAACATAAGGGATAAAAGAATGTTTAAATTTTTCAATGGGTTCCAAAACAGGTTGTGGAATGACATTAAGTGATGACAATTTTTTTAGTTTTGGGTGAACTATCCCTTTAAGTGTAACTAATATAGATGTCCCGCACCACCTAGACACATTACGTGAGGCTCTTTCCTCAAACATTTGACAAGAAAAGCTTTTACATGGGCACTTAAAATCAATTTTAATAACACATCTATCTGTTAACCTCAAAGATGGTGATTTAAGATCAGAACTGGCTTTCAGGGACTCTAGGGAGTTACAAAGATTGCCATTGATGTTAACTGCCTACTAGTGCACTCTGTAACTCTGTCATCAGAAATGGAGTGATAAACATTCTTATGCTCTCTTCCTGTTAATTTCACCTTCCTCCATTCTCTCATAAAATGTATCTGGGCTAATCTGCTGCTCGGGTGGAGTCCAGATGGTTGTGGGACCCCAGGCTCAGCCACTATACTGGGGTTATGGGGGAAAAGCTCCCTCAGGTCTAGGAAAGGACGGCAGGCGCTGAGAGGCCTCTTGCCCCGAGGCACACGTGTGAGGGGCCCCAATCACAGGGCCGAACTCCACTCAGCTCACAGGGGGACACTAAATGGATAGGGTGTGTGTTTTAACAGAAATTGTAGATGGGAACTGAACGTTCTGATGCTTCATACCCATGATCAAACGGTGAAATAATACATGCTAAAAAAACATTACATATGATGAGCACGTTTTAACGAATCACAACAATGCACAATTTACACAATACAATGTGAATGTGTTGGAAAATATTATGTTTACATACAGTGGACAAACGACCGCAACTTAAGGTAGTCAGATTGTAGATTTTTTTTTTGTCAGTTTATTATTATTTTTACATTAAATTAAAGTAACAGTTTGAGTGAAATGTTAAATAAACAAACACACTACTTTTCAGAAATATCTTATGCTCATCACTCTGCATTTATGTGATAAAAAAAACAGTAATAACAGTGGGTCTCATTCACTAAGCACACACGGTTGCTCATTTAGAATACTCCGAGATAGAGCGAGGTTAAGAACATGGTTACAGTTAAAGGTACAATCTGTAGCTTTTTTGGCCACAAGAGGGCGCAGTTTCCAACAATAACAAAGGCGTATGTTTATGACGCAGTGATAAGCTGAATGATGGGACTTGCTGTCAAGCTGATGGATCTAATAATGTTTAAGGATGAGTGAAAACACTCATGTTTTTTAACATTACAGTGGTATGAAGCAGGTCGGGACTGCTAATAAGATATCACACGCGAGTCCCGCGGATATAAAGGAATAAGGAAATTTCATCCTATCGAACTACACGCAAGTGCTGGATTACTCACACAGGTCAGTTTATTTGACGAATTAAACTTGTGAGGTAACGCAGCGCTGTTTCACTTGGTATAATGTTACACTATCACACTAAACAGCATTTAAATGTGTGTTGAAAGTTATAATATTATTCTACGTGTTAGTTCGTTTGCTATACGAAACTAGCAGCTAGATCAACATTAGAATAACATACTGACCATATTCTAACATTTCATCATGTCAAGCTAACGTTATAACATTGATTTGTTGTATGTACATTTGCTCACCTGTCTAATAAAGCTGTCAAATCGTGACTCGTGAAGCTCTGTCAAGTCCAAATTAGTCACGGACGCTAGCTCTCTGTCGAGTGGAAGTCAGTCTCTGACGCTAGCTCTCGGCATCTCAAAAACGACACACTGATATTGATCCTCATTTTAGTTCTCCTTGTTTGTCCCAAACTCTGCTTGCCATGGTCTATGTTTGAACGAAACAAGAACTGCGTGCCGCTAAACGTTACTCACTACACAGTTGTCCAAGTCTGTCACCATGGTTACGTCATGGCTATGACAGTACGAGCGGAAACCGAGGATAGCGCGGATGTTGCGTCATTGACAGGCGACATTTTTTTCCGGGACGGCCACTTATTTAAAATTGGAATTTCTCTGAAATAAAAAATCTTTGGAGACTTTTGGGATATTGCAAGTACACAACTGCAGGAAATATATCACACTGTGCAAGAGATGTTTGGATATTTTATTACAAAATTCTTACATATTGGACCTTTAAGAACATGGTTACATGGAACAGGTTAAGTCATGTGGGTACGTACGTGCTGTGAATTAGGCAGAAAGTTTTCGTGAGAAGTTCAAATGTGCGTATAAATACGAATAGCGTACGCAATTATTAGTGAATGAGACCCACTAATATTGTGAAACTAATTTCCTATATTTTAAATTTTAATTTATTCCTACAATGAAAAAGCTGATTTTTTTGCAGCCATTACTTGCATTCTTCAGAGTCACATGATCCTTCAGAAATCAATATGCTGATATGGTGTTAAAAAAAAAAAAAAATCTTAATATTAGTAATGTTGAAAACAGTTGGGCAGCCTCATATTTTTGTGGGAAAAGTATTCAATCTTTTTTCCAGGATTCTTTGATGAATAGAAAGTTCAAAAGAATAGCATTTATTTGAAATAGAAATATTTTTGTAACATTATAATGTCACGATCATATTCTGTTTTGAGTTCCCTATCAGTCGCTCACGTTCGACGTCTCCCACTCCCTCCTTCAGGGAACGAGGGTTACATTTGTAACCGAGACATTTCTGTTGGTGACTTTTTCCGTATGCTCTGTGCCTGTTCTCCTTATTTCCTGTTTGTTACCTATAGGTCATTCATTAGTTAATCATTGTCCATCTGTTCCTATTTAGTTCCCTCATTTATTATATGTATATCTTCTCCCTGTTCTGTTCAGTCTTTTGTCAGTTATTGTCTCAAATGATGTGTCATATTTCTCCTGTTTTCCAGTAAAGTCTATTTGAAGTGTTCCTAGTCGTTTGTATTCCTTATTCCTTGACTACCAGTGACAAAAAATGTGTTACTGCAATTTTGATTAATTTAATGCATCATTGCTGAAAAAAAAAAATTTTGTTTTACATTTTCCTTTAAGTTTGTTTATTTCCAGGGTTACGTGACAAAATTCCCATATTTTCTCTGAGGTCTAACTGGATCACACCAAATATACCTGGATAACATTTATTTTACATTCAGTCTGTCATGTCAATCTATAAATTTTAATGTACTGTGCTGCTTCTCTACCTTGATTTTCGCAGACAGAGCAAAATAGGATCATAAGTGTGCAAATGTGTTGGACAGAATACAGAATGTGTTAAGAGGAAAGGTGTAAACCCAGATTTACGCTGTGGCCCCAACCCAACTTCTCCATGTGTTTCCATGCGCTTGGCTGGAAGTGATGGCACTGAAATCTCAGGCCTCTAGTATTCCTATCAATGATACTCCTGGTGCTTAACGCAGCAAACAAGAGCTGCCTTATCTCACCATGATATGTCATGTTCCCCCAAGAGAAGATGTGGATCTGTATTGACAAATGCACGTTTAATGTGCTGAAATGTGCTGGAAATTTGCACTTAAAAAGTAGAGAATGGCTTTAGCAACTCCAAAGTCATGGGTTTTCATTCGATTAAATGCATACCTTGTAAAGTATAAGAGGATTTAGATAAAGACTGGAATACACTAAAGAATATTTCAAATCTGAACACAACCTGAACATTATTCACTTGCCGATTTGTCAACAGTTACAGAGAAAATTGGGCATCATTCACTAAACAACTGAAGATCACACACTAGCAGATTTTCAAAGTCATTCTGAACACAACAAATCATGCAGAAGCATGACAAATTTAAACAATATGTGTTCTAAAATCAGATCCTCTTAATTGGATGGAATCATAATCTAAAGCTAAAAAAAAAAATTCAGTGAAAATTCTAAACTCCAAACTACTTCTGCATACTGGCCCTGACTTTCGACAACTGTCTCCTCCGGTCAGTAAAATGGGGCAAAAACCTGGGCAAAAGTCATGCAGTGTACACTGGAGGAAAAATGTAAAAAATTTCACTTGTAAATTTCACAGACTGAAATATTTACCAATAAATTGTTTTATCGACAACTTTGAAAATCATTTTCACAGTGTATTCCGGCCTTAAAGGAGAACTCCAGTCAATTTTAACATTGAGCTAATTTTTTGGAAATTTGGAGTGCTGTCAGTACAGAGAACAACGACAAAAATCGGTGTTGCCTACACCGTGTTATTTTCTTTTTAAAATTTGCACCCTGTTGACTTCAATGGGGCAAGTTTTAAACCTGCTTTTAGCCTCTTAACATCCTTGATATGTCATTATAAGTGCACAGCCATGTGAGTGGTGTTATTAAGAGTGAACACGGTCAATCTGACTGCAGTAGATGTGAAAGATATTAATAAAAATGATGTTAATTCAGCCAGCTCACATACCTGTATTTTCTTCCTGTTTTCGGTCGAAGTCCAAAGCAGTCGCTTATCGAGTTCGCGCGCGCGACCAGGCTGTATGAGATCCCATTCTCCCAACTCGATAATCGACTGCTATGGACTTCGACCGAAAACAGGAAGAAAAATGGCTGTGCACTTATAATGACATATCAAGGATGTTAAGAGGCTAAAAGCAGGTTCAAAACTTGCCCCATTGAAGTCAACAGGGTGCAAATTTTAAAAAGAAAATAACACGGTGTAGGCAACACCGATTTTTGTCGTTGTTCTCTGTACTGACAGCACTCCAAATTTACAAAAAAATGAGCTCAATGTTAAAATTGACCGGAGTTCTCCTTTAAAGGTGACTCCTAAATGTACGTATGGGTATTTTCTATTTTATTCTACTTGGAGCCAGTCGCCTCATGGGGGCAGCCATTTAGAAATCACGTGATCAAACGAAAACTTGCAAAAAACATTCTGCCTATACAACGTTTTGGTTATTTCCAGTAAAAATGGAAGAAAAAAAAATGACACATGTGGTCATCAATGTGGTCTCAGACTTTTGGACGTCAGTGCACATGCGTGCACGCTCCCCAAAAAACATTGGAAGGAAAAGATCACCGCAGCGTGTATTTCTTCTTCTGGTCATGAGAAACTAGGTCATCTGTGAGCCAGGTTACAGCCATGCTACAGAGAAAGACAGGCTACAACAGCAGCTCTTTCCCACAGCCAGACCGATCCATTCCAAACAAACAACCAACTCGCACAAAAACACCAAAAACAGAGACAAATGAAGTAAACAACGTACAAATGAGTGATTAAAAAGAGCAGGAAGGGATTGAAGCTATCATTTAGACTGCTTGTCATCATCATCATCATCCTCTTGATCTCTCTCACTGTATCTCTCATTCTCTTTCAGTTTCTCTCTGTCCCAGATGGGAATTTGGCGTCTTAATCAACTGGGTTGTTTGTGTCAATGTGGGTTCAAACCCATAACCAGGGCACAAGCACTGATTGCAAGTAAACACATTGAAATCAGGTCCCACTAGGACAATGCAACTTCATTTCAACTGTGTGTTTTATACTGAAACTAGTTTAGCTGTAAATATAAGGATGCACGACCTTTCGGGAAGCACACAGGCTCAGTTTGAGATAATTATGGCATCCTGTTACCCAAAGGTGTGCTGACTCTTACTGAGAGTCCATAAAAGCATAGCAGCAGCATGAATCATCTGGGTGTGGAAACTAAAAAATAAAACGTGCAGGTCTAAAAAGGAATAGCCACATTGTTACTGCCTATTTCACTCAAAAACACCTGAAGCACTTACTCTTGAGAAACTTATTAAGAAATATAATTCTTTAGGAATCATCCAGTGTAACTGTTGTACCAGTCGAATGCACAAAATGCATTTCCAGTTTGGGCTAGCTGAAATATTATGCTATGGGGAGTAATGTGTAGCTTTGTTTTTGTGTTACAGAAAGCCGCTGTCATTGCGGACAGGCTGTAAATCGTACAGACTGCCAGTAAGTCTCAACATGCGGATTTAGTGTTTAGGTGTCTGTCGTCAGTCCCTGGCCCTGTAAATCCAATCGCTTTGACTATAAACAAGCAACCCCAGTAAAGAAATCTCTCTAAAGACACACATGAACACTGAATTCATGTAGCTTTTACAAACAACATACTGGAATGACATACACTACCATTTAAAAGTTTGGGGTAAGACATATTTTTTGTTTTGAAAGAAAGAAACTAATACTTTTATTCAGCAAGGATCCACATTTGTAATACGATTTCTATTTCAAATAAATTCAGTTCTTTTAAACTTTCTGATTATAAAAAAGAATCATGATAATTATCAGAAATGTTTCTTGAGAGCCAAATCAGCTTATTAGAATGATTTCTGAAGGATCATGTGACAATAAAGACTGGAGTAATGATGCTGGAAATTCAGCTTAGCCATAACAGGAATAAATTACATTTTAAAATATATTAAAATTGTTTATTTAAACTGTAATAATATTTCACAATATTACTGTTTTACTGTATTTTTGATAAAATATATTTTTGATGCAGCCTTGGTGAGAATGAGCATTCAAAAGCATTTAAAAAAAATCTTACCGACCCCAAACTTTTTAACTGTAGTGTGTATTGTATTTCATATAATATAGTACATACAGGTGAAACTCGAAAAATTTGAATATTGTGCAAAAAGTACATGTATTTCAGTAATTCAAATTAAAAGGTTAAACTAATATATTTTGTATATATAACTATATACATGCATGATTATACTTTTCAGAGGGCCGACATTTCTGTATTTAAAATCCTATTTTTTATTGATTTCACGTAGTTTCACCTGTATAGACAACATTAATTTAGTGATTTATTTGATTTGATTATCTGATTTATAGCTGATCCAAACTTACGGTTCCTTGAGGCACATTGAGGAAAGGGACTTTAAAGCAGCACTATGCAGTTTTAGCTTAACAGAACAGCTTCAGAGTTATTGCAATGGTTATATGACTATTTTCGGGTTGAATGGTGGGCACCTGCAGCATCAGGAAGTGTCGCGTGACATCAGGTCTTGCGATGTAACGAATTGCTTTACGGCAAGAAAGATCTGCTAAAATGAGCATCAAACAGAAATAACCCGGTGCCGTATACATGTGGTGTTCGAGGCGCACATACAGACTGTCGACAGTTCAACAGGGCGCCCAGCTCTTAAAGGGGCCACACCTTATTTCCACTCGTTACAGCTTCAATCCTACTGAACAGGTACCGGTGTACAGGGGGAGGGGATCAGGCCGTGAGTGCAGAGACATCTCTGCGTGAGTGCTATTTACGACCATACAAGTACTCCACAGCGACTCTAGGGGTCACTGCTTGACAAAAACTGAAATCCTGCATAGTGCTGCTTTAAGTCTTTAACACAAATGTAGTAGTGGGGTTGACATTTTAAATAGATTATTAAGTTTGTAAATTATAATAATTTATAAAGTCTACTATAGTCTTACTTACTATAGTTCAAAGTGAGGATTAAAAATAACAGGCCAGAGCAGCTTACACTGAATTCCCAACAATGCATACTGTAAATAAAGTACGTCATACGACTCTAATGTAATGTTCTGCTTTTGTGTATTTGTATACACATTTGTATACACACAGACGCCCCGCCACCCACATGCACAAACAACCTTTTAAAAAGGGAAGCTGATACCCTCTAGCTTAAACATACGAGTATACCACACAAATACGCTTCAGATGCCCAGATGTAACCAAACGAAACACAGAAATGCACCATCACACATGACCCCAATAATTGCCATTCACAAACGTGTTGCTCCTGTTTGCCCTATCTAATTTATTCTCTCCATGCTTGTGAGGTGAAAGGTCAGGCATGTTAACAGGCTGCTAAGAGCTTCCTCTGCCTGGGGATGAGGTTGCAGGCCAGTGGGGAGGTCTGAAGGGGATTGGAAAACCCTCTCCGAAAGGTCACCCGCATTTCACAGCCCACTGCGAGAGGGCAGCGCCCACATGCTTTAACGTCCAATAAAAAGGATTGGCAGGATGTTGCAGATCGTAAACTGAATTTCAACAACCCCCTTGACACTCCTCCCTCTGAGGAAAAGAAGACATTTTGATGCTTATTGCCAATTAATAGTGCTGGGTGGAAAATGTTTGGTGCCCAGCTTTAAAATGTATTGTGATGTAGTTAATTAACTCCTTGTGATGTGGTTTGGATGTATAGGTATTTGGTACTGTGGTATAGTGTTAGTGGTTTGTAGTGACACCACTGGTAGTTACATTATGAAGAGTCACACTTCAGTGAACACTAATTTATAAGAATATACAAGAATTTAACATTTTAATGATAAATCTACTAATTGTGTTACTGTTCTATACTTAATATTCTGATGTAGCTATTAATTAAGTTGGGGCGATATATTTTAATAATATATTTACAATTATTTTGCTGATAATAAAATAAAATATTAACATCACAATGATTTTATTGCAGTTTTTAGACTAATTCCACAATATTTCCTTATGGTTTAGTTAATAAATGAATAAATAAATAAATATGATTCAAAGTTTTGATTGGATTCATTTCAATAAATCTGTTGAAACTATAAATTTCAGTAGATCAGTTCAAATTAATTAATTAAGCAATTAATTTGATACTCAAAAATGTTCATGGAAGTCTCTGAGTGACATTTTCTTAAATTAGAATGTTACAACAAAAACACAATACAGCTGAAAAGTTTGGTAAAAGTATAGGCAAATTTTGCTGTTGTTAATTACTATGCATCATGTGTCTGGTGGATTTATTGTAAGCTAAACAATATGTTATAGGATGTATTATAATAGAGCTCATTTTTTTATGCTTGAAAGTTGTTTGAACTCTTGAATCATATACATTGAGTGTAGTGTCATGTATGGTAATGTAGTACCTCTGAGGATATAGTTCTGGTAGTTTTGGTCAGCCTCAGCTCCCACTTTAATCAGACATGTGAGTCCCTCAGCCATCACAAACTCATGCACCAGATCTTTATCATCCTGCAGGAGAAACACAAGCAGCAGAAACTCAATCCAAACAGTTGCACTTGTACAACAAACACAGAAGAAACACAGCATGTAACAACCCAACACATGGTGTGCAGTTGAATATCTTAAAGAAATGAACCATCAAGAAAGTGACACTCCATCATATGAACAAAAAGGTTTTTGTTTTGCCGCAACACACTCTCAGGGGGACCAATGAGAATTCCAGAAAGGTTCAGTTGTGCTTTCAGATATGCACTTGATTTCAAACTGACATGGCCCAAACCGAAGCTTACACATTCCTATCTGTCAAACGCTCTGTCAGCGTTTTCTCTATGCTCCCAAAAGGTTCCCACTCCTACACCAACACATGTTGCATTGTTCTGCAAACTCTCTGTCCACCAGGTGCTGGGAATTTCTTTAAAATAAACTAAAAGTAGCTTAACATGCTTCAATAACGATTAGAAGTTCAAATAGAAAAAAGAAAGGAAACATGTTAATCTATTAAAGTTATAATACAATTTTACAATTCAAATTAAAAACAATTTATTACATATAATGAAGTATACTATATATATATATATATATATATATATATATATATAAAGTAGTAATAATTGCATAATAACAGTATAATATATAAATATAATATAAATTATAAAGTATAATATAAAGCATTAATCTATTAAATGTAATACAATTTTAAAATTAATTTTAAAATAAAATTCTGCCATTTTAATGATTTAGAATTGAATACATTTTCAAAATGATAATAAAAGATATTATTGTATATTTAGAGAATATTTCATATAATTATTTTATAAAATCTAGTTTATTATCTTATTTTAAAGCTAGCTCTAAAGATGTTTAAATGCAGCTCTGCAGTGTTGTTTTATAGAGCTGTCCTGGACTCGTCACTGTAGCTCCTTCAGATCTCCCTCGGTGAGCACTTACAGTTTTAAATCCTTTTCACTTCCTACCCATGGAAACCCTTTGTGTTTGGGCTTGAGTAAGTTTGGGTTGCTAAGTGCTAATCGACTGCTTCCCTGCAGTAAAAAGTCCATTAAACACACTGCGTAAGAGGTGTGAGGAGCAGTACATGTCTCTGCTTGATTTATGGCACTCACACACACACACACACACACACGGCTGGGCACACTTCACTAATTCTACAATTACAGCATGCATCCTTCCTCCGTCCTGTATGTCATGTGTGGAAGAGAATCAGGCTCCAGCAGTCACTGATGTCCAATATTTCTCCTGTTTTGGGATTTCTGTGGACACACCCTATATGGCTGATCTGAAAATGATTAGGGGTGTTGGATTTGTGGAATTTATATTGGCGCAGACAGTCTATAATGACACAGTATGCCCATGTCTGGAGAAATGCACTTAAATGCACATGCAAAATATACTTAAATGCACGACAGCATAAAGAATGCAATTCTTGCCGTGATTTTTCCTGAGTCGGGTGATCAATCAGATGACTGCTCATGCATAAAGTTCTCAAGTGATTAATACATCTTCGATTAAAATTTAGGGAGATTTTGAGGATTATGAGATTGGTTTCAATAGCTGGAACTGCTGAGCTGGAATTCTGTCCAAGAATATTTGTGTGTGTGTGTGTGTGTGTGTGTGTGTGTATGTCTGGTAAACTCTACCTTATCCCCACAAAGATAGCAATATTTGAAATCCTTGTCCTTGTGGGGACATTTTTTGGTCCCCATGAGGAAAACAGCATATAAATCATATTAAGTGATGTTTTTTGAAAATTATGTTTTTTGTGTTTGTTTGTTTCTCTCTCTGTGTGTGTGTGTGTGTGTGTGTGTGTGTCTCAGTGTTGTGGGAGTAACAAACTAAAAGTTGTAAGCTACAATCCTTTTTTTTTTTTTTTGAATTTGTTTCAGTAACAGTAGCAAGCTACTTTATCCAACCTGTAGTGGCGTTAAACTGCTGATTGAAATATATGTGCTGATATATGCTGATTTACCTTTATGTATCTCTTTATATGTCTCACAATTTTTACTTTGTCAAACCTGTATACTTGCGATTTCTCGTGATTCCATTTGCGACAAAAAGTTCAACTATATCGCACAATTTTAATTTATGTCACAATTAATCCAGGCATGTGGCAACATTTCTGGTAAATGATATTGTGTAGCTTCTTTCATGTTTTGTGACACTTGAAATGTCAAGTTAGTGTATTGTACGTATCGCTGCAATTTGGAAATGAAATGTCCAGTGAGTGGCGCTAAAATGTTAATGCTCTAAGCTTTTGAAAATAACATACCACCTACACTTAACTCTACCATAAACCTAACCTGAACAAACCATTAGTGTTAAAGGCAAACGTGAGATAAAAAGTATTTGCCGAAGTAATCAACTAGCTATATTTTGACCATAAATGTACTTAACTTGTGTGTTAAGTTACATTGACTTATGTTTCACGGGACTAGTGCTCATAATATAGGTCATGTGCTACAGTATATATATATATATATATACATGCAGGTCCTAATATATTAATGTGGAAGGAACTGTGCAAAAAAAAGTCTTTATCAATCATAATCTGGCCCAGTCATTTATTGTGTGTAAAAAAAAGGAACAAAAGTTGTTTCCGTTTTACTGCTACTAGTGTTAATTTCACCTGGAAACTGCAGTGAATATTATGTATAGTTACGTTTTGGGAATTATGCAAAAATGTAGGTAGAGGCACGTTTTTCGAATGAGCCTATGCTAGTCAGAATGGGACTTTATTTCTTATTTCAAAATATTTCTCACAATTAAATTTTGAAATTGTTATTTTGACTGAGAAAATAGGCTCCCTTAGTGTTTTCTAGTTTATTTGCTTTTATTAGCTAATTCTGTTCAATTTTACTGTTATTACTCATTGATTCATTCAAAATCCCCATTTTTTACCAGAAAATACCACACGGATTAAATTATAAGTTAAAAAGAATGCCTTCGATGTCGTTAGCTAGCTATAGTTAGCTTGTTAGCATCTTGTATTGTAGCTACGTTAAGTTAAGGTTAAGGGTCAGCTACCTAGTTACGGTTTTAGGGTAAAAGGGGGTAGCTAGCTTCACTGTAGTTGAACTACTTTGAATTATGAGTAGTGTGCAGTCTGAAAAGTTACAGGTCAGTAGCTTCCCCAACAAAGTTGTATATGTGCTCTCACAAAGCTATGTATGTATGTGTTTGTTTGTGCTCCAGAGTATTTGTGTGTGTTTATGTACAGCCTCTGGCAGGTTTAAATTACGCACTTGTTGACAGGTGTGAAAGTTTCAGATGCTTTTGTCATTAAAAATGCTAAAACTTTAGTGGAAAGACATTTAATCTCATACACACACACAGTGCGATGTTCAGACATGGTTCCTCTAGAGGAAAAACAGTAGCTTCCAGCACAGCTTTAAAATCAATCAATGATGGAGACTCCAGCTTTGGTATCTGGAAATTTCTGTGCAGAGAGAAAATCCAGCATACCCATACAGCTCAAACATGTATAAAAACACAGATACGCATTCACACACATGTGCTGCTGATGAAAAAGACATTAGCAGGTGCTTCGTGCTAACTTTAATTCGAAGTGGGGCAGCTTACCTGAAAGATTTGCTTGAGAGAGAACAGAGCTCTTCGCAGATCACGTCCGGTTGAGATGTAGAGCTTTTCTGCAGGAGAAAACAGGGAAAAGAATTTTGAGTTGATCTTCATGTGGTTCACTTTCTAACTAATTGTTTGCAGGTTAGGGTGGCGCCTATTTGGATGATTTTATTGTATTAATGTGACAGATGCTTCATAACTCAAGCTCCCAGATAAAGTACTATGCTTCTCTCACTGTTCAAACTGCAGTTCTTCAGTCTGCCAGTGTGTGGCAGGTTGAGCAGAGCACTGTCTGTGTGCATTAGTGCAGTAGCTAAAGAAAAACCAGCTTGCAGCCTCTGACTCAGCACCTACATGAAATAATGATCATGCATCTCTCTATCTCTATCTCTCTCTCCCTCTCTCTCCCCCTAGTGTCCTTGATTATCTCTTTATCGATGGTTTTGAGGAGCTGTGTACAGAAACCACAGGCTGAATCTCACAACATGCAGTGTTCTCTCTCCGTTTCTCTTTCTCAATGTGTCCCAATAGAGAACTCTCATTAACATTCCGACCTCAATATTGGCAGCCTGAGAGTCCAATTTAATCTTGCCTACTGCTGAGTGTGTGTTTGTGAATGTCAGGTGTGTGTGTGTGTGTGTGTGTGTGTGTGTGTGTGTGTGTGTGTGTGTGTGTGTGTGTGTGTGTGTGTGTGTGTGTCTCAATGCACGGTTTGCATGAACCAGTCAAATGTCCTCACTAGTTAGTTGTCAAAAAATTTAACTATAATAAGTGAGGGCATTTGGCACAATATAGTGAAACAAACTGTTTAATTTTATTTATGACATTATTCGAAATAATATATTATTCAATGGTACCGTATAATATTATAATACAAATTTAATCATTATTATACTTTAAGCATAATGTTATTCCTCTCTTTTTCCCATTAATGTATGTATGACTGAACCATCTCTGCCTAATACAGTTTCTGCATCCACAAAGTTCTATAAAAAAAAATTAAAAAAAAATCAAGATAGTAATCTTTACACTGAGAACTTACAATAAAAGTAACGTTTGAGTTTTTAAACGTGCATATAGACACTTTTTTTTCAACACAGTTTTTACATCTTTGACTTTTTTTAATGACAGTCAGGTTATCGTTTTTAACCCATGTTATGTGGAAGCTCCTAGAAAGGTTACTGAAATATGTTTGTTATTGTTATCCAAGTGCCTTCATTGTTTTTTGTGTGCATATCAATAAAAATATATGAAACAGGAAAAAGTTACTGGCCAGCTGGCATTTTATCTCAAATTGGGCTCTTAGTAAGTGAATTCTGATCCCCGTGTGTAGAAAATAAGTTTAATACTAGTTTAGCACTAGTTTAATTCTGCAAATCCCCAACCGCTAAAGAAGAAATGAAACTGCTAATAGGTTCCATTGCTTATAATTACAGAAATACAATACTAAAGGAGCACCATGTCCACCCCTTTTATAAATAATCTCAAGTAGCTTAACTGAAGGCTTGCGTTTATGTGCCAATTCAGAGAGGAACTTTTCTTCCGGTTCGGCTTTATAATTGTCCGGAACATATTTCCAAGGCTTGTTTTCATATACAGTAAGAACAGGGTTTTGTGTTGAGTTTGACAGGACCACACCACTGTGATTTACCTCGGGCATATGTTTCTGTTGTGGGGCTCAACAAATCATGTTGAGCAAAGAGAAGAACCGCATGAACCAAAGGCAGCCATCTTACTTTTCAACCAACGTGTCAGAACTTTAATCTGGCTTTACTCAAATGTAAATCAAAGCCACCTCTAGAGAAAAAAGACCTCTGGCACACCTGGATGCCTTAGACCCAGCTTATGAAGAACAAAACATTTATTTAGGATAAACAAGTCTGTTTAAAACAACCTGTCAAAAACATTCCAGAAAAACTAGTCAAAATAAACTTTAAAAGATTATCATTGAATGAAAACCAATGTAAACATTCTTTTAAAGGGACCATGCTCTATTCTTTGTGAAATAAACTTCAACTATTCTTGCACCAAAACAGTTCTAATGTAATTTTACAAGATCATTTTGACCTTACTCTGACCCTTCAGCAAAATTTTTACTGTTTAAAACAAAAAACAGATGACAACCATAATTTATTTTCAACGAAATAGCGACTACACAGTAAATGAGTACGCAGTGAAAAGAGCCAATGTGGCTCTAAATTTTTTGCGCTAAATTCCCAGACGTTTACGATTATCAAACCATAGATGGGAGTAGATTGAGTCCATCAACACCCTATATACCTCTTCATAGGTTATACATTTCATTTGTTAACATTAGGCAGATTTGATTTATAAGCTGTTGGATGTTTGATGACAAGTTAGCTTACATGTGCATAAGCAGTGCTTCTATCGCTTGTTTCTCCTCCTTCTCTGCTTGTTTTTAGATCCAGAGATTCTGTACTATCTCAGAAGATGTGTAAAAGCACCCCCAACCATACAACAGTGACGACATGGATTGCCGGAAAAACTTATCAACAGCGGGAAAGGGTTAAATTCGCAACTTTCGATGGAAACCAACTTTCGATTGGTTTCAGGGAACCAAACATTTTTAAACGGCGTACTTGTCGTTTCTACACATTAGGATGGACAGGAGAAAGTATAAAAAAAAGAAAGAAAATAAGATGTATTGCATATTTAACTCTTCGTTAACAAGTGGACTTTCAAGCTATAAGCCTTGACAAATCATTTGTTTAACAGCATCTTGAGGTAATATGCTCTTTTCCTCCCATTTAACAACATGCCTTGTAAAATTACTCTCAGAATTAACACAAATAACAATAAAAGCACATTCTGTTCAAACAAATTTGGACTCCAAAGCTCCTCTATCTCCTGCTGCCAAGAACCTTAAAACCATCAGCTAAAGCCTCCATTCATCCTTCCCTCAGTCTCTTCCTCTCCAGCATTCCTCTGATCTTGCTGGAATAGTGGAGACCAGACAGAAAGGACAGCAACCTTTACTCAGGGACTTCCATATTTGGCCCTCACTTTCTCTCTTTTTTCATGAATCATTTTCCCATTCATTCAGAGTGTTCTGTACTGAGAAGTCAGTCTTTTTCTTTCTTTAACTCTACCTCTGATTCACCAAACTGGATTTCAACAACACTAGTATTTCCAAGTCTGCTGAAAATAGATTGCTTATTCTGCTACATCAGTTTAAAGTCTGCTATCCATCAATGTTTTCTACATAATGTATTATTTTGCAACAGGGAAAACTTCCACCCACTCTGATGGAATAATTTGTTAAGACTGATTCATACTGTTAACTTGTGAGTCAGTCTTTTTGAACCATTCATTAAAAGAACTGTCCCAAAACAGTGATTTGTTTATGAATTGCTAAAAGAGTCATGGTTTGCCTGATATTAGTATGACCCGGTTATACCCTGCTGTTGGATGCTGTAACTCAGAAAATATTCCACCCCCCCCCAAAAAAAAAAAAAAGTTAAATAAAAGTCATACGTTTAGGATTCAGACTACACTGGTATATGATTCACTTAAAGAACCACTCATAAGAGTCATTCGCTTAGGAATCGGGCTAAATGGTCATGCTGCATGTTTTTGATTCACTAAAGAGAACCAGCTCATAAGATTCATCTGTATATGAATCAGGCTAGATTGGTCACGCTGTATGTTTTTAATTCGCTAACAATAAATGGCTCAGAATCATTCATTCAGGAATCAGACTATACTGGCAAAACTACAGTATTTGATTTTTGATTCACTATAAAAGAACCATCTCATAAGACTCATTAATTTATGAATCTGGCTATATGGGTCATTCTGTTGTTCAGGAATCAGGCTACATTGGTCACACTGTATGTTTCTGATTCACTAAAAATAACCAACTGATTAGAGTCATTTATTTAGGAATCAGAATAAACTGTTAGTACGTTCCTAACCTTGACATAATCATTGTCTCTCACGTTACCCATAATTCCTCCCCTACACCACATAACACTCATCCCAGACCTCCGTCCTCCAGCTTTGAGCCAGTAAACCGGCAGGCTGGCAGAGGAGCTCTGTGATCACTGGAGGATGAAGGGTAATGAAGAGGAGGGTGAGCGTGGGATCATTTCTGACAGACCCTCTTACTGCCACATGGCACAACGGAGTCAGAGAGAATGAGCTTCAGCGATCCGCAATCAGACACGCGCTGATTCAGCTAATCTCCAGTTCCTCTCTGTGGTTTCTGGATGAGTCTCATGAATGTGGTGATGATCATAAAGATCACACAGTGACAAACATAGTCATAAAACCACCATCAAGACACGGATCTTGCAATGAATCCTTCTTTTGGAAAAGGTGTGTGTGTGTGTGTGTGTGTGTCTGTCTGTCTGGCAAAGCAATCTTGTTACTGTTCTTTCATGATCTCTGTTAGACCATAGACTAAAAAAAGATGGACGACATATGTCTTAGTGAAGGTATCACTCTCCCGCAGAATCAATTAGTTACTGCAGAACAACTCATTATATCGCTGTGAAATAAACAGTTATGGAAAAGTAGAAATTAAAGTTGAAGTTCCAATTTACTCCTGAAGATCCCGAAAAAAAGTCTGTTGGTGCCTCAGTGACTACTTCGCTCAGAGAAGCTTTAGATTACATGGAGATGGCGGGGTTTATGACCTATACTGTATCCAGCCATCTATGGGCGATCGAAGAGTTTTGGCTTCACTTTTCGGGACTTGTCCGGCACACTTGGTTTAGACAGTCTACTGTAATTCAGCCCTACAAAGACTTTTTCCAATAAACCTGTCACAGAGTTATTCCTGCCTGTCATAAAGCCATGCATATCAGCAGACACACACACTCTTGCATATACAGACAGACACACACACACAGGGAAAGTGAGGCCCTCCTTTAATGAGAAATATTTCAGCTCTGATTAGTTCCATACCAGCTGGCAGGGATAAGTGCCCGCAGTACTGTCCTCTGTCTCATCACGTTCAGGACGAAAAATAATAATAATGGAGAGAGAGAGAGAGAGAGAGAGAGAGAGACACAAAGGAGCCAGTCAGAGAGTGTGATACAGAGTAAGAGACGGGAAGAGATGTAAATGTTTACAGTGTATATACCGTGCTCTTAAAAAGTATTTGGGCACATTAAAATATTGTAAAATATAAAATAAAATATTGTAAAATATAAAATAAAATATCCTAAAATATTGTAAAATAAAATATCCTAAAATATTGTAAAATAAAATGTAAAATAATGTCAAATATAAAATAAAATATAAATAATAAAAAAAGATAAAATAATAAAAAATGATTACTAAATTATTACCTTTGATAATTATGCCACATATACTGTAGATGTAAGTAAATGTGGCAGAGTCATGAAGACACAATCACATGGTTGGGATAAGATTACATTTTACAGCAGCTGATTAATGAGGTCCTCACAGAAACAAAGCAGTGGACTAATATACTGTGTATGTGTAATGTGTATATGTAGTCTTTTTTTTTCCTCTCAGGTATCTCTCTGGACACTAAAGGCCTGTTCACACCAAGAGTGAATATTCGTCACAAATATTTACTGCAAACTCGAAATATTTACACAAAACATGTATCCAGTGACATAACTTTTGTCCTGCTATTTTTTTCTTAGTCCAGTCAGAAAAACTCATTAAACAATAAGATACCAGTTTTTTGTGTCCAGAGACACTTCTTTATACTCAAGAGAAATAAACCTTAGCCAAGATAGATTGAATTTTACAATCCTGAATGAATGAATCAAACATCCCATTAATGGGCTTATTCAAGTCAGTTATTTTTATCCATTCCGCATCTCCCACATACTGTAGCGTAGCCTATGTGTGTTTTAGCAAGGCGGGATGTGTTGCGAGATGTCGCAATTTACCGGGAGACATGTGGGTCAGACATGACTTTAACCATTTCGTTAAGTTTTGTTATGTAAAAAGCCTTTCTTTACAGTGAATTTTGTTTTGTTTAAATTGAATCTTATATCTCTAAATTGTATCTTATTTTAATCAATGTTTCATCAATCAATTGCTTGGATTTAATAAATAAGAAGAAAATGACTCAATCAGGACATGGAGGCGCCGACGCGATCTCTTGCATTGCACGTGAACAGGAGCTTGTCTCATAAATAAACCAAAACTCAGCGTATAAGCTGCCTCACATACATGAGATTATATATATATATATATATATATAGAAAGCTTGAAATGTCTACTTTTAAACAAAACATTTCAAAACAAAAAAGAAACAGACTACTCTGCTTATGTAATCCGTATGAAATGTGCATTTCTCTCTATAGGCGTGTTCACTATGCGGTCACTATTGCAGCCTACACTGACACAGAAAACTCTAGTTTATTAATAAACAATTAAAATGTCTCTTGCTATATTTGAAACATTCATAATCATTACTTTTAGGATTTAACACAGAGTAACAGCTCACTACCAGTTACAAAAGACACTCAGTCTGTCACAGGCAATTCTAGTTGTATTTTTCATCAACTTCGAATTTGTTTTTGGCCCGATTCCTGTAAGGGATACACTTACAGTCTTTACAATGGTGTGCACTCTATAAAGGTCCTATATATCACATGCGCAACTATAAAAACTATTATGGAGTTTTGTCGACTGAAAGTGTTTTGGAAAAATGTTTCATCAGTTGAATAATTGGCATGTTGTTAAACAACTACATTGCACTTCTATCCATCACCGCCCCGTTTTCATTTCTGTAAAAATTAAATATAGTGCTATCCTGACTAATGCATTCATTTGTCAAATGAGAATAAACACTAAAAGGAAGAATAATTGTGGAACATAAAAGGAAGACATTTCAAATATTATTATTTTTATTCAATGAAAGTCAATGGGGATCATTGTTGCTTTTTGGACCCCATTGATATTCAGTGAATAGGCAAAAACTGTAACAATATGTTAATTTTTGTAACATAGAAGAAATAATGTAAAACAAGTTTGGAACTACATGAGGGTGAGCAAAAGATGACAATTTAAATTTTGGGGTGAACTATCCCTTTAAGAGTGAAAGCGTGTGAGGGAGGGTTATGTGTCACCTGAGGCATCGCAGTTTAAATATTATCATACCAATGGCACCTGCTGCCCTTCAGTGGCACTTATAAAAGCTAAACTGGGAGAATACAAGGCTGAAAACATGAATCAGCATTTCCATTTTTACACCCTTTTACGTACTTTCTGAGGTATAAGGTCATATCTCTAAAATTATGTGTGAATGTCTCCGTCTGATGATAATAATAACAATTATCCAGCAATAAAAGTGTGAGCAGTAATTTTGATGCCTCTCAGTTGCCGTAAGGGCTGCGGTGAAGCAATACAGAGACATCTGAATGGGAAAACCTGAAACACACACAATCACACACATACACGAGTGATGTCTTCATATATTGATGAAAATTCCCACTTCCATTGTCAGAACTTGTTTAAACTTGGTAACATGTCGTATAAGAATCATTATTACAACCAGTTTGACTGATTAAATTAATTTTCAACAAATGATTTGAATGTTTTATTCATGACTCGGTGAACAGTTACAGTGGTTACCAGTTCAATGGAAGGGACAGTGAATAATGTCATAAATTAAAGTTTGTGTTTGTCTGTATTGTATGACATTAGAAGACTTAGGATAAAGCGTTTGAGTCATATGGACCAATTTATTGATACTTTTATAATGCTTTTGCATCCTTTTTGAAGCCTGACAGCCATTATTATGGGGTGAATAATTACTTCAAATTGCCCCATTTTTCAGATATTACCTTTCATGTAGTGTGTAATATAGCTGTTTGTGAATTTAAAAGGTCTGCAAAGCTTCAAAGGCCGAAGTGCACAATAAATGGAGTTATTGTCTCCCAAAAGAAAGAACCGATTCTGAACAGCCATGCCAGTAATCCGTAATTCCAGTCTTACTTCCTACTTGAACCTACAAAGGTTTGTAAAAAATTTGCATAATGCCAGCCTATGGTTTTCATTGGCCGCCCTCAAACACTGCAGTTGTAGCTGAGGCCTGGAAGAGTTTGATTTGTGATGTCGACATGCCGGAAAGACGCTGTTTTCTGAGCTACGAAAACAAATCAAATTTGCATGCACTTCCAAAGGATAAGGACTCGGCGACAGACTTTTCTCTGGTGATGTATGCTGGAAAATGTAATCATGTTGTCTTCCTTAAATTCGACCTCAAGCTTGCATTCAGATCTGCTTCAATCAAATCAAATGCATGCCATTCAATTCCTTTCATAATCCGTTTCGTATATAAATCACAAGACAGAAGACCTGTCGCAAGACAAAATGGACACAAGTCTCTTCAGACCACCTGCACTTGTTTTCTCCCCATCCACCTCTTCCACTCTGTTCTTCATTTATGGAGAGAAAACAGGAGTAATTACAGTGAAAACTTCCCCAACATGAGTGTGGGCTCGTAACATGCCGCTTTATGACCTGACAGGCTTCTCTGCTTTCATCCTCTTACTCGGTCCAAACATGGAGTGGGTGATAGGTCGGAGAACGCAGATAAATACAGACAGGTGGGAAACATTAGGCAAAAATGCAGGTAATGATGAGATCACTCAAAAGCAGGGAAAACCAAAACTGGAGAGGATTTACTGGGTGGGGCAGCAAGGGAATTAAACGGCTATGCGTGTGAATGTGTGTGCGAATGGATTTTAAAGGGATCATTTGTGTGTGCATGTGCATCCGATGTTGGCTTGCCAGCTCTTCAACGCAGCGTGCATGGAAGCCCTGCAACTTTTTAATTCATTTGTTCCTGCCACTTGAAGTTTGTTCAGATGAATGGTGCACTTTGATGAGAGCCAGATGGAAGTCTGGTTCTTGGCGTTTGATTAGTTTTAGCCTAGCTTGGGCCACACATGCAGAGAACAGCACAATCGGCCATGGCTTCCACAAGCTTTGTGCCATCACCTACCCCAGAGGTCATACTCTTCCTCCCAGAAAACAACAGAAAATAGGTAACAATGGAGACAAAGGTCCTTCAGTCCATAAGTTTTCAACAACAGAGGCTGACAAGAAAGGCTCTCTTTTTTATGGGAAAATTTTGACTGGGAACAGAAGGCTTTGTGAAGGATTCACGCCACCACGCCTGAATTTAAATAAAGCGTGAATTTGAAAACAACTCATAAAACATTTAAAATGGGGTGGATAAAAAGACTTGAAACCACATTAAGAAAAATGCAAGCAATTAGGAGTCATGTGCTGGCATACTGGGTGGAATCTGAGGATTTGTCCAAAAAACAAAACAAAAAAACTGTATAAAGGCTTTTTCCTTTCTTATTTTTGAATTGTGTCTTTTTCAGTTTTCAAGCCTCTTCATCACACATTTTTTAACTTCTATTTGAATAATATCTAATAATCTAGTATATACAATTACTTATTATAAATGCATATTTAATTCAGATATTAGGCAATAATTTCTGAGGTAATTCCCTCAATGTCATCACTTCCACACACAGTCAGTAATGACATATAGTCTTGTGTAGCCAGACCTTCAGACTGACTGCATCGCAGCTTTCATTGGCCAAGGACCTCCCAGAGGCCACCTGACTGACATAAAACAACCAATCACAGTTTGTTTTGTCCAGCGTCATGTTTAGGGGCGTGAAAATGTACCGTCGATGTCCTTACAATAAATGACCGGTCACGTGTAAAACTCTTGGACATATTTTAAAGAGTCTTTGCCTCAAACTTTACATACTTCACATACTTTTGAAAATCCAGCGTTTAGTTGATCCTGATAATGGTTGTAAACACAATGGCTTTCTTTTCGATGAGGGGATTTGGCATCACAACGGCTTTGTTTCCAGAATTCAACCAATCAGATGACGACTTCTAAATTGCTGAAGGGTTTCCAATTTTCTGTGCTATATGCATCAGACTGAGACTATGACATCTGAGGCTGAGACTAGTAATGACTCAAATTTAAGCTTTAAGATTCCGATTGCAAAATTTGCTTCATTCCAAGACATCCCAGATGCTGATCCAGTAATTTATGTAATTATAAACAATTACAAAATATTACATGCTAACAATTACATATTACATTCTAATAATTAATTTAACATATTTTAAGATAAGTCAGTGCAAGTTGCTTTCAGTTAAGACCGCTCAAACATGCATTTTAGTCAAGCCTTGTCTGTGAAACCGTATTTTAAATACAGCCTTCAACATCCCAAAGTGTCTCATTCCAATAAACAAAGCTCACTTGTGAATTTGGTATAGAATCCAATTTTCGCTTTGGAATCTGAAAGGCCTGTTTTATGACCAACAGACACTGGAAGGATTCAGCTGTAGGATGCAGTTACAACATAAATGCACCATGCTGATACAAGCTGACTCAACTGCACTCGTGTACAAAAGTTTTCTCTTCTATGCCAGCGAGGACTGTGAAACACGAAACCCCTGCTGAATAAGCCTGAGCTGATCACCTTTCACTGTTCTGATATCTTACCTTGGGATCGTGCTCGTTTTCAAGGTTCCCATCAGACTGTTTAAATCCCTCTACTACAACTTACCATTGTCTCTCAAGAAATCTGAGACACCCATTATTTGTGAGTTAATAGATTCATATATTGTGAAAGTTCTACCTCTATGGTTTTCTACCGAATCTTTTGGAAGATGGGGAGGGACACAGTATACTGTAGGTAATTGCTACTAGGTCAAATACGAAGCTGCTTGTGATAAAAAGGGACACATCCACCGGATTCCACCAAAAAATGTGTTGAGGTACGGTCTGACATCCTGGAGACTGGAGCTCCTGAGCTTCAAAAAGAACAAAAAAGCACCAAAAATGTATCCTTAAATGCAGTAATGCACTATATTCCAAGTCCTCTAAAGCCAAACAATAGCTCTGTATGAGAAACAGACTGAAATTTGGTCATAACTTGAGAAAATTAACAGTTATTTTAAAGTGTAATAATATTTCACAATATTAGTGTTTTCACTGCATTTTTTGAGCAAGGAAAATGCAGCCTTTGAAGGCAAAAGAGAAATCTTACCAGCAAAAAAGTTTTGAGCAGTAATGTAGGTGACCATACACATCGGCACAATTTATTTTACATTTTGCCAAAATGACTAGGCCTTGCAATCTCTGGGCGACTGGCCCTCAAAAAAATTGCCCTAATGTGTGACACATTCACCCACAGATGCAACGAGAGGCAAAGCATGTATAAACATATGCAGAACCACATTATATTTCCTACCCTGTAAACATGTACCAGGATATGGAAGCACATGCACAGGATAGACTTTATTTTGAGTGTATGTTTAAGAGTGTCATTCAAGAACAACAGATCCAGAGGATTCTGCATCAAACGTCTGGACCACGGCCAGTCAGTAAGAACCGTTGGCAGCTCCTCAGTCGTCCTCAAAAGCTGTAGTGCTCTTGTTGCAGTAACAGATGCTGAAAGTACTTAATTGCATTTCAAAGCCCTGCGGTGCATGGCCTACTCCTGCATGCACTTATTTTCATAGCTGGTGCCTCGTAAAGCGCCGCTGTCCCCCCCAAAAAAAGCAGGTGCTCGCAGCCACCAAATTAAGATTAATCATAGAGAGGCCCTGAGTTTGGATCGACGAGCTGTTACTGTAACATCAACCTGTTTTTGTCTCTCTGTCTCTCTTTTGATCAGAAGCGTTTAAAAAAAGTGTTTAAAACTTTGCGAGACAGATTTCTGTCACTGAATGTGAACTGCAGCATGGTGGTTTCTCAGAGTTTTAAGCAAGCACAACACCAGGAAATTGGCCAAAATGGAGATACACACATGCCATGATTTGTATCGGAAAACAGATGGGGATTTTATTCATGAACACACACACACAAATACACACAAGCCGAGAGAGTAGTGTATTTAAGACACCTGGTGATACTGGAGAATCTTCCAAAAGTTTACTCCAGTTTTCCAGTACGTAATTGTCAAAACTCTGCAGATTTGAACCAAAATATAGGTCTACAATTTCTGGGTGACTTATCTGGAACTTTCACTCATGCACCGATTACTTCTTTTTCCTAGAAGATGTCATAATGGAACATAAGTTCATCCAAGAGGAAAATACTTTTGATAAGCTTCAAAGATCCTTTGAACAGATCCACTGACACTGCCATTTGAACCAGTGTTGCTCTGAACAATATTAAAATGGTTGTAACACATCTATACATACAAGGCAGTGCAGTGACAATTTTGCTCTTTATTTGCTTTTAAAAATCATTATGGCAAAAATATATATATATTTGTGATAATAAGCTATATATTTCATGTTACTAAAAACTAAATGGATGTTTTTATTAGTTCTTGTGCGAATAAACATAGTTCACTAAGCAAGAATCTACATTTTTATTTTAAAATCTCACATTTTAAAAAGGTATCAGATCAAATGCCAGTTCATCTTGTTGTTCTAAGTAAAAAATATTGAAATATACTTTTAGGTCAAAATGAAACCAACGCAATTAAAGATCTTTTTTTTCTGTGCACTAATACATTTTGATTTGTGCTAATTAATTTTTTTCAGGTCCTTAGCACCAGTGCTAACACCCCAAAAAATTAGCATACAGCCCTATCACATGTAATAACTATTGATCTATATTATACAACTGCACATGTTATTGAGCAACACCTGCGCCACACACTGGTCTCGAGTCCCACGGAGGAGCTCTGGAAGGATAAAAGGAGCGACGACAGAGATCCAGGCCTGGGACATTTAAGTTATTATTTTGTAATGTTTCTATGCTGCAATCGGCCATGAGGCGCTTGCTGCTTACATTCGTTTTGTTGTTTGTTTATTTAAAGATAAGAAGTTACGTTGAACGATTCCCGTCACTTTGAATTGTGTTACAAAATTAATTTCTTTCAAAAACTTAATTTCTTTAAAACCCAAACTTTTTGACCTGTTGCATATTTTTTAATTGGTAAGCTGTGATGTATTGTACAGTCAGCTGGTCATTATCGCAAAATAAACCCTTTTAGGTTGCATTTAGGTTCTGACAACATATTAAATTGACAGCTAACCATACAATACTCTTTCAATAGATCAAGCTATTTGAGGAAATACAGTTTATCCATCCTGACCTCTAATAAGAGACCCACATTGTGTCCGCATACACATCTAACCTCTCAACCTGAGATAATGCATTCCAACTGCAGGATTCACTGATTCATCCAGCATCATCCATGCACCACACAAGACAGGAAAAGTCCAATTCATTCATTATTCTGTATGGTTTCACAAGTCAACCACTGATCAAAAACATCTTTTGCATTGTTTTTTTCTTTCTGCAAAGCAAAAAGACCCCGCTCCTCCTCAACCCAACCCATCATCAAAAGCAGTCCTACCATAAATCACACTACTGAGTCTCTGTTTTACACAGAACAATACAGGAACAGTAACTCTGTAATCTGGGCAGGGGTTTTGAGCAAGAATGCAGATCCTTTAAGATGGGACTCTAGGATCAAACACGGTCATAAACGGGGTACATCTGCAACTCAGGCCATGAGAGGGTCCGCGTTTCCATTGGGAATCCACAGAGGAATAAACAAAGACACATGTTGGAAGACCGCGAACGGACGTACGCAGCTGAGTACGTGCAGTAACCACAAAAACTCCCAGAGTTCCCTGCTCTCATTCAGACGGCGAGAGAACTTCCACCTGTCAGAAAGAAAACATGTCTTCAACTTTCCAGAAATCGAATAGTGTGAAGGAGAAGAGAGATCTACGGACAAAAGAAAGCGTCAGGGTGACGACGGTATAAAAAATATAGATTTCCTATATATAATACAGAGTTGTTCTTCAGAAACAAACACTCAACGCCACTAAACACCTTCTCTAAATACATTAAACGCAACTAAAAGTGGATAATTATAGGGTAGGAAAAACAATTTAATAATTCTGAATCGATTCTTCATCACATTTTGTTGGTCCAGGAACAACATTCCTGTCCAAAAATTTAGTCCTAAGCATATTCCTACCTCTAAACCTAACCCTACCCATAAGTTATCCCTAAAACCAGAGGGAAATGACAGGTGAATAGCACTGATGTAGAAGCACCAAACACTGGTTGTAAGCCTAAAAGTTTACAAACTGTAAACTCAAAATCCCTCAAATCTGATTGGTTGATTGGAATGTTGTTTCTTGACCAACAAAAATGTTGATCCAGGAACTTGTTGCACCTGGTTAAATGCAAACATCATATCGAAATGCTTTTATGATGCAATATTAATGTAAACAGTCAGATGTCTTACGGACACGACAAAACATGTTTAAATAGATATGTTTAAATATATCTCTGAATTGGTGTGAATAAAGCCTATTAATCCTGCTGCTGTCTATAATGTAAACAGAAATAAAACAACAATAATTATGATGGAAAAAATATGTTTTTATTACTTATACTTTTATTACTTTATATTTGCTTTTATGTTTTGAAGCTATATTTAGTTAGTTAATAAAGTTAATAACAACTGTTTTGATTTATCATTCATTTGTAATTATTTCAAAGAGTACATAATTACATAACTAGAGAAATAAAAAATGCACAAATACATTATATTTAAAAAATCAATGTAGATCAAGAATTTTGTTTTTTAGAATCACATTCTCAGAATCAAAATCAGATGGGATCGTAAGGTGCCTAAAGATTGCCACCTCAAATAATTAATATTAGGTAATCACAGCAAATTAATTCAGAGCATTACTTTTTTTTTCTTCCAAACTAGTTAAAATTGCTCATTTTCAACATCCTCAGAACTGCTGGAACTCCGATGTCTGCCAAACATAAGGCCCACAGAAGAGAGCTTTTTTCTGAGCATCTAATTGTTAATAAATAAGCATGTCCGTCAACGAAAGAAGCATCTGTCTCGAGACAAAGCTCTGGGATTGGCCGCGGGCCCGTACTGACACACAGCAAGGGGACCGTCAATACTACAGAGTCCTTCAGCCAGTGCAGCTGAAAGGCCTGTGAGGACACACGGGCACACATGACTAACTGCCTTTCCAGTTCCCAGGCTGGATTTACAACCATGCAGCAAATCAAGCAAGATTCAAAATAAATCTGTCACAAATGAGGAAATGAAGGATCATACGGATTGCAGAGGGACAAGGCAGTAATAACCGTATATTAGCAGCATTCCAAAAGCATGTCCAAATGCTAACGTCTATCGGGTTGGAAACGTCTCTTTTTGAAGAGATTGCGCAGTCAAACCAAACATTTGAATTGAGTCATGCATGTCCATAAACCGTCTAATGCAGATAAAATGCTAAGAGCTGCAGCTCCAATCTGATTGTCGGGATGCACAGGTTTTTTTTATCCCTTTGTTGAGAAATAGGTAGCAGTTTAAGTAGGCTGAGAAAACAAAGATACCTGGAAAGAACTAGTTGCTTCACAAAAGAATCTGGCAGTAAGTTTTGGAAGTTCATTTTTAGTCCATCTCCTACCCTGAAGTCTATTTTGTAGAGATGGACAGAAATGAACTCCCAAAACTTACTGCCAGATTCTGGAAGATGAATTCTTCGAACAGTGGTACAAGAGGATGTTGTGCTGGTCCTTCAAAAGTCACTCCCAATCTGTCTTTAAAGCCTATAAAAATGTTTTATCTTCATGTATTTTACTACACTTCAGCTTGCAATTATTAATTCTTTTGCAGTTGACGTGTGTCTTTTCTTCTCCACCTGTTTTTGTCTGACCCTGCTGACCCAATGAGCATTTCAAGGTCCAATGGTCATGTCTTAACTGCCATTTCTAGTATTGCATTAGTATTGCATCCTTCTCATGGGCATTTAATAATTTGTGACTTTTCAGTCTGAGTTAAATCTCTTTTTTGGCTTATTTTATCTGTAAAAGAAAAGGTGCCTAATAACTCTGCACACCTAAGATAAGGCGTTTTTAATTTCCAGCCTTCATGAAAAATTATATATCACTTATAAATGATACAAAATGAATAGTAGTTATTAAGATGAATGTGGTTTGGAATTGGAAAAAAAAAATGCGATCAGAAAATCAGCGTGCCTTATAATTCTGCATGCACTGTACAAGCTATAGCAACAGTGCATATTTGCATGTTAAATCTTACTTTAAATGAATGGTAGCGCACAATAATTACTCAGAGCTCAAGCATTATCTTCAAGTACATTAACCTGTCATCAACCCAAGCACAAGCTCAACTCTTCACCACAATGGTAACCCCCAAAACTCCAACATAACAGAAACTCTAAATCCCGAAATCACAAACACACAAAAATAAAACTTAATTTCAACGTTTACTTTCCCCGTCCAGTCCCATGCAAAGCATGCTGGGAACTGGAAATCCCCTACCCGGTTTTAGCTACGCTACATTAATGCCAACAGACATTATTCATGAAGCCTTGATGCAAACAGATTAAGTAAACTTCTGTTTAAATGGATTGCACCCAGTGAAATTAAATTCAAAGTGTTCAACATAAATTGATCAAGCTGCAAAAAACAAATTTTCAGTGCAGTTGCTTGGTCTGTTTGACCTCCTTTGTGATATCAGTGGACATTTGATAGTGGAGCGGCTAAGTGATATAATCGTTCAGTTTATGATGAAAATCAGTTTAGCGTGAAAATTGGCATGAGCAATCTCCATGGGTCACTTGACAAGAAAATTGTCCGAGCCACTTGAAATTTCCATTTTTCAAGATGGCCGACATCTTAGTGGAGCAGTTAAGTGATATAGTGGTTTATTTGGTGATACAAGCATGAAAATTGGCATGAGCAGTCTCTGATGGTCACTAGACAATAAGCCACCCACAGCTACTTGAAATTTCAAGATGGCGGCCATTTTTCAAGATGGCCACCACCTTAGTGGAGCAATTAGGCTTAAGAAATCATTTAGTTGGTGATACAAGCATGAAAATTGCTATGAACTGTCTCAAAAAGTCATTTGACAAGAAACCGCCCACAGCAACATACAATTTCAAGATGGCGGCAATTTTTCAGGATTACTGCCGCCCACCATGTGGATCTTTAAATGATACATTTTCTCATAGAAATGTATTGGGTTCCTCAAGAGACTCTTGTCAAGAGAGGTAGTTTGACTGTGTTTTGTCTGACTCCTCACCCATGACCTGTCCAGTTTGGTAAAGCCTGTCAGGAGTTGCCTCCCACCGGCATAGCTCTCAGGGTTCATTGAGGTACACAAGCTCCCTTACCACGACAAGGTAACAGTCACAAGGGAGTTTTTTTTTTACAACTAACAGTTATTAAACATGTCAAATTAATACTGAGAGGTGGGGAAACAAAAATAAGATGAATAAATTAGCACAGTTGTGGTGCTGAACAGACAGTGCACCAAACAAAAAATTGAGCAATGACTAATACTGAATGTCAATAAGAACAGATCCAGACTCTGGCTGACACAGCTATGGAACCATGACAAACAGAAAGTATCTATGAGAAAATGTATCATTTAAAGATCCACATGGCGGGCAGCAGTAATCCTGAAAAATTGCCGCCATCTTGAAATTTTATTTTGAAATTTCAAGTGGCTCGGACAATTTTCTTGTCAAGTGACCCATGGAGACTGCTCATGCCAATTTTCACGCTTGTATCATAAACTGAACGATTCTGCCAAACATAAGCACTTAGCCGCTCCACTATGAGCTCAGGTTGTTGATGTGGTAAGCCAGCGAGGAGGTGAAACGCTGTTGACAACATGCTCTGCTGTGAGGGTTAGAAGAGCAGCACAGGGAGCCAACTTACTGAAGCAGACTCTGAATACATGACATAAGCAATCTGATTTAACCCAGAATTTGTTGTGGCTACAAATACTCTGGTTTCACAAACAGGGCATAGATTAGCCAGGATTAGACCTTAGTTCAATTAAGGAATTTGAATAGCTTTTATAAATATCTTTTATAAACAATTACTGATGTGCATCTTGAGACATTAGATATATCAGTGCAAGTTACTTACAGTTAAAACAGCTGAAACATGCATTTTAGTCTCGGACTAGGCTTAAAGGCCATGTTGCAGGTTAACCACCACTGTCGATTAATGGGTACATAATATACTCAAGATATGTATATCATTTTTAAAATGTCTCAAAAATGGTCTTAAAGACCAGTTTTTTACGTTTTTGGTATTAACGTTTTTTTTACGCAATTCGGTGATGACGTCACGTTGGGGAGAAGTGGAGGAAAGTTGCTATCATTTAGCAACGCAGCAATGAGCACTGGAGCTAGTCTACGAGCAGCAGTGCACAATAACGACTTTTTTTTGAGCAGTGCACAACAACGATATATATATTTTATTTATTTTTTTTACTGTGAAAAATCAACGTTTTGTTTATATCTAGTGGCAGTGATCATGACGTTAGTTCAGATAGCCAAGTACCGTTAAGCTTTGTCATCTAGAAATAGAAGGCATCATCCTAGCTATATGGGCGTTTCTAAGCATTTATCTCTTCCTCCAGTGAAAGTGTTGTTGCAAATGTAGCCGCCGCGTGCCTGTCGCTATGTTCGGCTGGTGCTTGTGTGGGCACCGGTGGTGCCGTCCCATGAAAACTGTGTTGGAAAGCTTGTGCTGTAGGGAAGTGAGTGCGTTTTGGCCGCTGGTCGAGGAGCTCACCACGCGACCAGATGTGACGTGCCTCACCATTGTCAATCTACCTACTAATATTTCTATCTATTTATCTATAGCTGCTAGCTATCTATGCTAACGTTACGCTATCTGGCTGTCTGCCTATCTGATATACCGGTAGATAGATAGGCTAGTATAGAGACTCTCTATATATATCTATCTATCTGTCTGTCTATCTATACATCTAATCTATCTATCTACTGTATATCTATGAATTTATCTAAAATCTGCGCTATCCGAATACTCCATAGACAGTAAAAGAAGGAATACTCTCGTCTACTACTCGTCTCTCTCTAGTCACTCTCAATGCAGACTCTCTTCAAGGTGACGTAATGCAATGCATTGTGGGGGAAAGGAGAATCGTTGCAAACCGCTGTAAGAAAATGTACATGTGGTTCCCAGACCCAAGTCTCAACGAGAATTGGGTCTGGCGTTAGCCAGGCTAGTAAGATAGTACCTACTTTTTCGGATTATATTCCGTTTTGTGATACCCTACAACATAAAATAAAATGGATAACAGTTTAAATGTTTATTACCAACAAGCAAATTGCACAAATTCGTTGAAAAATTAACCCTGCAACACGGCCTTTAAGTCTTGTCTGCTAAACCGGGGGCATATAAATAAATACGGTAAACTGGGGTCAGTAAGTATTTTTTAAGGAATTAATAAGACTTAAGAATTTTGGTTCTTCAATCATCCATATGAATCAAGTGGTTTAATCAGCAAATCAGCATTTAAAATGATTTCTGAAAGTTCATGTGACACTGAATACTGGAGTAATGATGCTGAAAATTAAGCTTTGCCCTGACAATTGTTTTCATTTGTAATAATAATAAGAGTCTTCTTTCAAAAACATTAAAAAAATCTTAACGACCCCACACTCTCAAACAGGCGTGTAGTAAGTATAAATAAATATAAATAAAATGATACAAAGTAATGAAATATAGATAATAACATAAATGTACTAGAAGTCATGGCACATGAGCTGTCATTTATATATAAATAATAAAAAAAAAAGTTTTATAAACACCTCATCAATCCCTCAACTGAGGCTACATGTCTTTTGGGAGTCACTGAGGTGAGCTAATCTATTGGCTTCTAAAACTTCATGTGACATGATCTCGATCCTCATCCCACCCACAGCTTAGACAACCAACTCCCAATGCATTCAAGCAATTATTGTATCAGTCCCATTCAGAGCTATTTGAAAAGGGGTGGTTTTATTAGCGATACATGCAGCCAACTGGCATCTATTAATGCCAAAGGCCTTTACAAGTTTCTGACAGCCAATTAAGCCAAAAAAACGTTGCTATAAACAAGAGTAAACAATTTCCTCATTGACAAAATAAATACAGCAAAGGAGAAGGTGTTACAGCAATCCTCAGGGAACCTCAAGCCCCCTGGTCTGAGCCAAACTGCATATTGAGGTGCTGATAACGGTGCCATTCAGAGCAGCTTTCCTTGCGGAATAGGCTGCTTTGTTTTGTGATGTCACTAAAATGGACATAATCCACTCTTGGCAAAGTGACTTACCTCACCACTCAAAGGGCCTTTGTCTCCCTGAAGATAGTTTGCCCATTTGGAACAGATTCACATGCAGAATGCCAGTCTGTATTGCGTCTGAAGCCCTCACACTCTTGCATCAACACAATTGAGAACAACTCTCATGGGAAGGTACAATCAGGTGGGAATGCTGGTTAAATAATGATTAGTTCGTGTCTAGCCATGTGACATTAACAAGGCTGCCCCCATGAGGGCAACCCACACCATGTAAAATAATACAGCTTTTAAAGGGATAGTTCACCCAAAAATGAAAATGATGTCATTAATTACTCACCCTCATGTTGTTTCAAACCCGTAAGACTTTCATTCATCTTTGGAACAAAAATAAATATCTTTTTGATGAAATCTGAGAGCTTTCTGTCCATCCATTGACAGCTACGCAACTACCACTTTGACGCTTTGAATTCATGACGTTCATAAAGAGATTGTAAAATTAATCCATGAATTAAGTGGTTCAGTCCAAATTTTCTGAAGAGACTCGATCGCTTTATATGATGAACAGATTGAATTTTTTATTCACATATAAACATTGATCAGCGAACATAAACAGAAGCTCAACTGAACTGTTTGACACATGAGAACAAACCTCATTGGTTCCTGAAGAAGCTCAAACGTGCTGCGTAACACGAGAATTAACCTTTGGTTCTCGCACATCAAGCGAACACGCTTAAGTTTCCGTTTACGACAACTGATGTGTGAGTTGAATTTTTATATGTGAATAAATCTGTTCATCATATAAAGCGCTTGTGTATCAGCTGTACTTTGATAACTGTGACAATCGTAATAATTTGTGATTAGTCACAGAAAACTGTGAGATTAATAGTACACCTTTTTAAAATGTTTTACAGCCCTAATTTTTATATAATTAATCCAATAAAATCACAATAAGCTTTGTTACTTCTGATTTGAAAAAGTCTCAGCTCTCAAATTCTAATCAATTGTATTATTAAATTCCAATAATAAATATCGCTTTGGCCCTCTTTAATGTGGCATGGCAGATCGCTGTAGCGCACCAGTTCTAGCGGCAGCGCGGAGTGCTAGTGAACTGATCATCTCTTCTGCTTTACCACGAGTCATAGCACGAAATAAACATGAATGAACATCAGAAGGTATGTTGAAAGATAGAGTACCACTTACTAAAATGTGTCATGTCACATGTAATCGTTGTAAAACAGCTTGTATACAATGTCACTTAACGTTACATTTACATTAGGAAAGCCATTCAATGACCATATAATTGATATTCAGAAAAAATTAACTCTAGAGAGGAGCATTTTGCTAAATATACTGTAGCTGTGCTATACTGCATATTTACTGTTCTTTACTTAACCTGCTATTCAATGTTATGTATTTTTGAATAAATCCGTCGTTTTTTTATGACAGCCACCATTTAGAAGTTTTCAAAAAATAGATAAATAAATAAATGTCATTATAAATTATTATTATAACATTATTATTTTAGAAAAAAACTAGCCTATACAAATCAGTTCATTTTAACCTTTAATATTATAGTAATATACCAAATGGGGTTCCCTGTATAGTTCACAGCAATAGTTGAGAGATATTCTTTTCCTTGAGGATATTTGCCATGTACTGTACCTGTACAGGCCCAAATTAATAGATATCAAATAGAAATTAACTCGAAAGCTTGTGAATCGAAACGAATTGTGAAATTTGTGTCAATGCCCAAACCAACCTACAGTAACACAACAGTATATTGCGTAGATTACAAAGATACAAAATAAAGTAATCACAGATCTATGATGTTTATCACTGAATCCTGCAAATATGTTAGGCTTATTCAATTTGCTTACTAGATATTTTCACGTGCATACTGTATAAAAAAAATTAAAAACACTCACCAAACCCGTTTGCCACAAGGTTTATGTTTCTGCCAGCAATATCCCACTAAAGATTCTCTGCATTTAGTATGTTGAAAAAGCAGGACTCTAAATAAGTCTGCTGTATTAGTAGTACATTCTCAGACTGCACTTGTTGTGATATACTGCAAAGGGGCTGTGAAACGACAGCATGAAACTCCTGCACAATAACTGCTCTCAAAGAGAGAAAGAGAGGGGTGGGCTGATGGGAAAACAGTGGAAAGGAATGAATGTAATCATGATGGATAAAGTTGAGAAAAAATAACCTAGAAAACAGGAAAGAATCCTACCATGGCTAAAGCCCATTCATCTACCAAAGAAATTTCTTCTTGCCTAAAAGAAATTTCTTCCCTAACCCCGAGATTATCTTTAGACTTAAAACAATATCCTCCTCAGTTCAAGATATGCATAACATCAGTTTTTAGACCAAGAATTCCTTTCAGAATTCATAAGAAAAAAATCTTTCCCTAAGAAGCCTTTGCTTATTTTCACAGATATGTCTTTACCGATCACATTCTTCTCTTCTATATTCCAAAACCAAGTGAGCTACCTGTGAAGGCAGCATTTTAAGACAGTAAAGTCAGTAAAGACTAAGCCAATCCATCAATGCCCTGTGACAAGCTCAGGAAAATAAAGAATCTAAGATGGGGGACAAAGAGAGAGAGAAATGATGATTATGAATATAAACTTACATTTCATTCATTACAGAAAGATACTGATAAGAAAGGTATTGTGCTTTTAGCATAGCAACACTTTTTAGCATAAAAAATAAATTGAGTCGAGTCACCTTATGCGAGGAGAGCTATTTTGACCAACGTAGAATGTTTCAAATTAGTTACTAATGAGGTTACATGCATGGGGTTAGAAATTAGCATTTTTTTGTAGGCCAACCGGAAAGTTAGCACCACATAGGTTATCTTGACAAAAAGCCAATAAGATTTTTCTACTGGCATAAGCGAACTACACCACAATAGCATGACTTCAATGTCACCACTAAGCTTCCGAAAACTCTTTCAAACTTTATTTAGAATCTACAAGTTGGAAAATTTTAGAGCATGAGAATAAACACAAGAAGACTGTAAAAGCGGACTAGTGAGTAGATGACTTTTCCAGTTCAGCATGGTGACGTTTATGTCCCCTATAGCCTCTGTAGTCCCATTTGGATATTTGTTAGAAACTGCCTTTTTCTAGACACATTAAAGCTTGAAAATATCATAAGTTCTGAATCATTAATGATTTATGTCTTAGAAAAATATATTGAGCTTGTGTTAACCACCGACCTCATTTCAGCCCATTAAAAAAACAATTGACTTCAAAGACAAATAATGTGCAAAACTTATTTCCGAGTTTTAGTACTCATTCCTGCAGCACACTATTCTTTCTGTCTTTAAACGGCAGTAAAATCGAAGTCCTACACTGGAAGCTCACTTTGGCAAATCACAGTAAGATCCTGAAGTGCTAATGGATGAGGAGATTGTTTTCATATAGAGGGACAAAAGGCACTGAGATGAAAAGAAAAGGTTTTGAACCAGCTGGGTAGGATGACTTGAGAGGGCTGAGGTCTGCATCAGTGTCCCAGTACAGATCAGCTATTCTGGGTTTATTTGATTAAAGCTGAATAAACACAGGCCCAGGAGAGATCTCCAAACCCAAACCACCAGACCAGCGGTGATGAAGAGCATCCATCAAAGCCCTGTTACATGTGTACATGGCGTAACAAGATGATGCACATATTCTCTTTTCTCTGAAAGCTCTGGTTAAATGGTTAAAGATCTGGAAAAGATTGCAGGTTTGAACGCATATTGGGGACCGATGTTATTTTGGACCCCACTGACTTTCACTGTATGAACAAAAACAGTTGAAACAGTCTTCACACTATTGTCTTTTGTGTCTCGCAGAATAAAGTAAGTCATACATGTTTGGAACGACATGAGAGTGAGTAAAGTAATAACATTTTCCTTTTTAGATGAGTCTTGACTTTAAATTGTATGAATTATATTAACTTTTAAGTTTGAAGAAAATAAATGAATGTTATTTGATTTTGAAAAAATATATATTGTGGATTTTTTTTTTTTAAAGGTGTCAGGTGTCAATTTAACTACAAACAAATACATTATAATATATTGTTTTAATAATTTCTCCAAGGCAACCTCATGGAATGGTTGCTTTGAATTGTAATAGAGTAAGATATATTTTGTTTGTTTTATTCAGGAAAAACAAATAATTTAAATATGACCAACACAATAAAATAAATTCAACCTTAGTAAATAAATAAAGCAATACAAGTTGATCCAACATAAGACAATTATTAACTAATAGTAAATCAAAGTAGATGTTTTCTTTTGCTGTTTCTGTCCTCTACAAAAAGTAATCCATGTACAAATATCAGACTGTGGGAAAACAGCATTCCACATACATGTGTGTTTCTGTGACGAGTGAAAGAAAAAACAAATCTCAAAATCTGTGTTCAGCACTTTCTGAAATCTGTTTTCCTCCCATGCATGTAAACTCTCAAATGAGAATTGGTAAAGTTTTCCAGCCAATTTCACAAGTATGTAAAGAAAAAAAGACTCTTTGATTAATTCCAATGCTCCTGTTTACTCAAGAGGGACTTCTTCGTGTCAGCTTTGGCCTTTCCCTCCTCTCCCGTCCCAGTGATGTCCTTCCAACAAAAAGTTTCCGGGTAGATCTTTCAATAACAAAGTGAATTTCTCAGCATAGCTTGGTAAGAACTGACCTCAGATGGCAAGAGATACCTAATTAGTAGTCATCTCAGTCAAACAAATGAAAACAAATCACTGTGTACTTTCCATGGTCCGCTCCTCTCATGAACAGGTCCCAAGGGAAACATTTTCTCAACAAAAACAATCTAGTCTTAATGCTAACCTCTATGATCGAAACATTGTATCCTCTATGAGTTATCATTACCTTTATATTTAGAATAGGACTTGAAATAAGCCTAGTGCTTTAATGAATTAATCTGAGAATTTAAAGGAGTCATTTTGCCGAATATGCTCAAAGACAGATCATACAAACTGAAAAATCTGTCATTTTCTTTCTTCCATGGAACCCAATAGGAGACATTTTGTATTGTGAGCAAAAAATGATAGCAATATAATTTAGGTGGACTTTCTTTGAACAAGCTAAAAACAAGTAAATTACTTATTGGTATACTGGGTTACTATTTACGGTCAATATCTATCTACACAATCATATTAGTCAATCAGCCAATTCTGTAGCACTATACTAAACCAAATTCTTGCCCTAAATCTACACCATAGAAGGCCAACCATTGGCTGATAAAATGTTCTTCCTGCATCTAATTCTAACACTAGCTTTAAAGTTTGAGGACACTGATTGGTCAAACAGTATGCTATTCCAAGACCAACAAGGATGTCGATCTTGTGTAACACTGTGTTCTAACCAGACGTGACAAACTGACAAGAGATTAGACTTTGGGAAGTCTGATTCATTTTAATTATTGATTGGTTTGTTTGGACGCTTTATATAAATAAACCCATTAAAAATGTGATTCATTTGAGTGGCGGCTGCACAGAAGTCCCTGTGCAGCACTTAGTCTTTTTGGTAGCAAAATATTTAGTTAAATGCAGCCGTTTGTCACTGTTTTCGACGTTGTTATATAAATTAATATGTTTCTAGTTTATTAGATGTATTTTATTGTGAATTTATCTGAAATCTACAGCTGCCAACCTAATTCCGGTTCTCTTTCTTTTGTGTTTGATAAATATTGGTCTTTTTTAGTAGTTTTCAGTGTAGCAAACTAATTGTATAAATACTAGCACTACCGTTAAGAAATGAATGCTTTCATCCAGCAAGGATGCACTAAATTGATCAAAGTTGTCAGTTCTATTGAACATTTTATTCATCAAAGTATCCAGAAAAGAACGATCACGGTTCTTCCATAATCCACAAAAATATTAAGCAGCACAACTGTTAAACACTGATAATAATAAAAAATTTAGCTTGAGCAGCAAATAAGCAAATTACAACAATTTCTAAAGGGTCATGTGAAACGGAAGACTGAAGTAATGGTAATGGTGAAGACTTAAAGCGATATATATATTTAAAAAAATGTATATTACTTTTAGATATAATCTAAAACATATATAAATATATATATATATATATATACAGTATATATATATATATATATATATACACACACACATTTATTTATTTATTTGAGTACAACATGACTTAAACGTACTAAAAGTCACAAACTGATTTGATGAGTAATGAGTTTCAGGATTTATTTAACTAGTACAGTAAATCTCAGTTTTAACTGACTTGACATGAAGGGCAAACAAGGCACATAAGTGGTGATGAAAATACATGCGTTTAAGTAAGATATAAAATGCCTTTGCTGTGGAAAGTATTACCTGACTTTCAACAGACATGTCAACAGCATATAAGTGCAAATGGAGAGGTCTGTAAAGAATATCATTAGCTACAGGAGATGACACACAACAGTGTCAAAGTGGGGAAAGATGAGCTTCAAGCACCACTTGGAGCACTGAAGAATCATTATGACCTCCCTAAGAGCTCAGCTTTTTTTTCTGAGGATAGTCGCAACATAAAGCTAAAGCGAAAGAGAGATGGATGATGATTAGCACACGCTGACCACAGCAAGTATTGTTTCACTGCAGAGATTTATGAGCAAAACAAAGGTGCTGTGAAATTCCTCCTTCCGCGCCACACAAGGAGAATACCAGAGGCATACATTATGATGGCAGAAGTGAGTCTCTGGCTTGAGCTTCAATTACTGATCTAAGGATGGGGAGCAGACGCAGCAGTCACTAATGTCTACGTTTATGAAGACAGATCTTCCTGAGCGTGCACCCCACCATCGCATAATCCACTGTAGATCGGCTGAATCTCAGGGCAGGAATTCTCTCTCATAAAAGTGCCAAACGTGAGAGGAAACAGGGCGAGCCGTCCCGTGGCGGTTCTGCCCTTCCCACCTCCTCGCCGCAGCCTTCTATTCCAAAACAAACCGCCCCTCTCCACCCTGGTTGGCCGCAAAACTCACAAACCGGGGATAGGCAGATTAAATATCACCATCAGCCCAATAGTATGACCACCACAGTGAGTGTAAAATAATGAGAAAGAGGTTGACTAGTATGTTGGTAAGTCAATGAAACATGTAAACATGCACTGTCCTGCTGAACAGACCAGGATTCTGCAACCTAAACTGCTTAGACTAGAATTAGTCTAAAATAGTCATCTGCCAGACGCATAAACCTCTATGTTAACCTCTGTCTTAAGAACTAGTCTGACTAGCAGTTAATCAGTCTTATTTTTCTGATTCAAATTAGATAAATGATGATGAGATGTCTTGTAAGACTAGTCTGAGTTGTATCCGGCCACCTGATTTTCTTCACTTTAAGTTGCATTAAAACTTATCCATTCATTCACTTTTCCAACAGATCCATTGGCTAACTGTTATGGCCATATATTTTATTTAGAATGCGCTTTTCTTACACCCAAAGCGCTACAGCAAAAACAGGCAAAAGAAAAACAATAAAACAACCAACAATAAAAGTGCCTTAATCAACTTTTTTAAAATGTTAAAGAGCGTTTATGTTAGTAAAGAAAATAGCATTCTATAACTTTGGGGCTTTGAATAAAAAAGGATAATTCCCCCATGGTCTTAAGTTTACATGAAGGCTGATGAAGAAGAAAAAAAGAGAGTTAGCAGAACAGAGAGAACGTGACAAAGTATATGGACTAATGAGATCACAAAGATACACTGGTGCTATCTAATTTTTTACATGTGCATCAAATGTTAGCTGAAGATCCAAAATAACACCAAGATTCCATGCCGGTTAAGTGGGAAGTACCATATTGGATTCCAAACTAATATGATCAAACTTCCGAGTATAGCCGCTATCATCTCAGCATAAGTTCAGTTTTGGAGCAATTCAGTTTCATGAAATTACGCTACATCCAAATTCTTCTAGGCACACTAAAAACACCAGATGTGTAGCTGACACTAGGGATTGGCTAGTGGTGATGTGAATTTGAGTATCATTAGTATAGCAGTGACACCCAAGGCCATATTTCCTAATAATCTGTCCAACTAGAAACATACATATGCTAAAAAGAGTTTTTTTTAAAAAAAGGGCCCAACACTGAACCCTGAGGAACACCCTGTCGAGCAGGCACAATTGGGCACAATTAGTTAAGTAAGAGCGAAACCAATTGAATACAAGACCAATGAAGACATTAAAAATATATATAAAATAAATGATTTATATTTGTGGTTTCAGAGAATGAAAATATAAAATAAAATAAAATAAAATATGCAATACATTTTCACAAGATGAAATGTTGTACACACAGTTTAGATACACTCCTGAAAGTTCTTTTTTGTTTTGTTTTAAATGTATTTTATTGTATTATGGATTTTAGTTTTTTATTAATTTTTAGACGTACAATACTGTTTTAAAATATAAAAACAGGAAGGTCAATTTTAACAGAATGTGAGAGTTAAATTGATGGTTTTTGGAAGCAAAAAGTATCACCAAATATTGTTTAAAATGTTATGATTTACTGTAAAAAAAAGTAATATATTGTAATATATACAAGCATCAAAATTTCATCCTGTAAAACTTGAAACATTGTCACTTTCACAAAATTTCAGGCAACCACAGCTGCCCTTTTAAAGTGAATATAACAGAACAGTGCAGACATTTTTTTAAATGCAGAAAAAAATTATCCCCAAATTCAGGTCTTCACCTCATTGTGTAAATCAACTGGCCACCAGCTAAAGTGGCATATGACCGATATTATTTGATTGATGTTCACCATTATCTCTAGAGAAATACAGTAATATGAGGTAGGGTTAAAATGACCAAACTGTATTCTGCTCAGATGATGAATGAAGAGCTTTTATCATTAAGCCCCTGGCTTTCTTTAAAAGGCAGGAATGAACAAAGTGCCTGGAATTAGACCTCAATTTACTGAAGAGACATATTTCCTTATCATTATCATCTGTGGGCAGAAAGGAAAAAAGAAAACACAATGTGCGCCCAGATGATAAACATGAAATATGAAAAGAGAAAAGAACATTTGAACATAGAAAACACGCTGAGGCTGGCAAAGCACCCCAACTCTCCTTCTCAGCCATTTTAAGGTCATTTAACTAAACTTTGGCTATGGTTTGACAGCTCAGTTTCCATATTTACCCATTCTTTTGTCTCCGTCTGTGTCATTATGAGCTGGAAGGGTAATATCCAAGGCCATTAGATATGATTTACATTACAAGATTCACATTTACAGCAAATCGATTTTCAAAGGATCTGTCTCGACCACAGACATTTGGCTGAAGTATCACAGATAAAATGATGATCTATGTTGACAAACAGTCATATTACACAGGCTCATGACACGAGCCGAGCTCTGGTATGCTTGCACATTTAGAAAATGAATCAAACCGACCAGAGAAAGAAGAAAGCAAGAGAGACTGATGTACTGTATAGGAAATGTACACAATCCCTCCATAATTTACAGGCAAAGCCTCTTGTAATGTCTGGAAATTAATAACTTCCCTTGTTGGCCTCTGGGTGTCACTACATAGAGCTGGTTCAATGCCAGATATAATGTGTGGAAAAATTATTTTCTTATTCTTTTCTATTATAAAAAAAATATTGACTTGGCTTCATCCAAAACCTCAGTGCAATAATTAACCATCACCATTCCTGTAGTAAGGGTTTTGTGTGTATCTGTTAATTGATAACTAGCTGAGGTAATGTAGTTATTCCTATTAAATGTTGCCATGCACAACTGTACCTCTGCATGGGGTAGAGCTAAATAAAAACACTGGAAAACTGCTGAGTGAAAGGGAAGAGATTCCTAATCCCAATATCAGAATGATTTATAACTGTTCAAATCCATAAGAAATATATAACAGTGGGCAACTTTCATTTACAACACCACACACTGAGACAGGAAAGACTTGCTGTTACTCAATAAAAAAGCTCAGATTCTTACAGCTTTTCCTCAGTAGATGAGGGGGAAGAGAGAGAGAGAGAGAGAGAGAGAGAGAGAGAGAGATACCCCTTTTCCACCAAGGCAGTGCTGGTGCCGGTTCAGAGCCGGTGTCTACTCGCGAACCAGTTCTTTGTGTTTTGACAGCCAAAGAACCGGTTCTCGGCCAGGAAAATTGGTTCCAAAGCAGCACCAACTCTTTGCTGGACTAGAACCGCTCTTTTACCACATCTTGCGTCGGGGGCTGGGTTATTGTCGAACTTCTTCTCGAACGTAACCTCTGTCTATAGTAATCCAGACGAGCAGCACAAATGTGTTCTAAATGTCTTCTTCTGACCCCAATATAGGATCGCAAAGCCAGGAGAAACATTTGAAGAAAGACGATGTAGTCCGTCATTGTAATTGTTATGCTTAAAGTTGGCGAAAGCTAAGACGTACGCCAACGTACACAGTGATGTAACGACGTCGTTCGCTGGGCTCTCTAGTCAGTGGAAAAACAAACAGGTTCTGAGAAGGTTCGCAAGTTGAACCAACTTTGAACCAGCACCAGTTCCGAACCAGTTCTTTTTTTGGTGGAAAAGGGGTAAAAGAGAAAGGTTATCACTATATGCACCAAGTGTTTTGTGTGTGCTTGAAAACCAAGAATTTCACAGCGTCGCTGGGAACCCATTGTGGCCTCCCTGACGCCTCAGTGTATATAGACTATCTGTTGTTTATCAAACACAAACACACATTATTTGTTGACTCATTCTTTGATTATAAAACAAATTACTCAATCTTAAAGAGAGATTATAAAACCTTTAGGAGATGCTGAACAAAAAGTGATAAAAGTCCACTCACAAAACCATCACAAAACAAATTTTTATCAGTTTGTAACATTTAAAAGTCTGCTCAAAGTGTATAATGGTAAACCATTCCAAAAGAGCTGTTTTCCTATTGTTGTGTTTGTGTGTTTGCATTAGTTTTGTTCAACTTTTATTGTGTGTTAGTGTGCTGGCAATAACTAATCCCACACATGGAATCTGTGCGCACAGAGTTACCTAGAAAGCTCTGAAAAGGTCTGCAGAATATGAACGGCCATTATTCAAAGTTCTACCCTTGCAGGTTTGTTTATTATTTATTTTGGCTAATTTTGCTAACGCTTTCAGCTACCAGTAAGTGTAGTCATTTAATCTCAATTTAATGGCAGCATGAAAAAACAGCATTAGCAACCCATTTTACTTTGATAATGTGAATTTCCAACAGAAAACCTGGCCTCATTGGAAAAATGTGCCTCTACTCTTTTTGAAAAAAAAAAACAAAAAAAAAAAACCGTATCTATAATTCATTTCAGATTCCAGCTGAAATGACACTCAAGGAAGTAAAATGTAAAAATGTATTCCTTTAAATTATTGATTAATAGACTTTTTTAACACAGTCCTTGCAATCAGACCTCAAATTATTTTTACCATTGGGCATGATTTGTAAACTAATACATTTTGACATTTGTATCATAACAAGATTCACATGTATAGCTTTTCTGATGTAGTAAACTTATTGCTCAGTTGCTCACCTTGTACATCATTACACTTGAGATTGGGTTTGTGTCCCATGGGTATGAGTTTAACATAAAACGTACGGATAATAATTAAACAAATTTGCTTTTAGTTCACATTTGACTTTGTAACAATCGTTTAGGTTTAGAGTTTTAGGCTAGGTTAGGTTTAGGACATTTTAGCAAGACATTTTATTTCCAAACTGCTGCGATACGTACAACAACCAAAGTAAAATGTTGCCAGATTCATGTTTATATTATGCTTCGGATAAAACCGCATGTACACTACAAGCAATATGATATCAGAAATGTCAGAAAGGTCTTTTTCAGAAATGTCGCTACAGACATTTATTTCCTATGGACCTGGGAACAGGATATCCCGCCAAAAAAAATAATTGTATCCATTGAGAATTCATTGGATTGGCGTTTCATACCAGAATGATGGTTTCTCTATGGCAGGTGATTGGAGGGGAGGAGCTGGCCTTGATGAAATCACCTAAAAAGGAAAGCCGTTGCAGAGGCGGAGCAAGATATTATATTGTAATAAAAGTTTCTGATGAAAGTTTTTTTTTCTTTGGAATGACATGCACAATAAGATGAGGAATGTGTATTAATAAAGAAAACAGGGTAGATTTTCTCTCAAAATCAGCTCAGAAAATGCCAGACAATGAACAAATAATCACATTATAACTACTGCGACTCCCCCCTTTCTAGGTTACCAGCGCGTAACACCCTTGAGTGCATCCAGAACGCTGCTGCTCGACTTGCCTTTAACCTCTGGAAATACTCTCAGGTTACACATCTGCTCAGGTTATGTTACTTGCTGCCAGTATCTGGTATAATTCAATTCCAGACACTGTTTGTGGGCTATACAGTCATAAATGGCCTAGACCCCCATTTTACTTTCAATCCTTCATCAAGCTGTAAACCCCCAACCCGGGCGCTTTGATCAGCCACCTCTGGTCTCCATGCCCCCCTTTACTGCACACGAAAGTACCCATTTCAAACTTCTCTATCCTTGTTGTTTATGACCTGGGACTCTTGGTTATGTACACATTTGCTGTTGCTACCTTATGCCTTTTAACCTTTTGTGGCCTAGCTAACTTAGAAAATGTTGTATATTCTTAGCTACTTGACTTTGGCTTTGATAAAATAGCATGTAAACATCTGACTAGTAAACATCCAGCACAATCTAACTTAGAACCAGTTAAATGCTATAGGACTGCAAACACACTGTTCAACAATATTCCCATTTGATGTTTATTCTTCTGTGTTATTGTACTATCCATACACACACTGGTCTCTCTTCCCGCCAGTGGCCCCACTCCACCTTGTGTCACTCATGCCGCAAGCTTTTCAGCACACCTGCTAGTGGTTAAGCTCAATCACATCACAAAGTCAAAACTGCAGCCAGCAAGCCCCAATACTGAACTCTACAGGACACACAGTGAGTTCAGCTGAACAGTTTATTAACAAACACTGAGGCTAAGTCTATATTAATCCGAATACATTTCAAAACGCTCTCGGTCTACACCAGCATTTTTCAAAAGTTGCTCACTCACTCTGAAATGTCTGAAAATGCTTAAAAGGCATTTGAAATGTTCCTATTTTTGTTTTGGGAGTTCCCAAAAACAGTTTTACATGCATGCAAGGACAAAAAACACTTGCATTGTCTTATAATATCCAATTGTTTTTACCTGATTTGCTCAACAACTCCCAAATGATTCGTTCAACGATTCATTTTCCCAAACACCTCCTTTGCGTGACGCTAATCTGCGGTGATTGGTCAGCGGTGTCTACAGACAAAATACTTCTACTGGTTAACATGGAGTACAGTATACAGTACTTGCATTACTTACATTGTGTTATAATAACGATGGTGTCCCGCTTTGTTGTAAAAAATAAAAACTCAGAGAGGGAATAAGTTGATTTATGTTAGCGCCCATAGCCCACAGCTCGGTGGTAAACACCCATTCAAGTCATTGTTTACGTTAGCTTAACGCAGAAACATATCGATAAAGCAATACAGTAGTACACCAAAGTATTGCTCTATTCTTTATCACAACTCCAAATAATAACAACGACAAACATTTGACATATTTCTAAACAATTGAGAGCGAACACATTGCTGTTAGATGGAGACCTAGAAACTGTGCGGAGCGTACACACGACAAAATACGTATTGAGTATGCTACAGAAAACATAACAGCAAAAATGATTAAAGTGCCCCTATCATAGATTTTTGAAAATGACCTTTCATGTAGTGTGTAATATAGCTCTAAGTGAATGAAAACATCCTGCAAAGTTTTAAATCTGAAAGTGCACCGTATATAAAGTTATTGTATCTTAAAAGTAAGAGTTGACTCTGAGTCAATGAACTGAATTGTTTTTCAAACGACTCATTAGCCGTTTCGTAGTGACGTCAATACGGCCCACTTATTGCGTGCGCAGACACAAGTCAAGTGAAAACTTAAAGCTGAATATCATCATGTCGAGAATACGCTGTGTTCTAGAATGCAAAGCTAGAGCCAGTTTGTTTTCACTGCCCAGGGATGAGCATGTGAAGAATCAGTGGTTAAAGTTCAAAGAATGTATAGGTCTGGGTGATTTTAATATAAATTGGGCAGAAAAAAAACAACTAATGTGTTTGTTGGATTGTTAATTGTATGTTTTCCTTTCCTGCCCAGGCACAGATGAAATTTAGCTTGTAGCTAATTCTGGTATGGCTGAATGCCATACACTGTCCCTGTCAAATAAATAAATAAATAAAATAAAATAAAATATCAAATAAACCAAATATGGAATTAATTTTACTGATTGTTCTCAATAATGTTAATATTTGTACTCATTTTATTTATTATTTTGAATTAGATAAAACTTTAAAATGACAAAGATAGAATATTTAAAATTCAATAAAATATATTTCAATATTTTTTTCCGGAAATGTTGAGGACATCACACACACACACACGAAAATCAATAACCATGCAAAATAAATAAATAATCAAGTTCAACATTTAAAGACTGAAATGTGACATTGCGAGGCATGAGATTACTACTATAACTCCCTGGAGTTATACTAGTGCATCTATGCAGCTGGAATACATAAAGGCCACAGAGGGGAACAATCGTCCCCTGAGAGCCGCAGGTTTTACAATGCTGCCCGCCCAACACACCCCCGATTTTATATGATAAAAAACAAAGGAGGTTCGATTGGCAGGGCCAGAGTAAACTCCACAATTACAAATCTGTGTGATGTGAGTGGTCAAGGAACGTAACGTGATTTGCATATGATTACACTGAGGGGTCGGCTGAAGAGAGGAGTAAATGAGTAAAACAAACACGGTCAGGCTCACCAAAGCCATGTTTGTTTAGAATGTCAGACTAAAGACTAAAGAGTCATTCTATCCAGCTCATCTGATTATATAGGCAGTCTAATTTCATTTGGCATAATGGTATATTGGAAATTACAATAGCGTTTGTTGCTTATGCCTTTGTTTAAATAAGGTATATAGAAATATACAAATCACAAATGCAATAAATATTTAAAATACGAACGTAAATATTAGATTATCATGATTGGACATGATTGGATTGAGCAAAATGGCTGTCATGATGGTGACAGACGAGGCAAAAAAAAAAGTTCAATAAATAGAGCTTGAATGACATCCATTTATCTTTTCGTACAAGTTTATACACAGCCCCTGCATGACTTCTTTTGCCAGTCACTTATGTATTAATTCAAAACGGCTGGACTCCTCAGAAAACAAGGTCTTCTGTCAGTGCGAATATGTGACTTTGTTTTGGGAATGGTAATCAAAGTATTACAGTTTTCTAGCAACAGGCTGGTATAAGCTGTTTTCTTAGGGATACTAGCCCCTGAGGAAGAACACCAAGCTCTCAAAAAGCATTAATGCATGTAGCAAGACCACAAAACAAGGACACTCGCATTCCATCATCTGAAGCAAAGATTTCTTCATGTCAGATGGCCTAACACCATGAAAAAATGGAGAAACATTCTCAAAAATCTTTAATCAACATCAGCTCCTACCATCTGGTCTTCATTTTACGAATTGCGCCCACAAATAAAAAATAAAAAACATAGGCTAATGTGTTCGCCCTCAGAAGCACAGCTCATATCGCTACCTCCATCTTCAAACTGTGACCCATGTGACCCCAAATGGATCAACAGCTCTACACAATGCTTAATCAGAGGCCGATTGTTCCCCTGGAGAACGGGGCGGGCAATAAGACATCCCTGTAGACTCATCTGGAGCTTTCCAGGATTGTTGACAGTCGTGTCAGATGATATTTTCATCCTTCCATTCAATGGTTATACAACAGAGACCCTGGTAGAGCGGCTTTGATCAAGCTTCTGTTGAAAGCTTGAGGTTTCCTCTCTGTCCCTCCTGCCAGACCACTCGAAACACTTTCAGGAGCAGAGGATCTGCGTGGAGCTCCCGCCAGCATACTGATGCCATTCTACAATGTCTGTTGTAAACTTCACACTTGCAAATGAGAAAATGAAACCTCTGTCGATTGGATCGGTTTAGCTGGATTTTAGAAAGTGACAAAGCGCTAAAAACTGAGAATGTACCTCAACCGCTATGAGAACTTGCTCTTTTTATAGTCAGAAGCAGCTCATTTAATAAAAGTTGTCTAGATGGATTTCAGCACTTTATAATCACAATTCAACATCTGTGTTTTAATGTAAATTATGTCCACAAAAAAGATTCCAATATTAATCAAAATTCAGTCTCAATCTGATTATGTAAGTGTCACATAATGAAAAAGAGGTACATATTAGCATACTTTTAAAAATGGAAATAATTTACTTTAAAGGAATAAACAAATTGAATGTAATGGTTTCAGATGGTTAATTACATGTTGATTGCAATTAAATGAAAACCTAATTTACTGTATATTTATATTAAAAGCAATTAGCTGAACTTGACCACTAACATTAAGTAGTGCAATTCTGAATAACACAAGTAATTTACATGTGTTGGTCAAAACATCCAATTAAGTGTACTTGTTCAAAGGGATAGTTTACCCAAAAATGAAAATGATGTCCTCGTTTACTCAAGTTGTCTCAAACCTGCATGAATTTATTTCTTCTACTGAACGCAAAAGAAGATATTTTGAAGAGTATGGGAAACCAAACAGCTGATGGCCCCATTGACTTCCATAGTATTGGGGGGAAAAATACTATGGAAGTCAATGGACACCATCAACTGTTTAATTAGCGACATTCTTCAAAATATATTTTACTGTTTTCAGCAGAAGAAAGAAATGCATGTACAAGTATGTACATTGTACACTGTGTGTCATTGTTATTTAGAGACACTATAAATATTAGATGTGCTCTCAAATTCTGCCAATATAGCATTACAAAAAAATCTGTAGCCTCACAACCTCATAAAAATCACTGTCCAGTGCAACCTCTATACATCAATGATGATTATCTTCACACATCTGGCCACCTCATTCCAGCCCTGAGGTCTGCACACCAGCCTTTGTTCTTATCACTGCGCCACAGACTCTCTGCCTATCCACATTACATAGTGGTACCGCAACCCCTCATGGTAACGGCAGAGCTTTGAGTGTTTCGCTTGTGGTGAACTAGCCTCTAGTTAACATGATGTTTTTAGCCCCCTGGTTATTAACGTACTCCATGTCTCGTGTGCAGAGATCAGTGTGTTCTGGCATGTAGACTAGTTGTTGTGACACTCGAGCACACATTGTAATCAGGCCTTGTATTTTATTGGCTTTGTCTCAGCTGTTTGTCTGGGCTAAACATAAACACAATGCCAGGGGCAAGCCTATTACACGCACAAGACTCATGCAAAATAATGAGTTAAAATGTGCATGACATATGTTGTGATCTCAAAAGCTTTTACCATAGCATATGATTTCTCAACTAATACAGTACTAGTATTAATACTAATTCTAAACTAATAAACTAAACAGCTCCATATGAGTGGCAATTCTGATAGTAAACTTGCTCTGTAGCTCATATGGTACAGTTGCGATGCGGAGCATTTACGAGTCCTGTAAATCTTGAGTTACGATAAAAGAGTTCAAAGGCACAAAGAAGCAAGCTAAAATGACATGGTTGCATGTGCATGAAGCAAATGCATTTTAATCTCACATTTGCTTTGATAATTCTATCGGTTAAGGTTTATAGTAGTGTATAAAGTGTATTTTAGTGTAGGTGGTGCGTTATATTTCAAACGCAATATAGCATTAAACTTTTAGAGGACATTACTTTCCAAACTGCTGTGATATACAACCAAAGAATAACACACAGATTCGTGCTCAGCTTTTTTGGATAAAAATAAATGCATTTTACCTCACTGGACATTCTTCTTTGAAAAAGTGCCGTGCAACGTGCTATGCACATGCTATGTAAGCAATGGAATATCATTTTGCAGAAATGTCGCCATAGGCATGTTTTTCCACTGAACCTGGGTTTGGTTGACAGTTGGTTTAGCCATAGCTCTTTATGTTTAGCTATTCTGTCAGTCCATACTTACATTTCCCTGCAAATGTTTGGAAGCTGGTCTCTAAAATAGGAAACCAGTGTGAGCCCACCAGGCTGCTTCACAAGTGCAAATCACAAGACTACCTTGATGGTGCCACTAGAAATTACCACTACTTCCAGCTTTAAGATCATAAGGTACCAAATGAACAGACAGTAGATTAGCCCAGGGGTAGTGTAGCATAGTAGCAAGGTCTGGACTGGTAAGTAAAAGCTTTCCCATTCAAACCGATCCATGAATTTCCATCATGAACAAGGACAATCCTTTTTTTATGATTACATGTACCAGTGGTCCAGGCTGTCTGATAATAATGCTGTACAAAGTTGTTATTTCCAGAAACAGAACCTCTTCCAGCCCGTACAAGAAGTCAGCATTGATCGTGGCTCTTTAGCACATGAAAATCACTTTGACTGCTTGACTAAGGAAACAGATGAGGTGGAAAATCAAAGCATGATCCATTACCAAAATGAGAAGCTTAAGCAAAACACAGGCTGATGGGTTAAGCACTTGTGCTGGGTTGCTATGACATTGTCAAAATGGCTCAAGTCATTCTCAGACATTTCTTGAATCAATGACTGACTGGCCTGACTTAAAGAACGGAGGATTTATATGGTGCATTTCCTATGTAGTACTGTAAACCCAAATCGCTAGACAATTATGTCAGGGGGTCTCTCCTCAACCACCGCCAGTGTGCAGCATCCGATTGGATGAACTTTTTTATTGAGGTTGTGTTTCCTGTTCACTGATGTATCACACTGAGCTACAGTGGAAATGTTATTTTCCTTCCCTGCATTTTCCTTGATTTATTTTTCAAAAGTGTGGAAATGTAGGATGTTCATGTATCGCATCTGTGTCAAACCCAAGAACCTGCGATATGAACTTCTGGCAGTAAGCATCAAGCCTGAACTCGTGCAGCAACAAACAAGCCTTTTAGTCCAACAAAGCCAACATTTCCACCATTGAAACTCACTGTGATACAACGGTGAACAGTAAAAAACACAACCTCAACACAAAAGTTCATCCAAATTTGAAAATGTTTTGTACCATTTATTCATTCTCAGTCCTTGCGAACCAAAAATAAAGTCATTTGTAGGTTATTTCTACATTTACTGGGGCCATGTTATAACATGGTTTTCAGGTCACTGGGAATTATTACAAACGTGATCATGAAAGCTAATTTACAATGAGGAGAACCACATTTACCTCTAAACGGTCATTAATCTACACATAACAGAACCCAAACCCCAAAATGATGCTATAAACTGCTGAAATCATCTGGATTCAGTCAGATTTACTGAATGGAAACCGTTGTTTGTGTGCCTGTCACTACATGTGAAACCTTTTTCCAAACAATGGGTGAGTACACTTTATGTTAATCAATGCTGCTTGCTTCCTATAAAAGCCTGTACAAAATCAAAATAAAAATGCATTGATAAATTAATGCGTTTTCTAGTGAGTTGCATGACAGCGGAGTCTCCATTCAGTTTAAAGCTGCTGTAGGTAACTTTTGTAAAAAAGTATTTTTTAAAACTGCAATTATGTCCTAACAGTAGAATATGAGACAGATAATCTGTGAAAAAAAATCAAGCTCCTCTGGCTCCTCCCAGTGGTCCTTTTGCCATTTGCAGAAATACACCGCTCTCGGTCAGAAACAACCAATCAGAGCCCAGAGGAGTGTCTTCGCAGTGTCAATCAAGCTCCTATACGCGCTGATCACACCCCTCTCTTGCACAACACCGTCATCGGTGGCCCTGCTTACTAGCCTGCGAGTTCACGGCAGGAGCTGTGCAAGCAGAGAGCAAGGGGGAGTGACCTGTAAGTTGTGCTTGTTCAAATTTTCAGGCTAAGTCAACATTTTCTAAAAACTCCCTACTGCAGCTTTAATTACAAGTGGCCAGTACATTCTTCAACAATTCTATTGTTATTGCTAAATATAACTAAAACTAATAAAAAATGTGTGTACATTCTTCAACAAATCGGTAACACTTTATGGTACGGGTACATGAATTATCATGAATTCATGTATAAATTCATGCATGAATTATGCTTTCATTCATGCATTAACATCTCATGAATCATCAGGAACTAACACAAGTTCAACGTTTTTCATTCATGACTTCATGGATGAACAACACCTTAATTAAAACATTAACTAAGATGAGTACATCATTATGAATTATGATTTATTACACATGATCATGATGTTTTCTTTGTTCACAGTTATGCCACCATTAATGACTACTGTATTTGAATGTCAACATAATTTGTGTGCTATGAGCTGTGATTGGTCTATTTTGGGGTCTGTCCAATACAGTAGTCATCATTAACTAAGCATTATCTATCAATGACTTCATGTGTGTGGCCCCTCAACTAAAGTGGTGACTAGGTCCTTCTAAACACTGATGAACAATGTGCTATTAATGGTGGCATAACTGTGAACAAAGGAAACAATGATCATGCGTAATAAATCATAATTCATGATAATGTACTCATCTTAGTTAATGTTTTAATTAAGGTGTTGTTCATCCATGAAGTCATGAAAAACGCTGAACTCGTGTTAGTTTCTTATGATTCATGAGATATTAATGCATGAATTTATGCATAATTCATGCATGAATTTATACATGAATTCATGCATGAATTTATACATGAATTCATGATAATTCATGTACCCTTACCGTAAAGTGTTACCAAATAAAATGATTAGAATATACATAAATATACATAGAATATACATTAAAATATACATAAACACAAAATTAGAACCGTTTCCTTGGCAATTAACTACAATAAAATAAGTTCAAGTAATACAATTACTAAAAACTTAAATATAAATAAATAAATACATATATATAAATAAGAAAACAAAATAAAATATAAAAATAAAAGGCAATTTCAAAATATTAACACACACTATTATGATAAGTAATAGATTAATATTAAAATACCCCTGCTCCCTTTGTGGTCTACAGAGGAAAAATGCCATTTAGGTCTGGAATAACATGAGGTTAATTAAATGATGACCGAATTCAAATTGTATGGTGAACTTATAAAATGTGAGTGAACTAATATAAAATGTTTGGTCTCCAGCCTCCAGCCTTTAGTAATAACACATGAAGCTGAATAGATATATATTCTTTCCAGATGTTTACTCCATATTGAAGAATTGCATCATTTTGCCATTTTATTTGAACAAGTTTATAATGCATAGGTCAAAATGAATTCACACTATCTGTTATTCTACTTGTTGCGCACATGGATCCAGACACTTTAACCAAAGAGGAGCAGAATAACTCAAGTAGGCCACAGAACCACATGGCATCAGGATCTAAGGGATCCAGAATAGATTATGGAAGGAACTACATGTATTTATACCTGCAACATGAGTCCGCCAGTGACACAACTGAGTGAAATTTGTGTCAGACTTTGCTGGCTCACTATGTACAAGATACAATTGGGTTAGAAAGAAAAAAATAAACCCTATCCATTACTTCTACCACACTAATAGAGGCCAGGGGAAGATGAGTCTAGCTAAATTTAATTGAGAGTGTAAGTACAGTAGCTTCTGCTAAATATATTAGCCTGCATGTGGCTGATGTAAAGTGCAGAACAGCTGGTTTCAAACTGTTTAAAGATATGACATTTCTTACAAGCACAGTCTAGTTATTTCAGTGTTGTGGCGTTTTGCTGCTAAAAAGAATATCACTGGATTTGTGTTTTTTTTTAAATGAGGAAAAAATCATCTGTACAGGCTTTAGGAAACTTTTTTTTTTTTTTTTGCCAGCAAGAAGAAATGAGTCAGTCACAAGTGGCTTTGTTAAAGTGCATATAACAAAAGTATTCACATTCCTGCGGGAGTTTACGAGTCTTGGAAGCACGAGAAGTAAACACCTCCCGTCTCTGAGCATCTCAGGACACTGGGCAACAGGCTCGACGTGGCTAAAAATAAATGCAAAGAACTGAGGAAAACAAAATAAAATTCACTTTGAGACGCTGAATCATAATGTCAGCAAACTTCAATAGTGCTGTTTTTTTTTATATATCATGGCCAGCAGAATATTTTTTGTATGAATATCTGAACAAGCAATAAATCAAAAAGAACAGTGCCTAAAAAAAAACCTAGCTTCATACATTCTTTTTTATCAAGACTTGAATGTGTGTAAGTTTCATAAAAAAATCTACTTTTTAAACAAAAAGCTGAGAAAATTTTCACTTGTTTCCGCTTCTTTTTTCCTGTGTTTTGATCTGTAGATTCTGCACTCTTTCAGAAGATGTGTAATAGCATCCCCTACCGTATAACAGTGAAAACACTGGCAGGGAAATACTTAAAGGTATAGTTTGCCTAAAAAAATATAGTATAGTTTGCCTTTTGTTAACTCACTATAATGTTGTTTCCAACATGTCTTTTTTCTTCAAAGAAGATATGTTAAAGAATGAATTTTTTCCCCAAACAATTAAAGTCAATGGGGTCCAAACCAACACTGATTGGACCCCAATGACTTTCACCATCTAGACAAAAACATTCTCCAAAACATCTTTTGTGTTTCACACAAGAAAGTAGGTCACATATACTTTGAACAAACATTCATTTAAAAAAGGAATAATCTTGTCAAGCTGAGAAACTTCCCCTCGGCCAAGCGCTGCTTTATGTTGCCGGAACCCTCCGTCTGCCAGAGCGGGCACCAATCATGCTGTTTCAAAGCAACGGATGCCCATACAACTTTCCACTTCGCCCAAGTGCTAATTTGTTATGCACCACACAACTTGCAAAAACCATAAAAACTATCTATCTGGCGTCCAAAACCTGGGGGTCTTTCCAGCGGATAACTGGTGTAATAAAACACGACACACAGATGAGGATAAAACGGAATGAATTCCTGCATTAGGAGAATGAGGCCCTCACTGCAGGCTCTTGGGTTGCATTCAGCTCCCACATCACCACATGGAGGGCGCTCACTTCCTCTCTTTCTCTCCTTTTTCTTTCCCACTCTTTCTCACTTTTTGTTAGAAACAGACTCAACAGCAAACAGTTTATGTTCAAGCAAAGAAAAGCTCCAAGTGCTGGGAGATGTCTGTTTGGTCTGTCTGACCAACAAGGTGTGAGAAGCAGAAACAAAATATGTCTTTATGTTTGTAATCTGGGATTAACTCAAGTAATGATAAAAACAATTATACACCAGATTAAACCAGGCGGCTCCAAGAGGCAGACTAAACACACTGGTTAAACTGTGAACTTTGAACAATGACGAATTACGCATTTAAGAAATGATTCATGTGAATTTATGGTTTTAAAAGGAATAGTTCTTCCAAAAATGAATATTCTGTTATAATAAACTCACTCTCTACTCTATAATATACTCTATTTCTTCTGGTGAACACATAAGTATCAAACTCAAAGAATCACAAAAACACACCATGAAAGGGCACTATTTTACAGTCCTGTTCCGCATGTACATCATGTGTACTTATTAAAGAAATTACAATAACTGGGTTATAATTAGGTACTAACCCTGAACCATCCATAAACCTAACCTTAACCCATGTAGTTACCTTATATTACCAGTACTTTCTTGGGAAAGTACACTGTATGTACAATACACATACTGTAAAATAAAGTGTAACCCATAAAAGTAATCCATATGATTTGTGCAATATATTTATGATAAATTCTTAGAAGCTTTTAAGAATGTTCAAAATGCAATGTTTGAAAAATATTTAAGTCCAGATGTTTTGAAGAATAAAATTATTGAATACGAGGCAAAGTTACCTTGTCAAATTCGACAAATTCAATACTTGACACTGGTAAATCATAATGATACAGTTATTTATTAACCTTTTTTCAGATGTGTTGGTTTAGAGAATAAATAATAAATTACTAATAAAAAAAATCCAATAAATTCATTAAACATCTTAAATTTGGAATTTAAGATGGGTTTGAGGTGATCCTAAACTTAAGAGGTTATTTAAGGATATTTTTCAATAATTATTCATCTTTTTCATAAAATAAATTCGAAAAGTTTTGAGTTAGAAAATAAGAAATAATAGCAGCAAAGAACATTTTACAATTATGGCTTAAATACAAGCTTTTAAGGTTTTTTGTTGTTTTTTGGTCATTTTTAAAATAACATTTTATAGCAAGAACTACGTATAGATTCTTTACTATGCCTAATTTTGCATTCTACAAAGAAGAAAAAACAGAATAACTATTTGGAACAACATGAAGGTGATAATGACAGAATGAATTATGTACTTATAACTTAATGTTCAGCCAAAAATATGAAAAATCAGTTTGAATCACTTAATACAGTCTGTTTTTATCAACTTTGCATCTTCTCTTTTCCCTGGTGGCTCTCTGTGCCCCTTTCTCTCTGTCTCTCACTATTCACAGGAAGCTTGTCTGTAATACTAACTCTATGTGCCTTCTGAACAGACACACTTCGCTCTGCTCCTGAAGTTCAGTCTTGTCAACACTTTCCAAAGATAACACCCCGGACCTCACCGCCAGACTGAGGCCCCGCAGAGCGTCCCTCATGTGGCCAAACCCCACAACCCTGCAGATCTGAGATCAGTGGCGTTTAATATACGAGTGGCCTGCAGAATGGCCTTTATGTGCTGGTTAAAATACGACCCTGTTCTGGCTGCACTGATATAGGAGGTGAACAGGGATTGAGGACTGTGTTTATGCAAGAAAAAAAAGCTTAAATACGCACTTCAAGTAGTTTCATTGAACCCACACGGTATATGTTGATATGTTCTTTTTTTAGTAAATCAACCATGTGGCTCCCGCTCAAATCCCCCAGAATTGTATATCAAGGAAATTGGAGCAACTTTCTCAAGAATTTCCTCCTCGGTCTTTACAAAGAGCTGAACTCCAGATGAACAAAGTCTAAAAAGAAGTACGTCTGAGAAAGATCCCCATCCTGGTTTACTTTAGAAGGTAAATTGAGATTTCCAGGAAACAAAACGAGGCAGGCGCAGCACTCAGAGAAGTAATGAGAAATCTGCCGTGGAAGTATGCGGGATCACACACCGCATGACGCCCGTGCTAGAGAACATTCCTCGTGCTTTCATTTAGGTTCTTCCTTGCTGAAAGACCATCTTTTCACTCAGGAGGTTCCTGTGAAAGGGGGAGGGGGGATTCATGAAAATTGGTTTTGAGAACTACAGGGTCGCCAAGTTAATGTAAAAAGTTAAGCTATAAAATCTCACCGGTGTGAGTGAGACAGAAGGCTTGTGGGAGTAAGGCAGACAACAGATGAAAAAACATTCTTAAGGGTCAGGAACTTTCCACAGGACATGTGAAATCGAATTTCACTTTACAAGCTTTGGCTGTTGTACCAACAATCTTCATCTTGAGATTCCAGCCACAAAGAAGCTTCGTTTCAGAGACAAACTAAGGTCATTTCCGAAGATGCTTCTCACTCAAAAGCTACGTTAACACAGCAGCAGAATATGGGTGTCAATGTTTTAGAGGGCTAAATTTGGTTACGTTCACACACAGTTGGGTTACAAACAACTAAATAGAATTGTGCTCTTACGCTAATTTGCCTTGTTTAGTAAATCTGCCCCTTAAAGTGTTGTTGAATAAATAAATCAAGTTTTAATAAATAAGACAATTTATGTCACTCATAATTTCATTTATGTATGGCTATCGCAAAAAAAAAGAAGAAGAGCAACTTGAATTAAGTTGAATTGATTAATAATTCATTTTAGAGTCACACTTGTTGGTAATGGGTTTGTCGATCCCAAACACTGATTATGTGAACATAGCCAAAAACGTTTATGCTGCAAATACTAGCATTAGACATTTGCTCTGAGCTTGCACCCTTTGAGCATCTTCTCTAAATAGGAACCATATCAGCTGCCCTGCTAATCAACATCCATGTTTAGTTTGAATTTAAGGAGCCGCTATAAATGGCCTGATAAAAATAGTCCATATTTTCATCTTAGAATGTGTAGCGCGCTCACATTTCAGCAGATGTCCAAAAATAATCCAGACTTCTTTTCATCTGCATCCCCTGCACAAGCACCGATGTCATGAGCCCCGGCCAAGACTCACACCGGCTCCGTCCGCATCTCTTTTCAGCCACTGTGGGATATTCTCAAAGCTCTTTAACACGATCGACTCTATTCATAGAGTCGAGGTCTCCTTGAAGAAAAGTGAGGGAGTGCAGGAGCAAGATGAAGAGAAGGAAAAAAGAAAGCGCTTACAGTGTTCACAGGACATGGGATTGTTTCTTGGGACCATCAATCAGGATGGAGTTGACAGGACGGGTGCACCCCCCTCCAGCTGAGCCAGTCTGAGGGGGTTCGGCGGGGTCGGTGTGGAATGACAGCACGTTCCTCTGCTGGTCAATGGGACAATGGAGGAGCACCCAGCTCTCCCAGAGCCCTAGAGACCACACCGCACACCAAAGGTCTTTCATCAACACAACACCCCCAGCCCACACTCACCATGATCTAAGAAAGGCTTCACACACTCGGACGTGTTCCAGGACCCCTGGAGAGACAAACCGTGTGTGTGTGTGTGTGTGTGTGTATGTGTGAGACAGTTTCGCCTTTTCAAAACAGTTTGAGTGGGAATTCTTTCAGCTATAGAATCTGTTGGCCTTGTTTTTAACTGTTTACGTCATTACACCTGGGAACAGTCTGCAAAACAGTTTAAAACTATAAACAAAAGATTGTAAGCTAGCAAATGTAAACATAAATGAAAAAGAAAATCTATATATTTCTGGTGTTAGTTCACTGTGAGCATGACAAACTGGGTTGCGGGACCATCTGTGATTGTTTATATGCTTGAGTGTGTCTGCCTACAAGCGTGTGCGTGTGTGTGTGCGCGAGTGTGTGCGTGCGTGTGTGTGTTTCACTTCCTCTCCGCAGCACAGTAGAGTCACCAGGCAGCATTTTGAGGTGAAAGGGTACAAACTCACAGGATCACGGCTGTCATTCAGAGAAGATCCACCTGTGACCTTTAACAATGAGTGAAACATTCAAGAAGTAACCAACTCTTTTTGTACAACAAAGAAACCAGCCCAGTCCTCATAAGCTTAAATTCAGAGTAATGCAATCTCTATTGCACTGAAGGCGATACAGTACAGGCAAATACCTAATCAAAATGTATTTATTTATTTACCATTTTAATAATTTATAATGCTTTCAATATAAATGATATTATTAAAAAATAATAAAGTAACCTCTTACCAAAAAAGTAGTTTTTTATAAAAATTATTGTTGCTATAGTGTGTGTCTGTGTGTGTGTGTGTGTGTGTGTGTGTGTGTGTGTGGGTTGGTTTATGTGATTTATGAGGACACAAATTTGTATAATGACATGTGTATTACACTGGTATTACAACTTATGGGTGGTTTATGAGGACACTTCAAAAGTCCTCATGAATCAAATGGCTTAAAAAACATAAAAAACAATGTTTTATTAAAAAATTTAAAATGCAGCATGTCTCCTGTGATGGGTAGGTTTAGGGATAGGGGCAGTGTAAGGGGATAGAATATATAGTTTGTACAGTATAAAAACCATTACGCCTATGGAGAGTCCTCATAATGCTGTTGCACCAACATGTGTGTGTGTGTGTGTGTGTGTGTGTGTGTGTGTGTGTGTGTGTGTGTGTGTGTGTGTGTGTGTGTGTGTGTGTGTGTGTGTTTTTGTGTGTGTGTGTATTTATGAAATGTGTACACAAACATGTATAAAAAATATAAATATTAGTGAATGGTTTGTTTATACTAGGGAAGTGTGCAACAACTAATTTCATTAAAGGAGCTGTATGTAAGAAATTTATTTCAATTAATCGTAAAATGGCCCTGATACAGTCATGGTCAAAATTGATGGCACCCCTGGTAAATATGATTTAAACTGGCTGTAAAAAATAAATTTGCATTGTTTATCCTTTTGATCTTTCATTAAAGAAATTTGCTAAATTCTAACCTTTCATTGAAGTAAAAGAATTGAAAGTGGGGGGGAAAGCACATTATAAAATAAATGTTTTTCTCCAAAACACGTCATTTCATTTAAAAAACTTACATTGAAGAAAATAAGTATTTGAACACCCTGCTATTTTGCAGGTTCTCCCACTTAGAAATCATGGAAGGGTCTGAAATTGTCATCGTAGGTGCATGTCCACTGTGAGAGACATAATCTAAAAAAAAATCCAGAAATCACAATGTATGATTTTTTTACTATTTATTTGTAAGATACAGCTGCAAATAAGTATTTGAACACCTGAGAAAATCAATGTTAATATTTGGTACAGTAGCCTTTGTTTGCAATTACAAAGGTCAAACGTTTCCTGTAGTTTTTCACCAGGTTTGCAAACACTGCAGGAGGGATTTTGGCCCACTCCTCCACACAGATCTTCTCTAGATCAGTCAGGTTTCTGGGCTGTCGCTGAGAAACACGGAGTTTGAGCTCCCTCCAAAGATTCTCTATTGGGTTTATGTCTGGAGACTGGCTAGGCCACGCCAGCACCTTGATATGCTTCTTACAGAGCCACTCCTTGGTTATCCTGGCTGTGTGCTTCGGGTCATTGTCATGTTGTGTGTGTTACCCAGCCTCGACCCATCTTCAATGCTCTAACTGAGGGAAGGAGGTTGTTCCCCAAAATCTCGCAATACATGGCCCCGGTCATCCTCTCCTTAATACAGTGCAGTCGCCCTGTCCCATGTGCGGAAAAACACCCCCAAAGCATGATGCTACCACCCCCATGCTTCACAGTAGGGATGGTGTTCTTGGGATGGTACTCATCATTCTTCTTCCTCCAAACACGGTTAGTGGAATTATGACCAAAAAGTTCTATTTTGGTCTCATCTGACCACATGACTTTCTCCCATGACTCCTCTGGATCATCTAAATGGTCATTGGCAAACTTAAGACGGGCATTGACATGTGCTGGTTTAAGCAGGGGAACCTTCCGTGCCATGCATGATTTCAAACCATGACGTCTTAGTGTATTACCAACAGTAACCTTGGAAACGGTGGTCCCAGCTCTTTTCAGGTCATTGACCAGCTCCTCCCGTGTAGTTCTGGGCTGATTTCTCACCTTTCTTAGGATCATTGAGACCCCATGAGGTGAGATCTTGCATGGAGCCCCAGTCCGAGGGAGATTGACAGTCATGTTTAGCTTCTTCCATTTTCTAATGATTGCTCCAACAGTGGACCTTTTTTCACCAAGCTGCTTGGCAATTTCCCCGTTGCCCTTTCCAGCCTTGTGGAGGTGTACAATTCTGTCTCTAGTGTCTTTGGACAGCTCTTTGGTCTTGGCCATGTTAGTAGTTGGATTCTTACTGATTGTATGGGGTGGACAGGGGTCTTTATGCAGCTAACGACCTCAAAAACAGGTGCATCTAATTTCGGATAATAAATGGGAGTGGAGGTGGACATTTTAAAGGCAGACTAACAGGTCTTTGAGGGTCAGAATTCTAGCTGATAGGCAGGTGGTCAAATACTTATTTGCAGCTGTATCTTACAAATAAATAGTTAAAAAATAATACATTGTGATTTCTGGATTTTTTTTTTTAGATTATGTCTCTCACAGTGGACATGCACCTACGATGACAATTTCAGACCCCTCCATGATTTCTATGCGGGAGAACTTGCAAAATAGCAGGGTGTTCAAATACTTATTTTCTTCACTGACAACAGTAGTCCGGCCAGGACAATTCATTTAAAAAGTGAAGTTGCAGCCCTCAACTGATGTTGATGTTGTCATGTTGTGTTTTGGTCTGATGCTCCACCCTCCACCGATCTACCAATCACGAAGTCAGTAGTGTTGCGGCATCCGGGTTGCCAGCTCTGCTCTAGTTACCACAGCTGCAGCTACAAACGTGTTGGATAAAAAAATGTTGGATCCTGCAGCATATCTGGCAACCTCGAGTCAGGGGGGAGGGGGAGGGGATACACCGCTCTACAGTAGTTTGAAAGTGATTGCAGTACCAGTTTTGGCCACAATCTTACATACGGCTCCTTTAAGGTTTAAACAGAAATGCAATTGACTAGTCTAAACTGTCAAAATACTCCCTCACCTGCTCATCTTCTGAGTGGACATTTTTTTCCTTGATGTAATATGAAATTATTTAGTTTTCTGCTCCAGATATACACTTTTCAAAATACTATATTATTTTTAAAATGCAACATTAACATGATGGCAATTTAAACATAGCCTTTATAAAAATATAAAGTAATTTCCAAGTCGACTAGCAACCTCAGTGATGGTCTCGCACATCCCTATTGTATACATATTGTCAGGGTTCTGTCACTTCTGTCTAGTCTATTTCTTGGTTTTGTGACAGAGCCCTGACACTCCTGTTTTGTCTTGTGCTGTGTAGCACACAGCTTGTGTTTTACACTAGCTGTGTGCTTTCATGTTGTCATGTTTTGTGAGAACACGTGGCTTATGAGTGTTTTCATTAGCTGCGTGTTCATGTCTAGTTTTGTGTGAGCACATGGCTGGTTATTAGTTTTACTGGCCATGTGCTTGTGTTCAAGTCATGTTTGGTGTGAGCACATGGCTTGTCATGCATGTTTCCTTGTGCCATGTGCTCTCCTGTTGATTGTCTAGCCCCTCCCTTCTTGTTACCTGATTATTGATTCATTTGCCCCACCTGTCCACCCTCGTTTCCTCCTTTGTTTGGTCTCCCTATTTATTCTCCCTGTGTTTGCAGTCCTGTGCTGTTTCGTCGTCATATGTACCTGGTGTCAAGTCAAGTCAAGTCAAGTCAAGTCAAGTCAAGTCAAGTCAAGTCAAGTCAAGTCAAGTCAAGTCTTCTGTTTTCCCCTACGGGGTAGTTTTGTTTGTATTTTGTTTTATTATTATCATTAAAAAAGACCCATCATCTCTGCACCTGAGTCCTCGCTTCATCTCCTCAACCCTACAACTGACAGATATATTTACATTATTATCTATTAATCTGTATCTAATCATAGGCAAATGTCTATTCCTAATTTATGCACAGATCAATCTCTTCAAAATATGTCTGGGTCATATTTCAACCCAAACTCAAAATAAATAAATAAATAAATACAAGTCTACTGAAGAAAAGTAAACCTATAAATACATTTGGTTTGTTTGTTATTAAGGTTTCCAAAGGCAAGCATCACTATTACTATTTTTCATATTTTCTATACTAATAAGTAGTGGGGTCTAATATTATTGTATGATTATTATTATTTTCTCTCCATCTGAACATTTAGCCTAAATATTGAGTTGATGTTTTTTATTTTGTTTATTGTTATTTCTTATAATTGAATTGCTCAAATTAACCTTTGACACTGGTAATTAAGGTTCCCTTTCGGTCGCTCACGTTCGACGCAACGTCGACGTGACGACGAAATTGGGATCACTTCAGGGAGCCCTATCAACTTCGAGTATCTACAGAACAAGCCAATGAACGTTGGCGTGCGTGAAATCGTCACGCGCCCCCGCCCCGCAGCGCGGGTATAAACCGGAAGCGGGCGCACGCACACATTGTCTTTCACTTCGGAGCCGAGCTTGGTTTTTGACTCTGATTTCTGCAGACTGCTGATAACGAACGATCTGAGAGGAAGAAGAAGGCTCTGTTCCAGTGTTGGTGTGACGGCGCGATCAGCGGTGGCCGCGAGCATTTTTTCTATTTACAACTGCTGTTTTCACAGCACTGTTTGTGTGTGTGTGTGTCGGTCTCGTGGGCGTTTCCTCTGAGAGTGTACCCCGATTACACCGCGGCCATCCCTGGGTGCTTCAGCACTGAGAGAGCTTATTTCTTTTCCTTTTGTTTGTTATTTTCAACTAAAAGAGCAACACAAGCGTGACCCTGCGTCCTTTTCAGGATGTCATTCCGCTTGTGCGTTTCTGGGTGCGGTCATCCCCTGGCGCCAGGCGACGGCCACAAAAGCTGCATCTCGTGTTTGGGCATTGAGCACGCTGAGGCAGCCTTTGTGAATAGTTCATGTTCCTGTTGTGGGAATATGACTATGATAGCGCTTAGATCGAGACTCGCTTACCTCAAGGGAGGTGCAGTCCCCTCGCCTATGCCCCGATCTAGTGTCTATTCTGCACCGCAGAATAGACCTACTTCTGTGCATGACCAGGGTGATCTGAGGATTACCGTGAGGGCTTCCCCGCCGAGGCAATCTCCGTGGGCCCCTCACGCCTCACAAGCGCTACCGCCGCTGGAGCCTTCAAAGGAGCGTGCTGGTCCTTCCCATGGACGGCCAGCCGTCTCCTTTGGAGCTCCACCTGACGATCAGATGTCGATCGCAGCATCGGAGGGGGAGCTTCAGTCCTCTGGAGATGAGGATTCGGCTGCGTTGCCCCCTTCTGGGCGTGTGGCGTTGCCCGAGTCCGATCCAGAATGGACGGCTATGCTTTCCCGGGCCGCCGAGAAGGTCGGGCTTGTGTGGAACCCTCCACCACGTCCCGAACCTTCCCGGTTGGACGATTGGTTTCTCGGGGCGGGCCGTGCTGGTTCTCAGCGCTCCGCCCCGGTACCTTTCTTTCCGGAAGTGCATGAGGAGCTTACTAGGTCGTGGTCGGCCCCCTATAGTGCCCGACTCCGCCCTAGTGGCTCCTCCCTCCTCACCACCCTCGACGGCGGGGCGGCTAAGGGGTATGTGGACGTTCCCCCGGTGGAGCGGGCCGTCGCGATGCAGCTGTGTCCAGCGTCCGCTTCCTCCTGGCGGGGCAGTCCACGCCTCCCGTCCAAGGCATGTAAGTTTTCGTCCGGTCTTACGGCGAAGGCTTACAGAGCCTGTGGACAGGCTGCTTCCGCCCTCCATGCCATGGCGCTTCTGCAGGTCCACCAGGCCCAGGCGCTCATGGACATGAACGAGGGTGGTTCTGACCCAGAGCTCCTCCGGGAGCTCCGTGTGGCAACTGACCTCGCCCTCCGGGCGACGAAAGAAACCGCACGTTCCGTTGGTCAGGCGATGTCCACCCTGGTGGTCCAGGAACGCCACCTTTGGCTCAACCTGGCTGACATGAGGGACACCGACAAATATCGGTTCCTGGATGCCCCTCTTTCCCAGGTTGGGTTATTCGGCGACGCGGTCGAGAGCTTTGCCCAACAGTTCTCGGCTGCCCAGAAGCAGACGGAGGCCATCCGACACATCCTGCCCCGGCGGGCCGCTGCTGCTCCCACCCGTCCGCCGGCCGCAGCTCCTCCGTCTACTCGTCGCCGAGGTCGGCCTCCCTCGGCGTCCTCCGCTCCCGCGAAGCCTCAGCAGCAGCCTTCACCCAGGCCTCAGCGTGGAGCAAGCCGCAGGAAGCCGACCACGCCCGTCCAGGCCGCTACCAAGCCAGGTGGTAAGCGTAGGTGCAAACGTCCCTGAGACGGGCGACCCAGAGGTGGATCAAGTTGCTCTTCAGGAGGTGGTGAACGCGCCGCTCCTTCCCCCGGTGGAGGGCCGGGCGGAGAATCTTTTGTTTCCTTTTGTTTTTGTCCCGCCACTGGCCCCCACATTTTCAATAAAAGAGCAATTTCTGAAACCTCTGGGTCCCAAGAGAGCGCGCTTGGCGGTCGACGACGCTATGCCTTGTCCCCCTCAGGCCCCTCTTCTATCGCCAGCGAGCAGCAGTGGCTGTGTTCCGGACGCAGTGACGCCTCCGCACACCCTCTCTGCCCTTCGACGGAAGCAGGTATGTGTCGCACCTCACACTCAGACCCCACTTCGGGCCGCTATGCCGTCCGATTCGAGTCCCTGCGTTCCGTCGCGCTGCCCCACCCCGGGTACGCCTGTGGTCCCGTTGGTCCCGCTGGCTCGATGTCTGGGAGCCTGGCTAGCGCTTCCCAGTCCGTCCCGCTGGCTCATCCGTACTGTCAGGCTCGGCTATGCGATTCAGTTCGCCCGGCGGCCCCCGCGGTACAGGGGCATTCAGTTCACCCGTGTTCTGGCGGACAGTGCCCCTGTGCTCAGGGCAGAGATCGCAGTCCTACTGGCGAAGGACGCGATCGAGCCGGTCCCTCCAGCCGATATGAAGACCGGCTTCTACAGCCCGTACTTCATTGTACCCAAGAAAGGCGGTGGGTTACGACCAATCTTGGACCTGCGCGTCCTGAATCGGTCCCTTCACAGGCTGCCGTTCAAGATGCTTACGCAGAAACGCATTTTCAAATGCATCCGTCCCCAAGATTGGTTTGCAGCGATCGACCTGAAGGACGCGTACTTTCATGTCTCAATTCTCCCTCGACACAGACCGTTTCTTCGCTTTGCGTTCGAGGGTCGGGCATACCAGTACAAAGTCTTACCCTTCGGGCTGGCCCTGTCGCCCCGTGTCTTCACGAAAGTCGCGGAGGCGGCCATTGCTCCCATGTGCGAGCGTGGCGTTCGCATTCTCAACTACCTCGACGACTGGCTTATTCTCGCCCAGTCGAGAGAGCAGTTGTGCGAACACAGGGACATGGTGCTCAGTCACCTCAGTCTCCTAGGGCTTCGGGTCAACTGGGAAAAGAGCAAACTCACCCCCGGGCAGAGGATCTCTTTTCTCGGTATGGAGTTGGACTCGATCAATATGACAGCGCGCCTCACGGAGGCCCGCGTCCAGTCAGTGTTGAACTGCGTGAGCTCACTCTCACACAGGACTGCGGCACCACTGAAACTTTTTCAGAGGCTCCTGGGGCATATGGCATCTGCAGCCGCGGTTACGCCGCTCGGATTGCTTCATATGAGGCCGCTCCAACACTGGCTCCACGATCGAGTCCCGAGATGGGCGTGGCAGAGCGGCTCGTGCCGGGTCCAAGTAACTCCGCACTGTCGCCAAACTCTCACCCTGTGGTCCGACCCTTCGTTCCTGCGGGCAGGTGTCCCCTTAGAACAAGTGTCCAGGCATTCTGTGGTCTCCACGGATGCCTCTGCCACCGGCTGGGGGGCCACGTACAACGGGCATGCAGCTTCAGGTCTGTGGACGGGGCCTCAACTGCATTGGCACATCAACTGCCTCGAGTTGTTAGCAGTTCATCTTGCGCTGGGCCGCTTCAAAACGCTGCTACTAGGCGAGCATGTACTGGTCCGTACGGACAACACTGCGACCGTTGCGTACATCAACCGCCAAGGTGGTCTACGCTCCCGCCGCATGTCACAACTCGCCCGCCATCTCCTCCTTTGGAGTCAGAAGCATCTGAGGTCGCTTCGTGCCATCTATATTCCGGGTCTACTCAACCGTGTAGCCGACGAGCTCTCACGGCAACAGGTGTTACCGGGAGAATGGCGACTCCATCCCCAGGTGGTCCAGCTGATTTTCAGGCGCTTCGGGACCGCACAAGTAGATCTGTTTGCCGCCCCGGACACGTCTCACTGCCAGTTGTTCTATTCCCTGACCGAGGGGACCCTCGGCACGGATGCTCTGGCACACAGCTGGCCCCCGGGCCTACGCAAGTATGCGTTTCCCCCAGTGAGCCTTCTTGCACAGACTTTGTGCAAAGTCAGGGAGGACGAGGAGCAGGTCTTGTTAGTTGCGCCGTACTGGCCCAACCGGACCTGGTTCCCGGAACTGGTGCTCCTCGCGACAGCCCCTCCCTGGCCCATCCCTCTGAGAGAGGACCTGCTCTCTCAGAGACGGGGCACCCTGTGGCACCCGCGTCCGGACCTCTGGAAACTCCACGTCTGGTCCCTGGACGGGACGCGGAGGTTCTAGGTGACCTACCCCAAGCGGTAGTTGACACCATCACTTCCGCTAGAGCCCCCTCTACGAGGCGCCTCTATGCGTTGAAGTGGAACCTGTTCGTTGACTGGTGTTCTTCTCACGAGGAGAACCCCCGATCTTGCTCGATCAGAGCCGTGCTTTCCTTCCTGCAAGATGGGTTGGAGCGAAGGCTGTCTCCCTCCACCCTTAAAGTGTATGTTGCCGCTATTACCGCACATCACGATGCAGTTGAGGGTAAGTCGCTGGGGAAGCACGACCTGATCGTCAGGTTCCTCAGGGGAGCAAGGAGACTGAATCCTCCTCGCCTACTCTCTATACCCTCTTGGGACTTGTCTCTGGTCCTTTCGGCACTCCAGAGACCACCCTTTGAGCCCTTGCAGTCAGCAGAGTTAAAAATTCTGTCTTGTAAAACAGTACTCCTGGTTGCATTGGCCTCCATCAAGAGGGTAGGGGACCTGCATGCATTTTCGGTCGACGAATCGTGCCTGGAATTCGGCCCGGCTAACTCTCACGTGATCCTGAGACCCCGGCCCGGATACGTGCCCAAGGTTCCCACCACTCCCTTCCGGGACCAGGTGGTGAACCTGCAAGCGCTGCCTTCGGAGGAGGCAGACCCAGCCCTGGCTTTTCTCTGTCCCGTTCGCGCTCTGCCTCTGTACGTGGACAGAACACAAAGCCTCAGGACCTCAGATCAGCTCTTCGTCTGTTACGGAGGCCAGCAGAAAGGGAAGGCTGTCTCCAAGCAGAGGATGGCCCACTGGATAGTGGATGCCATCGCCTTGGCTTATGAAGTTCAAGGTGTGCCTTGCCCGCCCGGTTTGAGAGCCCACTCCACTCGGGGTGTCGCTTCTTCCTGGGCGCTGGCACACGGCGCCTCGCTGACAGACATCTGTAGAGCTGCGGGCTGGGCGACACCTAACACGTTCGCTAGGTTTTATAGCCTACGTGTTGAGCCGGTTTCTTCCTGTGTGCTCGCTTCAACCAGCCGGTAACACCGAAGTTCCCGCTCTTGTGTTGGCTTGCTGCGCCACTCCCCTCCACATGGAGCGGATACGTGCGCTTCTTGCTCCAGTCGAGTTCCCCACTAGGCGAACCCTGTTGAGTTCCTCCGCTCCCCCTCGGCAGTCGGACGTTGCGGAGCGTCCGACGCCAGGTCTAGTGCTCGTATGCTTGTGTAACTTGTGCTAGACTGGGTTCCATATGTGGTGATCCCTGCGGCGATCCCATATGCGTATTCTTCCACGATCAGCTCCCTGCGGTGAGCCCGTGTCTTCCCTTGGCAGAGTCCGCTCTGCCGTCACTGTCTGGTGCTGCGTCCCCCTTCTCAGGCTGGAGCCACCCCAGTGACATTCCATATGTTGCACTGCCCCTTCGGCCAGTCCATATGTGTATTCTCCACATGTTACCTCCCTTCGGGCAGGATGTGGCTCCGCAGCGTCCCTCTCCCCTGGAGGGTTTCGCTTTCCCAGTGTTATCCAAGAGTTCCACTGTGTGGGTTGTAACGGAACAGCAGTCCGAACTCCCTCTACGCAGGTCTTCCGCCCTAGCCAGTTGGGGGTCTGAGAGTCTTCCGTAGGGCGCTGGATGTGGCAGCTACCGTGGCGTTTTCCATGGGATCCCAATTTCGTCGTCACGTCGACGTTGCGTCGAACGTGAGCGACCGAAAGGGAACGTCTCGGTTACTAGTGTAACCCTCGTTCCCTGAGGGAGGGAACGGGAGACGCAACGTCCCTTCGCCACGGTTGCTGACCATCGCTGTGCGGCCGTCTTAAATCTCGGCTCCTCAGCGAAAAACAATGTGTGCGTGCGCCCGCTTCCGGTTTATACCCGCGCTGCGGGGCGGGGGCGCGTGACGATTTCACGCACGCCAACGTTCATTGGCTTGTTCTGTAGATACTCGAAGTTGATAGGGCTCCCTGAAGTGATCCCAATTTCGTCGTCACGTCGACGTTGCGTCTCCCGTTCCCTCCCTCAGGGAACGAGGGTTACACTAGTAACCGAGACGGTATTGTTATTGTTTAACCCTTTTTTTAGTGCCCATTAAAGAATTGATGGGAAGAAAACCTCAGACATGTCAATAATTGTTGATTGTTATAACAGGTGGTTGATTTATGCTATCATGGGTTGACATGCCTACTCCTGTCTGGCAGACAAACAATTTGAGTTAAAACATGGCATTTAATTATTGATTTAAAAATTGTATTATTGGGGTCCACCACCGTTACAGTATGGTATAAAGTATTAAACTGACTGTTTTTGCTAGATTGACCCATGTAGTACTTTGAAATGTATATATTATATAAAAAAAGAAAAGGTAACATCAGTAACCAATATTCATAAAGCTCAGCATTGTTTACATAGATTATTTATGGCGAGACACTGCAGGCAAAAAACATCGATTTTTTATGCAGTGGTCGGTTTTGAGATTCTGGCCTAGTTTACACCTTTAATGTGTGTTCTTTCCAGCTGCTATAAAGAAAACGTTAAAAATTGACATTAAGATGTTTATTTTATTACATTTTGTTTACTTGCGGCAGAAAGTTTCTCCCGAATGTACCAATAAGTTAACATTCCAACGCGACATGCCGAGCTCCGTCTGTTTACTGAAGTCTGTCAAGACCGGCGGTATTGTTGTAAAGCTCTGAGTCTCCTGCACAATGCTATGTAACCCAAATTTGGGCATTTCCTTTCTATCAGTAACCAATCGTTAATGTCCAAAGGGGATTTAAAGTTAATGATGAATTCTCATTGGCTACCGCTGGTTTCTGCTAACGTGATTCGCTCAGACGCATCACGTGGTGTACTCTGCCAATGTTAATTCATTGAGTTACTGCAGTTTTAGGCCTTATATGCCTGTCATGTTATTAATAATCCGTTTTCATGAGCTTAAAATATTATATATTATTATTACTAAGGGGCTGAGCATTTATTCTGTTTTTGAGCAATTTTTCTAATAGAAATGTATGACATTCTCCAGAAATTTTTGTCATTCTCCAGTAGAAACATCTCAGCCTATGTAGCGCATATGTACACCAAACTTTCCAGTTATACACTTATACTGTAGCAGTATTCTGAAGATATTTTCAGAGGGATTTGATAATAAATCATTCCTGGCCTGATTTATATGACATTTTAATAAATAAAAAAAATGCCAAAAATCTATTTATTTTAAGGCTATGGACAGTATATTTTGATTTCCTAGGTAATGAAAGAATATCCTGAAATCCCTCTGAAATGTTTTTTTCATCTTGTGTGTAAACAAAATGAAAAAAGAATTTTGCACCTGGCTTTATCATATGTTCAAATCTATCTACCGAAAATATATGCAAAATTGTGCATATTTAATGAGATAATGCCTAATTTGGATAATTAAACAAACATTTCAAAAACTTGTAATACATTTTTTCTATATACTCGTGTAAGTAATCAACTGAGGAAGTTTCATGGTGATATCTATTATTTTGAACTTTTGCCCTATGCACCTGTAGTGTCTCGCCTAAAATTTTAATTTCATTCAATTGAGTCTAATTTGTATATTACCATGACAGTTTTATAAGAATATCTTATTGTTATTTTAACTAGCCTATATTCACCTTTACCGTCTCCCCTGTAGTACTGTCAATTGTTGATTCTAAATTTGACGAAATGAACACTGTCGTACTTTCACAAGAAAAACACTCTTCGTTTTTGCACATTCATTACTTCAGTGTATAAGTCTGACAGAAATAGTCAAAGCAGCTCCCGCCACATGCCGACGGCACAGCACCTGACTGCCAACAAGAACCTCAGGCCTCCCTGCGAGTCTTCAGACGTGGACACTCTGGCCTGAGACACATGGCTCAAAGGTTCAGACATGCTATTTTAGGAAGTCCTGCAGATCCTACAGCAGCTGAATACAGAAAGGTCACCGGCAGTCTCTCTCTCTTTCTTTCATCTCTCAGTTTTTTATATCTTTTCTGCATTCTGACACAGCAAACATTGTGAAGTAGTTCCATTCTCACCTGTTGTTTGAATTCATTTACTTTTCAATTGATTTTAATTTAGGGTTAGGGGTTAGGTCTAGATGTTATGACTAGAAGTTAAGAGATGGATACAAAAAAAAACTGTCTGAGGCCAGAAAAAGTTATATTTGAAAGCAGCACTGACCTTTTTAAAGGGTCATGAGAAGAGTTATTAGAGAGTGTTGAGATGGACTCCATACTTTTTACATTAGCCATTTTGCTGTGTTGAAAATCCTTTACCTAGTTTGGTTTTCCCAGTAATAAATGACCAACCTAATACAATGTTGCTTATAAATCTCATCATCCTACATTATCACCAAATATTGGATTCCATCTTTCTTTCAATTAGCACAGGTTTTGTATTTACTTTTGAACTTTTGTTTTTGAGTGGAAAAAGTTCACAGAAGCTTATTTACTTTTAAAAAAAAACTGCACACAATGATCAATCAGTTCCAAAAACAAATGAAAAACCTATCCTAATTGAAAGAAAACAAGTTAATAAAAAGATTGAATCCAATATTTGGCAATAACATTGCATAACAAGAGATTTATAATAATAAAAATGTGTAGACTGGTCATTTTTGACCAGGAACACCACAAGTCAAAGAAGGTGAGGAAAAAATACATCTATAAAAAGTACAATAAGGCATATATTTACATAATAAGGCAGCATAGCATGTATCCTTTGTGGAGAACGCTCAAGGGAAAAAAAATCCAAGATGACCAAACCAATGTTTAATTAAACTAAAATTAATTATTTAAACAAGTTTAGTGTAATTTAGAAATTGATTTAAGAGTTGAGTCTCCCATGCAGAGCGCTATTTGTTTGGTGGATGAAGTTGAAGTTCTATGACATTTAGAGGCAGCTGTTTGTGTGGACAAGGAAGTAGGAAGTGAAACGGCTTACAAGGTTTTAACTGAGAAAACAGAGGCTTAGACTGAGAAAGGAGCGCCGTAAACTCTGCATAATGATTTCTTCACAGTAAAGAGGAGAGTTGGAACAGTTGTTGTGGTGGTCATCAGCCAGGGCCGGAAGATGGTATCTGAGAGACTGCGATTCAGTTACTATCTTCAGCTGGTGAACTCAATGCCACAAGCATTACCCACAACAAGGCCAATAAGTTCAGTTTGGGGAGTCAGTACTGAGAACTGACACTGTTGTTAAACAAGATTAGATACCTTTCTCCTTTCTAAGGAAGACTTTGTGAATTTGTGGGGAGGGGTTCTTATAGCCACCATTTAACAGATAAGACAGAAAACATAGGCAATCATGGGTGAGAAAGGGAAATGGGACACAACTTTGGCTGGAAGCAAACCTGCGTCTCCCAGCACCTAAACTTGGTGTGTCTGGAGAATGAAAACTTAATGGTGACAAATCATTTCTGACTGGCACTATACAGGCTGTAGCCTACATATGTTTAGTATGTGTTTTTGGTTTGAGGTGAGGGCGTCGTTACTGTCACCCTGCAGTATGAAAGCAACACACAGCACAAAGCAGAGCACACACAGGTTACTTTAACACAGACACAGCCCAGACCTGCTCTATGACCCACTCCTGGATTATACTGATTCAGATTGAATTTGAAGCCTGAAGGAAAGTTTTTTATTTAAATGGGAGTTTGACCATTGCAACTGTTAAATATCTCTTTTTGTGTGGAATTGTGTGACAGAATTTCTATGAATAAACCCTTTAAAGAACGATGAATTAAATGTTCCCATTATTTACACTGCAAAAAAAGAAAAAAAAAGATCCTATATATATACACATATACAGTATATATATATATATATATATATTTCTAAATCCACTGGCAGATATCATAGACATATAGGGATGCAATATATATTTGTACTATATCAGTTATCGCCAATATTATTATAATTTTAACTATAATACCGACCGACATTTAATATTTAAAGCAGGGCTATGCAGTTTCTGGAATTTCTTCGCTGTATTCTCGCTTTTTGCTTGCAGGTTTCTCTATAGAGCTCCCCCTACAGCTTCGGAATAGATATTTACTCTCAGATACCAGAGGCTAGTAGATCAACGACATCAAAGCAGATGGGACATTCTTTAAAACGTCGTCTTCATTCGGGTTCGAACAGCGTGAGGGAGCGCAATAATGATAGAATTTTAGCAGATTTCTTTTTGCCCTAAAGCAATTCTTTACATCGCGCGATCGCGAGACCTGATTTCACGCGACACTTCCAAATGCTGCGGCCGGTGGCCTGCCGGCTCAAAGTTGCAAGTGTGTTTTTTCCGCTCACTTGCGATAGGAGGGTGTGAAACGACCACCATTCAACCCGAAAAGAGTAATATAACCATTCCAATGACTCTGAAGCTGTTCGGTTAAGGTAAAAAACCTGCGTAGTTTACCTTTAATTGTGCATGCTCAATTCACTTATTTTTACAATTAGAAAACATTTTTATAATATTTTCTAACAATCACTGAAAGTTAATATTTAAAAAACAAGTTGTAATACTTCAATAAATTATGTGAACTTCTCAAAATATTTTGCCAATCTCAAACTTAAAATCCATTTTCATACTGTACATTATGATGATCAAATACCTAATTACACTTGTAGCATTTAAAATATATTATTTTAGTGTTTTTTATTTAGAAAAATATCAGACATTTATTGGTTATTGGCCATAACAAAAAAACAATCATCGGTACTGGTAAGAATTTTAAAGCTGCCGTCAGCAACTCTGGCTGATTGAGTGGACTTAGGCAACATTTTGAATGTTTACAACTCTCATGCCCCTCCCCCACTATCAACGAATACCCTCCCACAGAGTTCGTGCTCGTCAGTGCGCCATCACTCTTCACTACTGCGCGAACTTCTGGCGTGTGCATGTGATTGACGTGTGCATGCACGACTTGTGATTGACAGTCATATCTCACACCCCCCTGCGCTGATTGGACACAATGAACCGGGAGCGGTGGATTTTTGCAAAACAAATAACACGCTTCAGGTGGAGTTAGAAGCTCGGGTTTTTTTCTAAAACCACTTTATTTATGTTGTTCTGTCGGAATATAGTGTCGAATTCGCTGAATATGATCAAAAAAAGTTGCAGACGGCAGCTTTAAAATTGATGCATCCCCATTTTTAAAAGCATCGTAAAAGCAGTCCATAAAACTTCTGAAGTCATATACAATAATTGAAAAAGGCACAAACAGACATTTTATTGACGGTAAAACTACATTTAGCTGAAGGGAAGATTATCACTTAAATAATCCTATAAATTTCAGTCTGTTCATCACACAAAACTATCATATGACTTTAGAAGAGTTGAAATACAGTACAAAGGTTTTATGGACAAAAACTTGTGCACTTTGATAATCTTGTTTAGTGTTCCATGTGAAAAAAATAACAGTATACAGGTTTGGAACAACATAAATATTAAACATCTTTTCATTTTCATGTTTTGTGTGAACTATTCACTTAAGACGTCTTAATACAAACACATCGCTGGGATTTCTCAAGGCTCAGTAAAATGCATGGAACATCTGTTCAGTGGCTGTGAAGCTTTTGATGTCTGACAATATATCTTTGCTGTAATGTCTACTGAGTGACAATGTTTGTGTGACTGGGCTGTAGTTGTTCTGCTTTGATACTCTAAAAGCCACAAATCCATAAATACATGATGCGGGTTGTCAGTATTCCAGAATTGTTGTTTAAAAAAGAACATCTTGTGGATATGCATCTCGGTACCAAACTCTAGTGCGGAAAAGTTTAAAATGATGATACCACTGGCAATTTTGGTAAACAGTGAATCTGCGCTTTCTTACCATTGTTTACTTTTTCAAACAAAGAATAAAGGCTACACTGAATAAAAAGCATATTATAACATTTTATGTCCTTAATCTATCCTGTCTTACCACAACCACAATATAAAACAACACAACAGATCCGCAGCCACAATGAAAAAACACTTGCTACATTGGTTAACTGATGAGAAGTGGTTTGCCTCAGCCGTCTGTTTCATCTCCAACTCATGCTGACAGTTCAGTCATTATTCAAAGTGCGCAAACATGCTCTTTTAGAAACGTTTCTGTCAAAGTCATACAAATTACGCCTTCTATTTGCCTTTAGATTAATTCACCCAAAAACGTAAATTCTGTCATCTGACTATGTCTCTTCTATGGACCACAAAAGGATTAAAAGGACGCAAAGAACAAATAAAAATATCATAAAAGTAGTCCATATAACTTGCGTGCTATATTTCAGGTCTTCTGAAGCCATACGATTATGTTTTGTAAAAATGTACGTTGAAATTTACTGATAATCTTCATTCCTCATTTAAATCATTTCTGCCCAGGGATTAAACAAAAAAAGGGGCGTGGCCTGGTCGAGTTGCATTAGTAGGGAGTTGAAACTCGCGGTAATGGAAAGGGACGTGACATTTTCGAAACATGCTGAAAGAACAAAATCAAGAAAGGGTGTGATGGGGTCATTATTGTCTTATTGAGGAAAGAATCATTCAGACAGGTTTTGTATTGTCTAGGTATGCACAATATTAAAATTCACAGACGTGAAGATGCATGTTGAGCACGTTAACACAATGGCCAATCAGAGACATGTAGTGCGTCAACACAATGGCCAATCAGAAGTTTTTAAGAATACGTTCAACAGCGCTCAAAATGATAGAGGGAAATGTTGGTATAGTCACATTTTTACAATTTCAGTACCGATTTGGTCCCGAAGTCGGTACTTTTGACAACTCTACTAAAGGTGATGTCTTACTTTAAAACAAATAAATTAAGGTGAGGGTAGTAAGTGACGGAATGTATTTACGGGTTAATTTTATTTCATTTATGAAGTTGAAAACCTCAGTCCCCATTCATTGTAACTGCAATGTTTCAAGAAAGAAAGTAAATGATACCGGTTTGGAACAAGATGAGGGCGAGTAAATAATGACAAAATATTCTTTTTTGAGTGAACTAATCCTTTAAAATGTAAACTAGTGACAACAAAACGTAGGATTCGGACCGTCTTCTCAATAAAATGGAAACAGGCTCTTTTGCTTCTTCAAGTGTCGCGGTACAAAGTGAAGTGATGGACTCTCATGACACCTTTACTGCTCGTGGAGCCGAGCGGGGAATAATGAAGTGATTCCTGAACAATGACCCGGCAGATTAAATGTGTCTCTTATCCGTCATTCTCACAGGGCTGGGGCCTTTCTACAACCACCATCCTTTTCTTCTCACTAGTGACGGCTAACAAAGCTTTCTCAATTTTCTGCCACTTGGGCGACACCAAGGAAATGTTCAAAAGCAGGGGTGGGACAAGGAGGGGTCCTGCTTCACAGGAAAGGCCTTTATGTGGACCGATTGCTTGTAACACTCAAAAACAGAAGAGTAAGAGCAGATAGAGAGATTGTGTGTGTCAGCTTCAATAGGATCCTATTGCCATGAGAACACGATACAAGACACCTTTGTTTGGTCACAAAAGGGTGTGATGATTCACAGACTTGTATTCATGACAAAGAAAAAACTAAAAAATCTTTTAAAAATCTTTAAAACCTGTGTCTTTTGTCCCAAGCTTGAATTTTAATGCTCTAAATAAAATGTAATGAGGTGTAATCAGTACAAAGTAATACATTTTCCTTACATATGAGTGTACACAACTTAATCATTATTTTTTAAATGTTTTAAACATATTATTTAAGGTTTTAATACAATTATTTGTTAATTCATAAATATTATTACGTTTTTTGGGGGTCACACAACATGACATTTTACAACCTGATCTACCCTTGTCTTGTCATAAAAAAAAAAACGTGTTATAAAAAGTTGAAAGTTTTATCTAATATTAATTTCTAAATTGACTTTTTTCTTCACTATGATATCAGAACAGTTGTACCACCCTGACATTTGTGACTTTCTGTCAGTGTTATTTTATTATTGCTTATATAGTATCAAAGTATTTATTAATATTTTTAAACATTATTTTATATTTTAAGTTTTCATTTTGATTTTAAACTTTTAATAAATTGTGCTTTTGACATTTTTTATTTTTAATATTTTTGCTTTAATTAATTATTATTTAAGTTTTAGTTTTAGTTGTTTTAGTACCCCCTTAATTTATTTTATTTTAATTTCAGCTTTCTTTCAATTACCGAAAACAAATTTTAAGGTTTTAGTTAGGCTAATAATAACAACATAATACAATTAATTTTAATTCAGAAATTAAAATATCCTCATCACAGAAGTTCTAGTTTCTATACTTCTGTACACAGAGTACATGTTTTTGTACAAGTCAATGTACAGGATGTATGTCCTGCATGTTTCATGTATTTTTGAATATATATATATATATATATATATATATATATATATTAATAGTCAGTACAACAAAAAAAGTGTCATTTCATTGATTCTACTATTTTGTCATAAAATCACCGTACTAAAATAGTTTTTGTTTATATTTAAACTGTAGCAAAGATATAAGAGTATTTGAGGTGACTGACGCACTTCACTAAGTATAATCTCAAACCCTCAGAAGGGCCAATTACATCAAGCCTAAAAATGGCAACTTGCCCTTCAACACAACAAATTCTGATAAATGAAGACCAGATGTGTGATGGCTACAGTGTAACACATCGCATAACGCCACTGCCTGCTTTGTGTCAATTATTACAGGTCATGTCTTGATAGCAAGAACAGAACTGTAAAAAAACAATGTTGCTAAAACTGCTTTTTCCCATTACTCAAATCCTCACTCTGTTTTTGTATTTGAATGTATTTGGGTCCCACTTTATATTAAGTGGCTTTAAGTACTAGTACTTACATAGAAAAATAAGTACAATGTACTTATTGGGCCCTATTTTAACGATCTGAAACGCAAGTATCAAGCGCAAAGCGCAAATAACTTTGTGGGCGGGTCTTGGGCGCTGTTGCTATTTTACCGGCGGGATAAATGTCTCTTGCGCCCAACGCAAGTTTAAAAGGGGTTGGTCTGAAGTAGCTTCATTATTCATAGGTGTGGTTTGGGCGTAACGTGAAATAAACCAATCAGAGCGTCATCTCACATTCCCTTTAAGAGCATGATGAACGAGGTGCGCTTGTTCCATGGCGCAATACTATTATAACGGCGCATTTACCAGGCGCGCTTCAGAATCGGTTCACAGCCGAGGAGATCGATGTTCTCGTCAGGGCCGTGAAAGAAAGAGAAGTGACATTGGGGATGGGACAAACCCACCCAAATTAGCTTTGTTTATACATGCATATAATAATTTGGGTAAATATGTAAGCTTTATGCCTATTTTTCCCATCGTCATGGACACACAACAATGATTTCCCTCGTGTTTTAATATTTTTCCTTATAATAGTGTATCATTTGCAAAAAGGAAAATGCATCTGTGTAGATGAGAGAATCATTGAGAGAATCATTGAGAGAATCATTGTGAGCGTTGTTCACACTCTGTATTATGACCAAAGCATGCACGCTTAAAATAGCATCTGAATGTGAATGCTGAACTGAATGCTCAACGCGCCACTGACTTTAGACTTTTTCTGGTCAGTGGCGCAATTGTTTTCCGGAACTGCAAAATAGCACCAGGGATTGTTTGTGCCGGAACACGGCTCCTTTTTTGCGCTGACACCGCCCAGGGAGCGCAAGTTCATTCTCTAGTTTACCGACGTGCGTCTGTGGAGGGAAAAGTCCGCTTTGCGCGGGTGCAAAATACGAATGATACATGCGTCAGTGTACAAAGTCATTTGCGCCGGGTGCAAGATAGGGCCCATTGTGTTCAGGTCATATTGTAAAACACTTTTGCTGCTATTGAGATGTGATACGGGTAAGGTTAGGGACAGGTGTGCTGGTATGGGTCGATTTAAGGGTAGGTTAAGGTGTAAGGGAAGGGTCAACTGTGTAATTACAAATGTAATTACATCAATTAATTACAGTTGTAATTACATGCAGGTATTTTCAAAATATAAGTACAGTGTAAAAACATGTATGTACATAATAAGTCCATTGTATCAAAGTAGTAACTTCAATGTAAGTACATAATATTTAAAGCCATTTAATATAAAGTGGGACCTGTATTTGTATTTGAATACATTTATGGAAAGTGTTGGGTTCATTCTTAGTGTCATTATAAGGCCTATTCATGACAAGTAGGGATTGTCAAGATGAGTTTTTAAAACAGAAGACCTGAAATATGGCTAGCTTAGGTAACTTATTTCATATTGGTTTGAATATGAGCTATTCAATAATGTATTCAAGAGTTTTCAAACAATTATCAGATCAAACTTTCAATCGTTTTATACTTGGTGTTGTTTTGTTGCATTAGAAATGGTGTAAACAGGTCTGTGGTGTTTGAGTGCCAGGCTTTTGAGGTAAAAGAAGGCAATGCCTAGCAACTAACGCACAGGAAAATGTTCCCATTGTATCTTTCTGCCAAGTCCCTTGGGTTGAGTATTTGTTTGGCTTGACAATGAAGCAACAGGAAATCAACAGATGAGGAAATCAAATCAAATTGCCCAAACAAACCTATTGTGCTGCCTAAGCCAGGTGTGTTAAACAGAGATCAACCTACCAACTTTGGACGTTCAACACACATAAGGCACCCAAAACAATTATAATAGTTAATTGCTTAATTCGATAATATTCAATCACATTAGGAGAGGTCATGTGTCCGGCTACCAACTGCACTGTGTCCAACATATTTTGGCCAAAAGAAAGTATTTTCATAGTCTCGCCAGCTGCTGCAGAGTCTCTAATGTACAGCCATTTCAACTTTATTAATGTAAAGGAAGATTCGACTTCCCGTAAGGGCGAATAAATTGCTGCAGAAAAATAAGTTGAAGTTAATTCAGCAGGGCTGAGGATCTTTGAACAACTTCTTGAGTAATCCACGTTTTTTTTGGGATAATTGTGGAAAACTCTATTTCAAATGTCAGGATAATTAGGTTAATACTGCAGCAGTGGGTGATTTTACCTTGGTGAACAGCCAACGACAAGATGCCTACACCTGTGAAAGCCCAGATAGGAATTGATGTAATTGCTGTTCATTTGTCATTCAATGGAACAGCAGAGGAATTTAAAAACAACAAACACATCTGCTGTGTCATCGAAAACATTCAAAGTCTTTACTGCTATAAAGAGAGCCAATTGGAAATATACTAATAAAAGAAACGAAAATGTTGGTATAATTTACACACCCTGATGTCATTCCAGACATTTAATACTTTTTATTCAGCAAGGAAGCATTAAATTGATCAAACGTGAGAGTGTTTGTTCTGTTAGAAATAATCTCTTTTTCAAGTGAATACTGTTCTTTTGAAATTTTCTAAACAGCTATTCATCCTGAATATTGATCATGATAAGAAACGCTTCTTGAGCAGCAGATCAACATATTAGAATGATTTCTGAAGGATCATGTGACACTGAAAACTGGAGTAATGATGCTTAAAATTCACCTTTGCCATCACAGGAATAAATACAATTGAAAAAAATATTAGAATATAAACAACTATTTGAAATTGTTAAAATATCTCACAATTTTACTGTTTTAATTTAAAATGTAAAATGGTGAGCATTAGAGACTTAAAATGAATAATTTATATAATAAATAATATCGTCTTTCAAAAATATTTACAAATATTTAGAATTTATATTATATGCAACGTGTATTATATGCATTTTTTATTTCTTTCTTTTTCAGATGAATTTATTTCGATTTTTTTAAATGCTGGAAAATGTTCTTCATTCTCTCGAATGAAGCTCTAGTGACAAATTCATTATGGCAAAATTCAGACACTTTGTGATTTCCATTATAAGGATCTAATTAGACTTTCATAAAGTGAAGACTGGGAAACAGGCACTTTTGGCCTATTCCAGAGCCTGTAATACCCTGCTTCCTTCTTGGGATTGGAAATTAGGCTTGAACTTCTAGCTCTATTTTCCTTGTCATTGTCTTTTTTTTAGGTCAGGGTTGGCCAAAGAATTACAATTAGTGTTAAGAAGGCTAAGAAGTCTAATGAGAGGATACCGGGTTTAAACTCCAAGAAACAGAGAGAGAGAGAGAGAAACAGCGTGAGAGATTGAGTGAGAGAATGACGAGAAAGAAAACGTGAGATAGGATGGAGACCAGTGAGACAAACAGAATCAGGTTACTGCTGAACGCTCAGATAAAAATACCTCCACGGATGAACATGTAGACAGTTTTAATCTTTTCCTCTTTAAGCAGTGAGGGACGCAGAGGGGGTTACAATGGAAACCAGATGGTCTGGTGGAGATGCTGTGAATGTGTCTGGACAAATGTGTTTTTATGTGTGTGTGTGTGGATAGGCCATACACCATGTCATGTGTCTGTCATCATTTAACTGTTTGTAAGTCTCTGCTTTCCAGTCTGTGCTCTCTGAAAGGACATAATCCATCCATTGTTACACATGTTCAGACTAGAAGTCTGTGACCATCAACCCAAGAGTCAAATCTTTAAAGACAATCACTTTCAAGTAACTTACAGAAGGTCAATGTAAGAGTAATAAAAATGCAAGCGCACACACACACACACACACACACACACACACACACACACACACATACGAATTGCACCAGCTTGTAGCATTGTTTATTTGCATTCACAGTTTGCATTGCTTTAGCAACCGATTCAATAAATTAATTATGCAAATCAGGTAGGCCACATACACACTGCAATGTACGTGAGAGAACGGCGCGAGGCCGGTGGCGTGAGTGATAATGAATGACACCTGTGAGACGCACTGGTCTCGCATCTCTCACGGAGGAGCGAAAGCATAAAAGGAGGAGCGACGACAGTGAAGACAGTGACAGCCAATCAGAATCCATCCTGCTTTAAATAGATTGAGCATTTTAACCGGCAGACGACAAAACTGCAGTGTGCGCTTAGAAAACAGAATGATATCGTCCACTAGTGTGGACACTAAAATAGTTATTGCCAAAGTTATCATTCTTAGTGTGAAAAAAATAACTTCAGTAAAAAAACAAACACTTGCAAAGCCTAGAAGAGAGCGAGCCTCAGCCAGATGAGGAAAAGTAACGCAAAATTAAGTAGTAGTTACAAACGCATTACATAAAATATAAAAAGTAACTAAAATAAAATAGAAAGAAACTTACATAAAAGTAATTAGTTACGTTTTTAGGGAGTAAAGTAATATTGTAATAAATTACTTTTAAAAGTACCTTTCCCCAATACTGTTTGTGGCCCCCTGGCCCCCCCGTTTGAAAACCTCATTAAAATTATCATTTTGTTTTGAGTATGGAATATTCCGATGACTGACTGACACAGCGGTAACATAGCAACATTTTTTTACTTCTCATCACCCTAAACTAACATGGATTATTAAAAGCAAATAATGTTGAGTTTTGTGAAAAAGGCACATACTAAAGCCTTTTACACTTACAGAAAGTCTGCATGTTTTTGCTGAAAAGAATGACACTGACTGATAACTGAATTCACCCTGTACATTCTGTTTTTTCTCGCACACATAAACGTATCCATCTCAGTGAAAAATATATTTTATCAACCCTAATCGCACATGCACTGCACCCAGATGTCTATTCGATGTGTTTACATCTGGAAGACGTCATTTTTAGAGCATTTTCTCATTTGCAATACATCTCTAAAAAGTTCCCTGTCAGATGCTAGAATGATATTCAGCAGATGTTCTCATAGTTCATCATTTAAAATCCGCTCTTTTGAAGATGTTTGTCAGATAGCAGTTAGCAATAAACAATAAGTCTTGAATAATGCGCTCTTTATAGACATATGTACTTTCTCTGAAATTACTTCAATTACTGAAACAGTTCATTCATGTTCCTGGTGAGAGTTCAGAGTTGGGTCAGAGTTGACTTCATCTTAAGCTCTCTGGATATGAATACCTTTTGAGAGAAAATAGTAGCCTGAGGCTGTCAGAACACAGTGATCCAGCTGAGGCAGAAAAGGCATCACCTTTATGAGGCTTCTGTATTCCCTCTTTACTTTAAGTGTCTATTCCTTGTGATGGTTTGACAACGGCAAGAATGCGATACAACTACGACAGGGACATTTTGTGAAAGATTGGACATGAATGTCTTTCATTATCTCTTCAGTGTTCACGCTGAACATCTGGCTGGTGGAAACATCTCCACAGAATTGATATCGCTGATAATGTCTGCAGCAGACATCTGTCCATGGTGACTACTGTTTCCTGCTGATATGAAACTGCGGACAGTTATCTGCAATTTCATAGCTTTATATTTGCACGTCAGTTTGAGGAGGACATTGGGAAAGATATGGAATAATGGGGTTTTTTTTTCGAGGTCGGGGTTGACTAGACTTGCTCGAGTGCTAAGACTAATAAGGCCTGAGTTGTGGAAAATGTACACTTGAAGACAGATTCTGCTGGTTCTTTCACTGTTTCAATCTAGCTCAAACACAGACTCAAGACTCAACACAACCACGCTTTTATGACAATTCTGGAATGAAAAATTGAAAATTAAAATAGCAAAGGAAAAGTACACAGACCAGGCCAGTGTAATTTAAAAGCAGTTACCGCAATGACTGGCCCAAGAGCGGCGAACTCAGTTTAGGACCTTAGATTGTCCCGCTTTTTCCTGCCCTAACATTGTTTACTTCTTGGAAAGGCACAAGGAATTATTGAAAATTTACAACTTGGAGAGTCTCCTCACACACAGTGTCTTTCAAAGCTTTTTCAAAACATCATAAATGGGCCAAAAGCGACAAATTCATCAAGTAAAATGTAAAGGGTCATAAATCATAGCTCAAAGCTAACTGCAAATCAAACAGGGTTTCCATTGCAGCTCGCTGAACAGACAAAAATCTCCAAGAGCTTCTCAACTGTAGGTTAAATTGACTTCTGATGTCAATCGGTCATTTCTTGAGAATCAGCCTGTCCTACCTGACCTCAGTGAGTATATGCAGTCAAAACAGCAGAGAGCCCCTAGTGATGTCATATGGGTACATGCACAAAGAATGGGCAGTTTAAGTGATCTCATCGGGTCCACTAACTGTAACTGTAAGCAAGACAGAAGCGCTGATAAAAATTCATTTCAATGTATCATTATGAACAGAGGGAAGAATTCACTAAAAATGATTTGCAAGTGGGGTGAGGGGGAAGAACATGCCAGACATAAACATGGACAAATGTAGACCGTTAAACATCTCAGGGGCGTAAAGTCCAGCTGCGAATGCTCTGCATACCCATCCCAAGCCATTTGAGAGAATTCATTTGTGGACTTGCTAATTAATATTAACACTATAAATGACAATAAATTCCCTTGTCGTTTGAGGTGTAACATAAAACTTACATAATAAATATTGGTAATACATATGTACCTGTCCATTATTTATTTATTTGCCAAATCTATGTATTTATTTTCTTCAAATCTGTGCCAGTTACGGATAGTTTCAGGTAGGCTAAGTCCACAATGGCTTTGGCGCTTATGCTCTGTTGTAATGCACAATGACAATCATTGTTGTTTCGCATTTGCATTGGTTTGCCAGCATATGGGGGATTTCATGCGCAAGGAAAGCTGTCGGCGAATTGCCGAAGCGAAAAAAAATTATACGTTATGATCTCTGTGTTAACTACAAAAATACGAATTTGTGAAAATGTTGACGTCATGCGCATTGTTGCCCACTTAGCGACTTTGTCGCTATTTTTAGCGACTTTTCAGACCCCTTTAGCGGAATTTTTTCAAAAAAGCGACTAGCGACAAATCTAGCGACTTTTTGGACAAACCTTAGCAACTTTCCAAATATCGCCAGACAGTACTGCAAGCGTGAGGTCTAACTTCCCCGCTGCAGCCACATCTCTCTGCGTCTGCTCTGTTCAGTGAGTGGCTGAGAGAGCACATGCCGTTGACTGCACGCCAGCTGACATAGACATGAATGAGCTGCGCACGTGCAAGCTGTGTTAACAGGGACCAATCAGTGATCACATAACAGCTGCCTTCTCCTTTGTTTTTAATTCAAACCATTTCATTTGACCATTTTTTTCCCTCACAAAAACGCATATACACACAATATAAATTCAACTTTATTAAAGTTGAAAAGGAAAATATAAATATAAAAGGCGGATATATACACATACTTATATAAAAACAGTATGTGAGCACGGTTTAGGGGAGATAACCGTTATTATAAACTGAAGTACCGACAAATTAGTCAGAATGCAAATATGACGCGATGACGTCATTAATATGCTAATGACGCATGGCGTCATCTGGTGACATATAGCTACTTTTCGAGCAGGCTTTAACTACTTTCCATTGAAAAAAGTTGTCAACACTGGTCATGCGTGTGACATTTTTGCGAAAGACGCAAAGGAAGAACTTTTTCTATTTTTTTTAGTACATCGTTGTCGTGTAAACGTACCCTAAATCAAATGAAAACAAAAAATAATATTTCATAGTATTTTATTTTCTCCATAGGGAAATTTATTTTTTACAAAAACGAATATTCGTTTAAAAAATACTTCTGCCATACATTTAAATCGACACCTGCCATGGTGTTTCTAATTTGTCATCTCTGTTTTAGATCTGTATCTTTGAGTGTTAAAATAAGTCACCATTCGCCACTGTAAAAGCTATGAACAAAATGAATAGGAATAAACGTTTGTTTGTACTGACTTGTGTAAATTATTTTTTGCTAACTGTACATTTTATTAATTGTGAAACTGAATAATATTTACATCCACTTCTCTAGATATTGACGTTGGTTATCAATATCGGATAAACAGCACAATGAGCACACGTACTGTATCATACATATGCAATCTATGGCTAATGAAGAACTACCCTACCATATTCATACTTTATTCAAAACCCAGACCTAATTTAGTGATTTACTCTGGAAGCTCAAAAAACTAAGTAAACAACTCCAACCTTCATTAACTTATATGTCTATAATTTGGGCACAACCACAATGCGCCATTAAATATTACTCTTGGGTGGGGATTGGGGCAAGTTCGCTAGTGAAAATTTGCCACTCAAGTCACCTCACAATCAGTTCTGCTAGTTACAAATGCCCCCAGAACCCTGTGCGAGACCATTATTTCAGATTTATTTCACATGTTTGAAAATTCATTATGCCTTTATTTGTACGAGGGCTAATGGTAATAAACGGAGACCAGTTTTATTGGGACCACACATTGGCATCGTTAAGTTTAATCAGGAGTCTGGCCTTCTTTTCACATTATACAGCCAGACACGTTGATTATAGCAAATCAGCGTCAAGATCTACACCGACCCTGCAAGCCTTAATAAACCATTAGCTCATCCGGCAAAAAAAAACAAAAAAACTCAAGAGCACCAGATCTCAGGCTTTCCATCAGCACACAGAGTATCTCCTCCACAGCCAAATGTTTGTGATAGTAAATGACTATGATTAAGGCATCTGGATTATGCCCTGTCAGAAAGCCACGGTTTACTCGCAGGCAGCCCGAGGGTTTCTGGGCTCTGAAAATTAGCCATCTGATGGTGATTGGTGCTTTTCACGACTGCTGCAGCAACCATGAGCTATGTTGTGTACATTACCACACCGCTAAATCTCACTGCCACTGACCGCTGAGGTTCTCCGCAAACGCGCTAAATGACAGGCATTACGTATAAGGACCTAAAAGACTCATCATTCATGTTTATGAATAAACAGATAATTCATATGCAGCGTCCTCTGATGTTGTTTAACTCTTGGACCTTAAAGCCACCGCATTCAGGAAGTCCTGTTTAAATTTGGATGATCATATGGTTGCAATTTGAAGAAAAGGTAGACAAACCATTTTCATCGGTTGCAAAGAGAGAAAAAGAAACTGCTCACTAAACACTAAGCAACTTTTCGGTGCAGTATTTCAGCAATAACCACCAACAGTCTAGTTTGTGCTAAATGTGCTAAAATGACATTGAGTTGCATTAAAAATAAGAAATTGTAACTTGGTACAGTACAAACACACCTCTTATCTATGTAAATTAGGCTCATAGGTTTGCTTGTATATCGTCGCTGTCGAGTAGAAACCTTGCATCTCCAAATTTAATCTTTTTCCCCATAAATCATTACTATTGGTCAGTCACACTTTACGTCTGACTGTGGGTTTTGCAAATATTTAAACAATGAAAAGAATTAAAAATAGCTTGTGACTAAACCTCGTAACTCCACTGATTCTCAAACTGTCAGGCAAACCTCATAACTCCATTCACCTCTATTGTGAATGACGTGCCTCACACAGTTTGGACCATCTCTGCTTGTTTGCAATGCAAGGGTAAAAAAAGTACGGGTTCTTTGAAGTACAGATTTCTCTTTCCTCAAGAAACACTAGGCCTATACAGTGTGTATATATCATATACACACACACACTTTCAAAATGTTATAATTGATATTTAATCAATTTATTAAATCATATAAATGTAAAGTGTTGATCTCACATACACTTTCGACTGAAAAACTAAAATGTCCAGATAGATAATATTTTAACATTTTACTTGATGAAAAAAACGTAACTTTGGAAACAATTAATTTTGTTGTCTTAATAATATCACATTTTTCTCACACAGTATTACTAAAGCCTTTAAATTTTAAGAATGGGGTCCCTGATAATGGATACTCATTTCATTTGGGAGTACTTAGCACCAAAAAGTTTGAAAACCCGTGTTCTAGAAGCCATTAGACTCATGCTTACAACAGTTGACACATGTAACTTCCCATAATAATAGTGAAGGACAGTCAAAACATGGAGGTCATAGAAACCATACTGGGCACAGCAGTAGCCAACCACTCATGTCATTTAATGAAGTGGTCAGCATGGACATGGAAAATATAAATCAGGCTTAAATGCACAAGTGCAACAGCTTTCACTAATGATCCCAGACAAGTGCAGGAAAATAGTTCTCATGGCGTTGTGTCATCAGGTCTGTTGACAGCTCACTCGGGTGAGTTGATTTATAGCGGAGCAGTGTGTTCAGTCCTGCTATGAATAGCAGCAGCACAGTGGTTTTGAATTCATTCCTTTCATCAAACTAGAGATAAAGGGCCCTGAATGTAGGATCAAAAGCACAGCCAGATGTCATTGAAGATGCTGCAGATGGCAAATGTTTATGGAAAATGCATCTTTCTATACATGAAATTACTTAAACAAATAAATGTTGGGTGCATTTATGTAATAAGTGTAAGTGTGGGTGTAAGCGCTTCTGTAGGCATCTCGGAAAAAAGCTGTTTCAGATTAGCTTTTCATTTAGACTGAGCTAAAAATTCTGTGCAGGCGGTTGAAAGGCCCTGTTTCCAAAATATTGGTGGAAAATCGGGATTAATAATTTGGATCAACATACAAATGATTTGACACGAAATATGATAGTTCACAGACTATTATTGCCTCTGCTCAAATTATGCATGATAGACTGTAGTCGATTTTAGAGTGTAACTGCAGTTAAATATAGATATCTAAAAAAAAAAGTGCATAAGAATAACGTAAACTAAAAATAAAATGAAAATGACAATATAAATAAAAAACTTTATTCAAATTATTATTAAATACTATTAAAAAATGAAAAATACTAACACTGACATAAAAACTAATTTAATGATAAAACTTGCTCAGTCATCCCTAAAAGCTGCCTAAATCATGGATGGTTTTTCCCTCTCTTTCATCAACACATGAACCGAGAGACGCTTTTAAGCCTAAAGACAAGCAGCTGTCATCTTGGGTCATCCGCTTAGAGAGCGAGAGAGAGTCTCGCCCGACTCTTACCTCCCACACACAGGTCACACCTTTGACCCAGATAGGCCTTCAATCACACAAGCACACAGCTGGTCAGAAAAGCGATCCCATCATCGCTACGAGGAATGCAGCGTGGTCTAGGACAGGTCCCGGGACAGAGGATAGAATGGCAGGAAAACATTCAACAAGCTGTAGAGAGGCAAGGCAACATCTGCAGAGCATAGTGGTTCTCTTATCAAGCTGCTCTTTCCATACGGGTTTTAAATCGTAGATACGGAACATTGATTCCACAAAGACAAACAAAGTATGTTATCAAGACATAAATCAATGGCGTGTTTTTGAAGCCACCGTTCAGAGCTGTTGGTAGGTGAAGCTTCTCGGAAGGGTTTGCTACAAGAGGCACTTGTGCTAAGCTGCTGCCCTCTTTCACGGTTCGCAAATTGCGAGAAAGGCTTCCAACGAAAGGGGGGAAACTACTCAAGGGCAGGTGTCTGAGCAGGTCTGGTTCGTAAAATCTCTCTCAACAGATTCTCAGACCTTGCCAGGAGTTTCAGCAACTTTATTTTAGGACCCAAATACCCTTAGCAGAACAGCTTTGGAGTTTCCAAATGTTTCTGCAATGCGTCAGGCATGCAGCATCAGTAAATAGTATCAACGCTTGAGTTGACTGCGAGAGATAACTGCACTTCTTTCTTAGGGCAGCTTTTGTCCCTGGTACCCTTAAATAACACTTTTTGCGGAACGTACAAATTAAAAATCTGACAGTTCTGAGCTTAATGGCTTTTGCAGGCTGACGGTTAAATTTTCCTCTGCAGTCTGGAGAGGGAAAACTGTACGAGCCACGTGTGCTTGGCTGCAGTGCAGCACACCACTAACTTTATACTGCTCGCTACAGACACACACTTGTCTTAAACACTGACTACCAGTTCCTGTAGACAATGGCAGTGAATCAATGAGACATTTGACTGTCGGCATGAAGTCTGGTCCACACAGAGTGGTGCAGAGATGAAGCCGGAACACTGATGTGCTGCTGGTTCCTTCAACATTTTCCTATGGGGTTTTATAATGTTTTTTTTGTTTCGTTTTTTAAAGGTAAACATAACTTATCGATGCTTTGAAGTTATGTTCTACATTGTAACGGTCTTATCTAGTTTCTTTTTTTAAAACACAAGCTTCAAATATGACACTTTCAGTATGGGTGACAAAATGTCGAAGTATCTTCAAGTTATGTTCACCACAAGCTTTATTTTACTCATACTCAAAAAGCCCATAATAAAACTCCATGGGTAAATCTCAATGGAACCAGGGGGTGGGGGTTTGACAGCACCACACTGCAGATTATTCCAGCTAAGAACCGCTTATTCAAACAAGAAAAAAAAAATATATCTGCTACACTGCTGCTGTTGCAGAGTAAGTATCAAGACTTACAATTGCCAATACATTCACAGACATTGTAAAACTGCTGCAAAATAAAAATAGAAAGGAAGGTTGTAGCCAAAGTTCTCTGAAGTCACAGCAAAAGTTTGTAAGTTGCTGTAAAACAATGGCATACAATTGGATAGTGAGACATTTTTATTGGGATGTCACTATTTACAAAAAAATGTAATAGTACATGGATGGATGGAAACCCAGCAATTGTAGCAGCATGGTAACTTCTAAGTGCACTGATAAAACCAATTTTTATGTCCAACATGCATCAGACGGTCCATATACGGTTCATGGTTATGCTGTCTGAGACTACGAGTCACTAAAGTAACATAAACCCCTGAAGAAAGTTACATGCATACTATAATTCCAGAGAAACTACACAGATTTTATCCTTAATGGGTTTTGAGGGTGCTGTCTGTGACACTTAATCCTTCGTGATACATAGATAGCAGTAGCCGTCCTGCTTCCACACAATGACACAGATGTTAATCTGGGATAAGGCTTATGGAGTTAATGAAGCCTGATTCTGTCAACAGGGTTTAGGGACATGAGATAAACAATGAGATTCTGAAGAAATATACAGTAACTACGTAAGATAATTAAAGTGATAGATGTTAACATGATACTTTTTTTAGTGTTTTTGAAACCGACCACACAAACAAAAAATTAAGGGGGCGTTTACATGACACAGTTAAAAAAAAATTTTTTAAAACGGTTTATGCGTTTTGGCCATTAATTTAACCGACAACAGAGTTTTGGGGGCCTGAAAATGCCTTTATCTTATCCATGTAAACAACAATAACATGTTTATGTCTAATATGCGTGTAATGTTTTTTTACAAAGTGACATCGCCAACTACTGGCCTGGCAGCATAATACAGCGTATTAGTTGTTTTCACAGATCCATGTGAACGGGGATTGGTTTGACAACATAGTCGTAAATCATAAATGTTGCGGCGTGAGGGCATATTAACAACAGGAAATCTTTACCACACAGTAAAAATCAAGCAAGGGCCTCAGTAAGTATAATTTACACATCTGTCATTCAACAAGCAACGAATGAGAAAATAATTCCTAAACAATCTGATGCAGCTAGAATCTGCTGACTGAGCAAGAAATTTTAATGGGTGAAGATGGAGTATTACATGTTTTTCTCGCCATTCATAGTTTATTTAAATGAAAACAGTATCTAGTTACTCACCTATGCAGGCATGGACTCTGACAGACAGCTGTGTTCTCAGGACAATACTGTGCTTCTTTCCTCTCCTGAGGAACAAACACAAAAACTAATTATTATAAAGCAGAAACCTGAATAAAGAAGCAAAGTTAACAGGAATATGTTGGAAATATGGTAAAACTTTTAATGTCTTTGCTGCGATTCACTTATTTCTCAATGCATAAAAACATCCTGTGAATTAATAAAAAAAAAAAGACTAAATCATTCAATGAATTATAAAAATTGTGATTAAATTACAAATTAATTGCATAATTTGCCTTAAATTTGCCGTAAAGTAGTCAGGCTACAATACTTATGTTGTGACATTTAAATTAGGCACCAAATGTAATAGTCCTCCTCAACCAGCGGGATTTGAACTGGGGTCTCCGGCGTGGGAAGCGGGCGCGACACTAGCAGTCTTGTTAGCGTGCCCACCTCCCACGCCGGAGATACAGGTTCGAATCCCAATCAGAGCTGGTCGAGTAGGACCGGTCACATGTGCGTACATATGATGGGATTTTTAACTAATTGAGAACTCACAAAGAGCTTAGAAAATGTGTAAAGGAGTCAAATCAATTCCACCATTGCACACACTGCTGCAAGAAGACGCAGTTCTGACACCCGTGCTGAACTGTTATGATCAACATCACAACTTTGACGAGAAGAACCAGGTGTGCTTGAGCATTCATCTTGTGACATTACGTTCCGTTTTTGTTTCGTTTAGATGTCTTTGATCCGAGTTGCATTCAAGCCGAACCGCACCAGAGTTCGTTTGGAACTGAGACCCATCTTTTCAGCTTGTTTGGTGTGCACCAGGGTTCGGATGGCAGCCCTCGCACTTTTTCAAATGAACACCAGAGTTTATTTTAATCTAACAAAACCTGCCAAGTGTGAACACACCCTAAAGTTTGAGTTGAGGTGAGGGAGTGACGCTAGATGAGTTGTCACAGGAGTAGGCTAAACAGCCTCATGTTATGATTGATGATTAGATAAACAAGCTCTCATTTGGAACTCCATATACAGGATAGGAGAGCATTTTAATACAGCACAATGCAACCAGCCGTATTTATATACACTTGTGAAGGTGAATGTTCCACAGCACCTCTGTTTACATCAGTAGACTGATGCTGTGTTGCATCTGCTCTCATATTTAGGTTAAGTGATTTAAACTACTAAAGTCTTGAGGGAGCGGAGCCATGTGTGGCCTTGAGCTCCTAAAAACAGTAAAGACTCAGCCGACTTCCTGTGACCTACTACTAACTGCCAGGAGACTCAGGGGAAGGAGAAACTGGACAGACTAAGGGGGCGAAGAGAGCCCTGTTGTGAAGCAAGGGTCAGATGGCGTCCGGACTTCCCTGACCCCTAGAGCAGAGGTGGCTGCGGGAATGACATGTAGGTCATGTCATCCATATAAAGAGTGACAGACAAGTACGGGCACAGACCCAACCCCCTGTTTTCCACAGATTATCAGGCCAGATGAACAGAGGAACTGTCTGTCTCATGAATAACTGGAAGTAAAAAACACAATGGAATGAGATGCAGCTGCATTTGAGTTGGAGGATAGCTGAAGATGGATGGATACTTAATGTTCAGCTTTAGAACAAGTCGACCAACCGCAATCTGTGTCGACAGCGACTCTGTAGTAACATCCATGTGGGTTGAAGTCTCCATTTACCAGACAAGAGATAAACATGGAGTGGACAAGATGCAACACAATAAAGAAATGCAGACAAAACAGAAACTCATGGAGATGGGAGAAAAGATATGATTTCTCTAGAAGATTCTCTTCCTCAAACCTACAGCGTATGACAGTGCTTCCCGAAAGCACGACGCAAAAAGTGAGACCTATAAACAAATGCAGCATTGTGTGAGTTACACAATGAAAGTTTGATGGTCTAGCTGGCAGCATGCCACAGATGGGGGAATCTCGATTAGTGACTACCTACCAGCAGTAGCAGTACCACACTTAAAAACACTGTAGCGATATAGCACACAGACTCGAAGAGAATTGTTTAGGCCAGAGGAGACATGTATTCAGTAATAGTGTGTACCTCTAACACTGCTTGTATCAATGTGGACACTTTCAAAATACTTTCTGGAAACATTCTAGATAATCTATTAACCAAAATGTTTAGATTATTCTGAACACACATACAGGGCTCCAGACTGCAAACTTTTTTTCCTCCCGGTGCAAAGAAAATTTTGCTAGAGGTGCCACCACTAAGTTGCCATTATTTTTTGCATATGAGAAACAGCAAACGAAACTAAAACGGAACGAAACCACGCTACTTGGTTGACCTGCGCAGCACAGACCGTTTATCAGCTCGGACCAATAATAGCCAGCACAGCGCAAGCTCAGAACAGGTTAAAGAAATAGTCTATTGTTTTTACATTATTCATTTCAGGGGTCATACAACCTTTTGAAAGTGAAATTCAAAACTCTTTTTAAGGACTTTCAAAAGCATCAGACACTTTTTTCCAGCACTCCAAGGGCCTAATTTATAAAATGTTGCGTAGAAACCACCTTACATTTGATCTCGCGATCATTTTTCAAATGTGCGTACAGTACATGTGATTTTGAGCCACAAAAAACGTAGGCACAAAAAAGTTATCAAGTTATCTTGAAAGTGTGCGCAGCTGAATGGTTTCCGATCTCCGCTTTGTAAATGTCGCCTAACTAAAGTCATTAACATATAAAAGAGCACCAGTCAATGTCCAAATCCTTTAGTTGAAAATGGTGAGTGGCATGAAGTGCTTAGATTTCCAAATACCTGTAGTACTCCGACTTTCTGCCACAAGGAAAAGTGTGTTCGTCTGCTCAGACCCTGATGTGACGCTAAGCACTTTTCCACATCAAAGATATTAATAAATATCACATTTTAATAAATATGAATTCTGCCGTGGATTTTAATATACGCACACTCTAGGATTCATTTGTGCGTGCACGCTTTACAAATGAGGCCCCAAATCTCTAAATATTGTCCAATTTAAATGTTATTTTTAATGTGAAGGCCAAATATATCAATTTGGATATATATAAAAAAATTAAGTCACTAACATTTGTCATCAAGAACAATAAAGTTTATCTTTAACCTATTTTGTAATGTAATACAATGATAATACTGTAGTGTATACAATGATAAAAGTGTTAAAAATGTAATCAATTTGTCTAATAGGTTGTCTGCAAAAAATTCATGGCATTTCAAAATGGGCAATTTCAAAATACAACACATGGACACATGCCTGGGCCAAAGAAAGTATGTGTCAGCATGGCTTTGACTAAAGGAACTTGACAGACAACATCATGCAACTTAATCTTTCTGCTGTTGAAGCTAATGAGTAACTGGATCTATTTCATAATGAACTTGCGCTTTCCTCACCAGTAACATTAGCCTGGCTACTAACCATAACCTTACTCTACGGCACCCTACATGCTCATTATCAAATTAAACAGCAAGTCTATAAGATACCCAGAGGAATCCAGTTTTTGCATTTCTGGAGCAATCCGGAGAAAAGTGCAGGAGAATTGGATTCTGAGGGTGAAGCTGTATGTCTTGGCTTTACGTCTTGGCTCAATACTGTGAGAATTTCAGCGTGTGGGTGCCTGCCAAGCGACTACATGGCTGTGGATGGTCTAGCACATACAGTACGGCTGACATAGAGTGTATCATCCTGCACTGGTGTCCATGCCGTTTCCCAGAGCGCAGATCTGCAGCCGGATGACTCAGTCTTTTTCCACAGCTCACGGCCCAATGATTTGAGTTACCCAGACAAACGTGCCCAGCTTTGTGAAACAGAATAGCCCCTGCAACCTGAGATCTGTTTGGGCCCAAAAGGAGAAAGTGTCTCCAACATCGGCCACGTAACACCAGCCAAAGACACAGACAGTCTCATTTTGCTTATCCAAGACAAATTATCCTGACTTTACAATTTCACATCCATGAACAGACCTTTCACAGCCGCTCTGTTACATAAGAACACAAATAAAGCACTGTGGCACTGACAATATCAGTCGATAAGCGATGAATTTTAATTTGGGCATTGGCAATCTGCAACAAAGTTCTAAAATATATATAAATCTGTTACATAATTAATGTATCATTTAAAATATAGTTTTTTATTGACATTTAGAAAATATCACAAAAGTTTTGAGCAAATCTGTAATGGAAACCAGGCTACTGAATCATCTGGTTCACCCACCTCCCAAATCCGAACTCCGCTTCAATCCCTCACAGCCTCGTTTACATTTGTAACTAATTAAATACTGTAGAGTGTATCCTGACTAAAGTCTCTGGCAGAGAGAGCAAGTGAGGAGTACTGTAGATTCAGGACCCTGCTCTGGCAAATGAATGAACAAACCTAACCTCTGCAGGTTAATCATCACAACTCCTGAACAGACCATCATAACAAATGCTTGTCTGTAGGGAAAGCTGAAGTTTAAAGCAGTATCAGACCTCTGAGTTGAACTAGCACATCGCTCTACTCTTTATTTACTCCCAAACGTCTTATAAACCCTGATACCGGCCCCATGCAGTCTCTCCTGGGTCTGTGGAGTTTTACCATGCAGACTCTAACCAACTTTATTTGACTGTTCACTACCAGCCTATTTATGGAATATCACACTATGAAGTCCCATAAAAACACAAAGGGAGAGAAAAATTAAGAGGGAGAAAATTACAGAGAGAAGACCCATTGTCGACAGGTAGCGTTTACCTCCTTGCCCTGCATACTTGGACCCTGTTCAAAAACAACCATTTGCCTATAGTGCAATTAACAGCAGACTATACAGGGCCTCCTGGAACCGATATGACTCAGCAAACAAGCTTGAAATTAAGGTTTCCGAGCACCTAGTGCATTTATGGACCAGCACTTCTCAGTGCAAGAATGAAGCACTTATGTATTTCTCAAGACTAAAGGACAAAGTTCACAAAAAATAAAGGATTTGTCATAATTTCCTTGCTCAAAATGGGAAAATTTGAAGACCTTTTTCCATGCTCTTTTTTATGTGATTACAATTAATGACTAAAGTTTCTAAAAGGACACAAAAAGCACCATGAAGTATCATGTGATCCGTATGTCAATGAAAATCTTGCCATACCTGTATGACCTAGAACTCTTTCAGAGTTTATAACAGAGGTAGCAATATCCAATTTCTGAATGAATCATTATCAGACATATACAATTAATCAGTTAATGACAAATTAGTTGTTCACAAAACTAAAGATTTTAGAAAAAGTAATAAGCATAAACACTTCCTTTTTTTTTCTTTTTTTTTAAAGAAACTTTTTTGTTTTTGTTAAATGTAATGGTAAGTATTCTTTACAAAAAAGTAAAACATTACGGATTACTTTTAAAGCTTAGATAAAGTTTAGTTTAGATAAATATTTATTTTAGTGGATATTCTTTCAGGTCAATTACAAGTTTTAACAAATTGTGACATATACCAGAGATGAATTTGCAACAAGGTTCAAAGCAACACAGAAAACCCTAGAAACCTGTTTGGAAACAATTATTTCTGCAGTTCCATTTCGTGCCACTAGTGGTAGTGGAATTACACAATGCACTGTGTTTTTATATTTTATTCATATAAACTGTATGTGTAGCTGGAAGCATCCTAAATAAGTAAAAATCTGCTGAAGGATTATCACTAGGGATGCAGTGATGTGAAAATTATGGACGATACCGATAATTCTTTGCATCTGAAAGCCAATACCCGATATGTTGGCCAATAAATCTAAATCCAAATATTTAATAATTTTTGAGAGCCTGATTACAAAAAAGTCTCACCATTAAAATCCATGACCCAAGCACACAATTATAATGATGTTCTCATTATAATTTTATATAGCTTATATGACAGATTTGTATGTTGCACTTAACTGCATTTTCGTTTTTGGAAGTGATTCCAATCATATTTCAAGCAATTCAAAACGATCATGGGGAACACAGTGCGTATCTGAAGTATCTCAGATAATATTAAAAATGAACATATATCAGCCGATATCGATATGGTGCATCCCTAATGATCACCTGCCAATCTATTCATAAGGTTCTCAAAAGACCGGGATCGAAACACACACACTTCACCTCAGTGTTTCCACACTTTCGACCTCACTTCCTCTGCCTGCCATTTACTTCAGCAATAAGGGAAAAATCCAGTGGTCCAGCTGAGCAGCCTCCTACCCCTCTATCCATATAATCCGCACAAATATTTGAAGCGTTCCCATTAAAAGGAACTAGGCGTTTCTCCAGGGCCAGAGGCTAACCGAGCCCGACGAAAGCTCCTCCGGCACATCGGCCAGGAAAAAAAACGAGTTCAAGAAAAATATAAGTGGGCAGAGAAAGCAAGAGAGGGAGACATAGAGAATAGGCGAAGTATTCACATATATAGAAGAGAGATTTCAGACTTCAGTTATCTGAGGAGTAAAAGAGTTTTGAGACGTTTGATTGAAATTTATATTTATTTATTTAAAATAAATTATAAATCTAAAATATATTTTTTAATGACTATCAGTTTTGAATAAAATCATATATATTTTTAAAAATATTGAAAAAATTATATTAATATTTTTTGTGGTGGGGCCAATGCAAATTTTGGCAAGACAAGTAAAAATCTGACTGGGCCACAAAACAGCCCTGGTGTGAGAAAATTTTATTGGTGGGTTGCCAAGATGAGGGTCCGCACTAACAGCGAGTGGGATTAAATCCGGGGCCCTGTTTCAGACTCTGACAGCTTTTTCTGCATGAGGTGGTGTGGTAATGATTAGGACGGCTAAGCCACTATGAAACGGAGATATCCACCTTACAAAATTAGGCGTTAGAGGATCATTCCTCAATCAGAGACCAAAGTGACTTCATATGACTGAGGCACCTGTGGAATGCAACTTGTAATCTGTATCCATTTCTGATTGTCCCTTTGGAATCCCATCACCGGCCTCCAGGTTCAACATTGAGAAAGAAATCTTCAAGGACATGGATAAGCAACAAGAATAAGTCGCATGCAAAATCACATTTTTATATGATGAAGTTATTTAACAATGTGCATCAAAGCAATGGAGTAAATGTGCTGTTGCAGTTATTAGAACAGTTAATCTCAGTTTGAAAAGAACTGAAAGCCAAAAGAAGGGGAAAATGAATACTTGAGAATTAAGAAAAGCCTGATAATTCGTCCCAGGCCTAATGTAAACAGTAAGAAGATACAGTAGCAACAATGAAGAAGCAACAAAGGAACCTCAAATTATTCCTCGAGGCAATTAGCCTACTTTTTGTGTTTTCAGCAATTGATGAAATGTAGGTCAGAGACATCACATGAAGCAAGATAGAAAAACCACAAAAGAGGGAAGGAGGAGGAGATGGGGTTTGGTTTAATCACGTACTTCGGCCAAGGTTTTTAGACCCCGTAATAAAGCACAACTTCAGTAAATGGAGGGGGCTGTGAACTCCAGCCCATCCAGGCCATAAAAGCCCACTGTGCTGAATTACCCTGTTATTAACAGTAATGTAGTCCTCCATTCCTGCTTTCCACAGCCCACTCAGACACTCTGCATGGGTCTAATAATGCACACCCTTGATAGCCTCTTGGGAAAGGGGGGGGGGGGGGGGGGGGGGGGGGGGGGGGGTCCTGAACACAGACAGAAGAGAGAAACAGCATGCCAGTTGGCACTACCATTCATCTCTCAGAGACCAAAAGAAGTAACCCTTCAGCCTCTCACTCTTCCAAAAGACATCCATTCACTTACTGTCTTTAACTATATTTTGAATTTGAGCCCAATCCAGTGGAAATGAAATGGCGCTAGACCTACCTCCAAATTTACACAAATTCATCCCTAAATATTTGTGGCCTTGTCCAATAACAGCCTCAAATGCCAAAATCTAGCCTTCAATCACTGGCATTTGGCAGTTACTGTAGGATATGTCCACTCGGTGGCTAGAAAAGATAGCAGTGTCATCTAATAAAACTGTGAGTCAAAAGCTACTTATTGTACTTTGTATTTGCTACTTAAATGTTTTATTTGGTATGTTTACATGGGTTTGCACCAGTATCAGATTCATCTGACGTGAGAGTTCAGGCACACACTGTTAGCATTAAGTTATGGAACCTCGCTTTTGCCCCGGATTAAAAAATAAAATGGTAATGGTGGGATAAAGTTTAAAAAGTCAAAATTACAAGAAATAAAGTCACAATGCAAGTTATAAAGTGACATTGTGAGATAATCACATTGTGTCATATAACATTGCTATTGTGATAAGTAAAGTCAATTGTGAGATATAAAACTAACATTGTGATATAGTCACAATTACAAGACAGTCACAACTGTGACACACAAAGCCACATTGCGAGAGATAAAGTTGCAAGTGAACTGTGAGATATAAAAACTGACATTAGGCGATTAAAATAACAATTGTGAGATATAAAGTTGCAATTATGAGAAATAAAGTAAATTGAGAGATATAAATCCCCATTGCGAGTGATAAAGTATTAGTCATGAAAATTAGTCACAGTTTTAAAATATAAAGTCAAGTCACATTGTTACTTGTAGAGATAAAGTTGCAATTATGAGAAATATTCGCTTGTGAGATATCATGTCACAAATACAAGAAATAAAGTGGTGGAAACAGGCTTCCATACTAATGCCATGGATTTAAAACTGCAAGCTAAAAAGATTCTAGGGGATAAATAGTCTTTTAAACCCATGATTAATTGTAAAAGAGGCATCTACTCTTGGACTTTGCTCAACCCAAGACAATTAACTCTGAATCTTGCCAAATTTCTTAAAACCGGAGGCTGACATCATCTGTGCCCTTGCCAACCAGTCAGGTATTTTGAGGGCTCGCTGAATAGAGGCCTGTCACAGAACGACTGTGGTATGTGCTCAAGACAAAAGAACATGTGCTGTGAGATTTTAAGGTCTTTCTGATAGCTTTAGACGGAATGTTTAATGGAATGCACATGACCAGATTGTGCTTACAGTTGTCTCCAATGTAACAAAATGTGAAATAACCTATTCAAAGACAATAATGAACGTTTTTAAGGGAATGTGAATACCTCATCCATCCATTGGTCGTCCAATCTACTACAAAGCAAAAACTCTCGCAAGGTCAATAAAGGGACACCAGGAGAAATTATTGCTCAAACTGATGATCAATATCATTGCAATCTGGACTGTATAAGACAGCAAAAAAGAAAACAGGGTCATGGATCATCATCAGACATTTCAGTATTAGAAGTGGTTCAGACTAACAAAGTGATTGTCAGTATACAGCTAACATGTATTTGATGTCTAATTTTAAGCACATATGCTTTAAGTGTGAGTAGCTTGTTTGCTTGTTTTTGACAATTCGGAAATCAGAACATGGAGTAAATATTTAAAGGAATATTTAGCCCAAGAAAATTAAATAAAAATCTGTAATTATTCATTCACCCTCATGTTGTTCCATACCACTATGCTGTTATTTTTCCCATGGAAAATAAAGCAAGAAACTTAATGCAGCCCTTAAGCTCCAAAATTACATCAAAACACCACAGACTGAAATTTAAGCCATTGTTCACTGACAAGTCTATTTAATTATATTCCTAAGTGTCAAGCCTAAATGTGGGGTATGGGATCAAATTTGGGCCATATTTGGCTCAATGAGGATAAAGAAAACACAAAATACCATTAAAAAAATTTTGAATTTAAAACACATATGCCAAATTTTAGAAATGTACTCTTTGTATTCATGTTGGTTACATATGGTTTTCAAAAACTGAAGAACATATCTCTGTTTTGTTCCGCAGATGAAAGTCATACAGGTTTGTAACAACATTACCGTAAGTAAATAATGACAATGGTCTTTTTCTTTTTTCGTTGCTGCTTACCCTCCATCCTCCTGAAAGCCTTCAAGATCATCTCTCTGCTCGGCCAAGGTGGATTCCAGGTCCAGATAACTGCCATTATGAGATAACTGTAAAGCACAGTCATCGAGCTGAGAGAGGAACAAAATGAAAAAGACTGATTAAAAGAAATATTCATATGCAACAAGTATCAAAGTTCCTTCTTAAAATATATAACTATGATGAAACATTACATCCAAGTGCAATTATACATATTCAGGAAAACCATCAGTAATACTGATGCATTTGATATGCATGACATCAGGCTGATATAATGCTGAGCCTTGACATGTCAGCTATGTGCATCACAGGAATGCACCATCATTTTTTTATTCATAACATCACACAGATTCATAAACTGTGACTAACCACATTCAAGCAGTCATGATTCATATTTCAACTTAATATCAACCTCTTTGACACAGATACTGTTAAACACTAGGTGCCATTAAAACTTAAAGTCATTATGCTGTCATGTTTCTAAACTACCTTCATTAATGGGCACGTTTTGTCAGAACGTTATTTCAAGACGTGTCACATTCATTTTAATATCCCAACTGAGGAATCAAAAGAACTTGTCTTATTCAAGGCATTCAGGCTAACTGATTTATAGAAGTGCTGTGAGGAGCCCATCCACACCATTTGGAGATATGCAGCAGTGTTCAGAGATCTGCTCCGTTGGAGGCCTGTCTGTTTGTTGACACTCAATTACAGCCCAGCGATGGGATTTGAAACCTCCCAGGGGGCTGTTGCTGGGCAGCAGTGTGAACTGTCAATCAACGTGTGAGCCCGGGTCACCCGCGACTCTAAACATGCTAATTACACGCACTGTTCCCAGTTGATTCCCCCCAGCCCCAGATCAGGCCTTTAAGCCCCAGTCTGGCTTACTGAGCCACTTCCAGCCCCAGGGACAGGTAAGAATATACTTCATGCGTTGGCACCAAGTGGAGTTTACTTTTGCCAGCACGTCTAGAATACCAAAGGGGTCTTTGCTGAAAGTCTCTGTCCCCACCTGTAAGATCTTTGGAATCCTACTAGTTTTGATTTGCATCACTATATGAAAACACATGATTGGACTGGGGACAACTGATTTAGCTAAAATTACCATAAATGTGCAAGTGTCTAAATGTGGGGTATGGGATACAATTTGGGCCAATGACAAAATTGAGTATCTACGATAAAGAAAACACAAAATTGAATTAAAAACAAATAGCTAAGTTCTAAGAATATACTCTTTGTATTCATATTGGTTTTATGTGGTTTGGAAAAACATATTACACTTTTATATGGTTTTGAAAAACTTTTATAACATTTTCAAGAAAGTTTACGTTTAATGCCTGAATAAAATCATTAAACGTAAAAAAAAAAAAAGGTTTTTAAAGATTTTTAAGTTTTTATTTTATTAGGTAACACTTAGTTTAGGGTCCAGTTCTTTATTAACTAGTTGCTTATTAGCATGCATATTAATAGGATATTGGCTGTTTATTTGTACTTATAAAGCACATATTAGTTCCTTATTCTGCATGATCATATTCTGCATCCCTTAATTCTACAATACATAAACTTAACAACTACCTAACTATTAATAAGAAGTAATTAGGAGATTATTGAGGCAAAAGTCAAAGTTAATAGTTAGTTAATAGTAGGAATTGGACAGATATTTTTATTTAAATATAAGGTTATCTTTTCAAGAATTTCCTCTTCAAGTATGAAACCAAAAGAGTTCTATTGAAGCGTTTTTTCCGCCAAAGAATAAAAAATAAAAAAGTAATTGCGACCTTTTATCTCACAATTTTGACTTTTGATATAAAGTCGCAATTGCGAGTTATAAAGTCAGAATTGCGTGATATAAAGTCGCAATTGTGTGTAAAGTCAGAATTGCATGATTTAAAGTCGCAATAGCGTGTAAAGTCAGAATTGTGAGATATAAACTCGCAATTGCGAGAAATGTTTAAATGTTTATATCTTGCAATTCTGAGTTAATAACACGCAATTGGGAGATATAAAGTCCGAATTGCATAATATAAAGATGCAATTGCTGTTATAATGTCAGAATTGTGAAAAATAAAACTGACAATTCTAAAGAGAAAAAAGTCAGACTTTATTTCCATAGAATTGGACTTTATAACTTGCAATTGTGAGTTTATATCTCACAATTCTGAGAAAAGATGTCAGAATTGCATAATATAAACTATTATATTAACGCAATTGCGACTTTATATTCCGCAATTCTGACTTTATATCATGCAATTCTGAGAAATAAAATCAGAATTGCAAGATTTAAACCTGCAATTGTGAGATAAAAAGCAATTATCTTTTAAAATGGTTTATTCTGTTTTATTAACAAGCTTCCATAGAGTTCACTGACATTTTTACCTTTCAAAACAATATCACAATGTACAATTCGAAAATTAAAAACAAGTTCATTATAGAGTAGGTGTATTCAAATGACTATGCATGAATTGTATTGCAAATGTATTTTTAAATAAATTAATAAATCTGCACAAATAAAAAATGTTGCATCATATCATTGACCCATTAATATTATACCTGCAACCCTGAACAGAGCACTTTGCCCAAACCTGACTTAACTATAACCTCTGAAACGATCAATCCAGCCCAGAGTTTTGGTCTGTTTTCCATAAAGTCACTGTCTCGGTTTCTTCCTCTGTCTTGGGCAGCACTGAGATAAAGACGACAGACTTTCAAGCAGATTGCAATTGCCCCTGTAACAGGATTACAGCTCTTCTCCACCTCCCAACACCTTTGACTGCATGTGTGCTGCGAATTACACACCAGTCAACGCCATTAGGTGTGGCAGCTAGAAACCTTAAGCCTCTTTTACACAGTTTACAAAGTTGTTCCGGTAACTGTTCTGGTATATTAGGATTTGTTCATTCACACTGTCAGAGCTTTCTTGAATTCTATGCTTGTGAATTTGACCAGATTTAAATAGCTAACTATTGAAGGAGGAGAAAGTCTGTATACAAAAAGGGGGGGGGGGCGAAGATGACAATGGCTGCGAACTGATTTGCTGAAAACTTTTTCAATTGTTCGAGTCGATATACACAATATTAAAACTTCCTACTTGTGAATCAAACATGATAACCATAAAAAAACTGATTTAAATCAGATTTAAAAATCTAACAGATTTAAAAGAAAAAAAAGTGTAAAGATTTCAAGTTAAAAAATATATTATAATATTAATATATTTTACAGGATGTCTAGCCGATTTTTTCCCATTCTATTTTTAAAAAAAATTTAACCTAAGTTGAACATTACGCTTTCCTTTCCATGTGAATATTAGGGATGTGTCCATATTTTTTAAAATGACTGTTTTTTTATTGCGTTGTCTAGTCCACTAATCGTCTTAAGGGAGCTCTGTATAATAAGGCTAGTTTCAGGTTAAACTGAACCTGATCGAACCTGTTTCTTAGAGGCGTTTACATAAGACGTGTTCTTGGCGAAGCAAAACAAGGTGCGTTTTTAACCTGACAACACTCATGGCGGGAAGCTCAAAAAACACCAGACGATGTGATGCAATCACCAAAATGGTCTTAATATTAATGCATATGGCTTTAGAGGCAGTGATTTTTTGAGAAATGTAATGGCAGTAGTTTTCCAAGAATGCTTTATCATGTAAACTGACGGCTAATGTACACCAATTACAACATGCTGCTAAAAGTATAAAAATTATAAATATACATATGGGAAAATAGACATGATTGCTTACTGTCAATTTCTGGACGCAGATTTGTCAGTAAAGTTAATGAAAACTGGGACAAAATTTGTCCTGTTCCAGGTTGTCCCTTCTTGACAACAGCCCCAGATGAACCATCATGACCAATTTGTGAACATGGGATACACTATAAAAAAAACTATTTTCCTAAGTTGTAAACAAAACATTACCTTACAATGTGTCCTAACCTTGACTGGTTTTCAGATTATCCATTAACAGGCTCTGTCATTCAATTCCCTGCCACAAATTACAGTAATTTAATTAAAAGTGGAGAGAAAGAGTGAACAGAACAGAGACAGAACAAGTGAGGATGCTACTGTAACTGGTAAAGGCATTAAGGGTTGAAAAGCTTTGATCCCATGGCCACTCTATTCATTTCAGAGAGCTGGTGGTGCCCAAACATCATGTTATGTTGGAAAAAAAACACACAACATGTGGTCAACCATGGCAACGATAACTACACTGCCTCATCTTTCTACCTCAAGGTCTACATTTCCTATCAACCCATGAAAGAAAGCCAAAATTTTCTTCTGACAACAAGCTCAGTGAGGCATGATATAGGACAGGGAACTAGAAGGAAAAGGATGAGGGCAGTTACAAATAGAGAGTTTAATTTAACATGTCCTTAAGATAGAAAGAGTGCTCCACAAGATTACAGCCCAGATCTGAAGCTCACAGGAAATCCAGACACGCAATCCAAAGTCAGACTATATTTAGGGCACATAGACCTGGTAGAGGAGTGATAATATGTGAAAGTAATCATGACAAAAAAACAGAAAAGAAAAACATGAACATTCCACTCATTCTCGTTCCATTTAACAGATTTAAAGCCATTTACAGCAGGGCAAGAGGGCATGAAGTAGAAAATGACATAACTGTCCTGATATTACACAATGAAAAAACAAGCCTCAAAAAGTTCCACATTCTTTTTCTTGATGGTTACACCACATGACAAATTATTTAATTAAAATTGTTGATGAAAATGGTCTAATATTTAAAACATGTATGCAAATATTACATTTCTAAGAACTGTACAAAAATCCAAAAAAAAAATAACATTGGTATCATTTACTCACCCTCAAGTTATTCCAAACCTGAACTAATTTCTTTCTTCTGCTGAACAAGATATTTTGAAGAATTTTGGTAACTAAACAGTTGATGGACCCATTGACTTACATAATATGGAAAAGAAAAATTATGGAAGTCAATGGGGCCCATCAACTGTTTGGTTACCAACATTCTTCATAATATCTTCTAGATGTTCTTTTACAGAAGAGGCCAGGAATTCCTGGAACGAGAGAGATAGTTTATCCACAAATGAAAATTCTGTCATATTTACTCATCCTTAAGTCATTCCAAACCAATGATTTGTTCATTATTTTACTAAGTCTCTGAGTTTTTTTGTCCAAACAATGAAAGTCAATGGGGTCCAATGTTGTTTGGATCTCAACATTCTTCAAAATGTTGTCTATTGGTTTGGAACAACAAGAGGGTGAGTAAATTCATTTTCATTTCTGAGAAAACTATCTAATTTTATTCTTCCTCAAGTAACAAGAACTGATCCTGAATCATCTCATAACTTCAGACTCTGTTAGCTTAAAATAACTCAGATTTAGATCCAAGACTAAACTCTTCCATTTAAAACATTGCAAACATTAAAGTGCCTGATACCGCTGGATATAAATCCTCAGGCAAACATTATATATAGCCCATTATGTTGTTATAAGACCCTTATGTTAGACCCTTAAACTAAAGTGTTGCACTTCGTTCTCGAGCCAGAACTCCCTTGTCTTGGCTCGAGAGTTGTAATGTATTTACATCTTCAAGAGGCAGAAAGTAGATTGCTTCCTAAGAACTTGGCAGGGTAATTGAGCGGGGGGAAAAAAACAGTTTTGGTTCATTTTTTCCTCTTTTTCGTGGTCTCCAGATGTGCTCCATCTTTCTCAGTTTGACCCAGATATTTCATTGCAAGAGACCCATTGCAGGTACTTCAGATTAGTCACCCGGCCGGGAGCGAGTGAGGGACGCTGATAACCATCAGACGGATGCGGCCTCCAGCTTCCTCGAGTTCCATGCGTTTTCATGTCAGCTGTACCGTGGATCAATCGGACTGAAGCTAACAGCATTCCTCTCTGCCGCTGAGCTGACTGCCAGGCTCCTTGCATTACTGTCAACAGACAGAAGAAGGTGAGGGCCAGCTTTAACCGTAATGTGCTGGTGTTTCTTGGGAAACAGTCACCCTTCAATGGTCTTCGTCATCATGTCAGTTCTATAATCTCACCCTCTCTGTGCCCTTCATCGAGTGTTTCATAAGGCTCACAGTGATGGTGTGAGATTCACCAGCCTTTCTTCAAAATGACATCAGCCCCTTAATAGGGCGGTGACTCTATCTGAAAACTCATTTTCACTCATTTACAACTCTTGTGACTGGAACACACGGTCTAATTACAAGACAAGAAGAAATAATGTACGATTCAAGTAAAACACCAAAAGAAAAATCGTTTTTTCGTCTTTTTTTTTTTTTTACGAAATTCACAGTTAAAGCCAAAATCCTGTGTAAGTGGCTGAAAAAAATAAGTATTTAACTTTTTTTAATTTGATTTTATATTTATAAACGTGCATTTATATTGTTAAATGGATACTATTTGTTCTGTTTGGTTTTATTCTATCAAATGTAAAAAAGAAAAGAAAAAATCCAATAATATCTTGTAGTGTTACTACAGAAAACTCAAAGATAAAAAGGCCATACATGGTCAAATAAATAAATACTGACTGGTTTGTATTTTTCAAAGCATTTAAAAAAAAAACTCTATTAATAATTTTTTTTAGTGGGGATGGGGTGGGGTTCCAGACTTTATCTGCAAATGTAGCTAGCTTAACCAAGTTGACACACATAAAATGCACCCAAATGGGTAACACTTTATAATAACTGCATGCTATTATCATTAGTTAAGCATCAGTAAACAGTATTCAGTATTCTTGATTTATAAGCATATCTATAATGTGTTTAATAATTGTATTTTCAAACTTTATTAATAATTATTTATTATTTCTAAATGAAGTATTGCATTATTTACAAACCATTATTTAGGAGTTGTCAGTGATTCATAAGATCACTTAGAAAGTTTAAGTAAATGATTAATATACTATTTAAATGTACATTCATACATATTATTCAGACATATAGTAATAGTTACTTAGTGTGTTCATAAATGCTTTATTAACATACTGTAATTCATGGTTCATTTAGGTAGTTATAAAGCATTTAGTAGTGGTCAGTTAACTATTTGGTCCCACTTATAGAGGCTTTAAGTACTATGTACTTTCATAGAAAAATAAGTACAATGTACTTATTGTGTTCAGGTTGTATTGTAAAAAACTTTTGCTGCTATTGAGATGTGATACTGGTAAGGTTAGGGACAGGTGCGCTGGTATGGGTCGATTTAAGGGTAGGTTAAGGTGTAAGGGAAGGGTCAACTGTGTAATTACATCAATTAATTACAGTTGTGATTACATGCAGGTATTTTCAAAATGTAAGTACAATGTAAAAACATGTATGTACATAATAAATCCATTGTATCAAAGTAGTAACTTCAATGTAAGTACATAGTACTTAAAGCCACTTAATATAAAGTGGGACCAACTATTTTTGTGAGTAGTTCATCAAGTGAGGACTAGTTATGCCTTGTAAAGCATTTACAAAGGAGATTCAAAGGCTCATTTATCTTATAAAAAGAAAAAGGAAACAAACACAACACAGTGATTCAGAACATAGAAATATTTAAGATGTATGTACATTTAAATAGTTTATTAATAATTTACTTAAACTTTCTAAGTGATCTTATGAATCACTGACAACTCCTAAATAACTGGTTTGTAAATAAAGCAATACTTAATTTAGAATGATAGTATTTATAGCTGTATTTATAAACTGCTAATTAATGTCTGTTAATGCTTTAAAAATGATGAATTAACTGTTTGTCAATGCTTAGCTAATGATTATTAGTGTGCAGTTATTATAAAGTGTTACCCATAAGGGTAACACCCAATTGAGCAAGCGACTGCTCCGTCATGTGAATTTAGAATGTATTTAGGAAAACTGGGTCATTTTTTGACATTAAGGTGACTGTCAAAAATGGCCCAATTTAACTGAACTCACCCTAATAAAACATAGAATAAGTCAATATACAGGTATGATTAAATAAACAAGCTCCAGATTAAACAGCAGTGCAAAGGATAAACGCAGTAGCAAAGGCTGCAGTTCTGGGAGAGCAGCTAATCTGAGCGCAGAGCTCCTGGATTAACAACAGTATAACTGACGGTTCCCCACCCAGCCACTGACCCTGTGACCCTGTGGTCATGAGGACGGAAAGCCGGGCCTGGCCTTCCTCTTCCAACCACAGAATACAGCACTGGCAAGCGAGCACAGATCTGGGGATGTCCTAAAAATAAGAGTTCACTGGGAACTAGCATTGCTTTCCAAATCCACACACAAAATTTCATCCTCAATTTCATCTCAGAGCTCAGTTTTAGCCAGTGTAGGAAGGGATTAAACTTTTCTCATTCAGACTTTTTTTCAGACTGAACTCCTCAGGTCATGGCGAATAAAATATAAAACAACATCCTCCTAACTGCAATGTAGCATATTAACCGAGCTGCTTTTATTAAATCTGTGAACTGTGAAACCGACAGCGGCCTGCGTGTTCCAGAGAGTCTGGTTCTACATCAAAGGCGTAATTAAATGACATAACAATGTGCAGCGGCTAAATGAATCACTCGTTGACATGCTTCGGCCACTTGATGTGTGTTAGCAATAAGTATTTTTGTGTTTGTTTCCATTTTAAAATTATAGCAGTGTCTGTGGCTGCCTTCTAAATACGCAGCGGCAAATTAGCAAACATGTTAAGAAGGGTTTGTCACATGTATGTGAACCACAACAGCAATCATTCGTGTTTCAGAGGCGTGCGAAGCCAACGAGAAACGTGGAGCTTTTTTTTCTTTTTTTTTTTTGCTGACTCCTGCCGAAAAAAATACAGAGGAAAAGTCATTGGCCTGCAAAAAAAACTTAACTCTGCATAACAATGTGTAAGGCTAATCCAGAGTTCAGCCGCAGATGTGAAGGCCTAGCCTATATTTTACAGCATTTAGCATAACTTCTCATTACCAGACTCTGTAATTTCGGCAAAATTCATGCGCAGACAGAAAAGGCTTCCCGAAAAAAAGGAACTCAGAGAAGACCTGCATCCATCAAGCGTAGTAGGAGATGTGTGTGCACGTGTGCGAGTGAGAAATGTTGATTTACTATTTAAATAATGTGGCTATTAAAAGTAACTTAAATTATGACTGGTGAGACTTAATTTTATCTGACAAGAATTTATTTGATCATAAAAAGTGGGCTTTAAACACCAAAATAATGCCTTAGTAGCTATATTTGGCTGTTGGTTAACATTATCCAATAGCCCGCCCAGCCTAAGTGACATCAGCAAAAAGTCAAAAGTCGTTTCAGATGAAAAGCAAGTTCCTTTTGGAATAATGTGCAGTGATAAATTGTTCACAATAAGTGCAAGAATGTGCTCCATTACTTTATCAGTTGGGTGGATGTTTTAATCATCTGCCTTAAAGTAGCACTTGGATCAGATGTTTTACAAATGGAGTACCGTCCTTAAAGGACTAATCAATCTGGAAACAAGATAACTAAACCATCTGAACATTTCATCCATTAAGTTCAGAAGGCATCATAAATAAATCTACACCAAGTGACTCCAACTATTCAAAATCAACAATAGTGCCGCACCATATGGTACATGTGTCTCACTGCATCCTGAATAAACAATTTATAATGCTGCTAAAAACATGTCTGTATCTTACATATAAATATTATAATTAGTCTTCATTTTATTCTACTATGAAGACAAATATTATGTCCTAAGCATTTTAAAACCAAGTTCCAAATTCTTGATGGAATTGTTTGATAACTTTAAAATACACTAATGCACATTTTGATTAACAACATATTAAGTTACGACAGCCTTGTATGACACCCTGGACACTTAACTCTGTTAGTACTCTTTGCTGTAAATGAAAATAACAATCAAGACAAAGATGGACTGTGTTCAACTGAACGAATCCAACTGGCTCATTTGCGGGCTGATGTTAAATAGCAGGCCAGCACATCACACACACACACACACACACACACACACACACACACACACACACACACACACACACACACCCCTCTCCCTCTGTCTCACTTGCTCTACTTCACTGATGCTTTATTTGATCTCTGTTTTTCCTTATACTGACTGCTTAATTGTAGTAAATCTTGGAAAGCAAACTGTTTCTTCAATAAGAGTTTAAATAAATATTGCTAAGCTGCCAACACTTTTAACCTGAAAATTGTGTGGAGGGTAGAGATGTGCAGGTTCCTTATTAGCATTGGGTTTAAATCCAAAATATTGCCAAATAGGCACTTTTACATTTCGCTTTGAAACCAAAACTTCCGCCATCGTCACTTTTTGTCACGTGATAAATTAAATGCTGCGGTGAGCAAGTGATGTAATCGGTGTGCGTCTGAACAGAGTGTAACACCGGTAACACAGACTATCGCAGCATACCTAAGTGGAGGGACGTTGAAATATTTGCTGGCCTGGGACCTTCTGATGCACCAGAGAAATACCCTGAGGATTCATCCCTTGCTGGATAGAAGCAACTTAGAAATAATAATAAAGGAAACACCCAGATATACATGTATGAATCATAACTACATGGAAAAACTCTGTGAGCCAATTTGGACCAGAGTTTGCATTTTAATTACAATGCTGTTGCTGTCTTAGATTCTTGTTATATTAGTGCATTGTAGACCACTGGCATTCCCAACAACCATGTCATAGCCTATATATGAAAACATAAGGCAAACACCTGAAACCAACATAACAGTAGGCTACACAGCACTGGGCACTGAAAAAATGGTGCTCACTTTTATATTCAAAGTTCCAATGGATGCCGTTTACTGGAAAAAAGAATCCTTCAGATCTGGTGCCTTCAGAAGTGAACTGGATCTTACACGATTGGGCATGTTTTGTTTCAAAATACAGGTATGAACTCTAATTTTAATTATGCATGTTTAGATTTGTGCTTCTGGCACACGTTATGAAAATATGATTGCTAAATGTTAATTGACATGAACACATCATGTTCAAACTGATAATTACATTATTTAGACCTAATAATGGACATTGTAAAATACAATATGGTCAGTGTCTGAATTGCACACATATGTGGTCAAGACAAGAAGTCATGGTCACATGAGGGCAAAATCCAATAGTTAAGAGTGTAGCAATATAATTCACAGTGATGCCTTAAGATAGCTATTTTGGGTTCCCCAAAGAAGCTTTCAGTAAACAGGTCTTAAAAGAACCAACCAGCTTTTCTTAGTGTGAAGAACATATCAATAATCTAAAAAATAATAATCTTTTTTTAGAACTTTCTGTGCAATGGAAAGGTTCCATGGATGTTAAAGATTCTTCATGGAACCATAAATTATAATAAATAACTTTTATTTTTAGAGTGTATTTGAATCTTAACATACTACAAGATATTCTGTTCTGTTGAGCATTCATCCCTTAATAGTGCTTAAAATAATCAAATAATATAATTCTTCATGAAATTTGTCCCATTTTTGGACTACAATGTCAACAGTGAAAGACATGTTTCACAGGAAATATGTCTAAGAAGAGATTAGGTAATTAGGGCCATCAGAAAGTATGAAGCAGGAGAAAATTATAATTGTAAAACAAAAGTCAAATAACTAATGAGCATCTGGACTTGTTTATCCGTCTGTTGAAAATGTTTCACCATTTAACCAAGTGGCTTAAGGAACCGTCGTAATGATGGGGATTGAGTGCAAGTCACAGAAATACTTCCATGCATGTTTGTTTTGGAGAGGTTAGTACTTCAAAAATCACAGAAATGGAGAAGCAGCTGAGACGCTTGGTAGTGGGTGAGTCACACTTTTATCTGGTGAACGTTCACAAGCCAAAAAATGGCAAACACTGAGTTGACATTCACCTTTTTGGAAACTAGTCTAACTCGGAGTACACAAGAGAACCGTAATGATCCCATACAAACAACAATAGGACAAGCTAGACCGAACAGGAAGGTTCGGCCCCTCGGAGGACCCTTTTTATCTGAACGGTCATCACTGACAGTGCCAATGACAGCTGAAGATTCCTGAGTATATGGACATGGCATGCTCAAGCATTCAGTCCACCCAACTATGGCCCTCAGCTGCTGTGCATTCCTCTAAGACCACAATAACAGCACTCCTAAAACCTGCTTAAGGGATAACACTGTTTATGTGGTGGAAATGAACCAAGTTTAAGACAACAATTATATCTTATACAGTTGGAGAAGAACCTTGATTGTTTTGGGTCATGCGTGTAATGAAGGAGAGCTGGGTAATTTAGAGGTGAGGTTTATTACAGGCTGTGAGAAGAGACAGAATGTGAATATCCACGATATCAACACCAGCTACCTGTCGTTTATGACATCAGCAAACCGATTCATCGTGATTGCAAATAAACAATGCAGCCAGCTATAATAGTTTTGTTATTGACTGTATCTAAATAGAACAGCATAACTAACTATTCCAGCCTGAAAAGATGTGCTTTCGGAGCACCGATAATAACAAACAACCCCCTGGGTGCACAGGACACCACCTTGGTGCAGTGCGGACCAAGACGCACTGAAGTATCCTGACATCATATCACTTCTCCCTAACAGTGCCTTGGCACAGCACAAATAATATGGCAAGTCATTTTAACATTAAATCTTTTACTCTAACTAGTATCTACTTTATATTACTATATATTTGTAATTACACTGAAAAAAAATGGAAACATAAATTAACTAAATTACTATCTATTCAAGTCAAAATTATTATTTAACATTTTTACACCAATTTATACTAACAAAAAAGAGCTCTTTAAAGTAACAATTGCAGGTTTAATTTTTTTACAGTGTACTAGGTAATCCAACAGTGACTAGTATCTGAATAAATTAGTCATTAGAACATGTACTTTTAGTCACTATTACAGTAGTGACAAGTAACTGTCCTTTAGTTTTGTTAGCAATTTGCTATTTTTGTCAATTAATTTTAAATGTAATCTGTGGTTTAAATATCAACTATTCAATTCAGACTTCAAATACCAGTTTTAGTAACTAGGCTATTCACTAAGTACTAGCATTACTACTGTTAGGCCTAGTGTGCAGTCCAAATACTTGTTGAACAGACTTGTACTTATTTATTAACACTAATAACTTAGTATCTATTTATTAGACACTTGTATCTTCTTAAATTGCTACTAGTAACATTTCTTATCTAACTTACAAGTGTTGTTTACAAATTACTCAGAATAGCCACTTAATAATTACAATATACATAAATACTTGCAAGTAGGCTAACTAATGAAAAAGTACTAGTTGGCTATCTAATGAAAAATGAACATACTAGTCACTATTTAAGTATTTTCTATTAATTAAAAAAAAGAACTAGCCTATAGCATAAATATAGATGCTGCTAGTTCGAAGTTTTGGGGAATAAATGTCAAAAAGGCTTGCCATATAACTGCATGATGCCCTGCAGAATTACTGCAATAACATTAGTGCACTGCATCATAAATAGGTATAAATACCTCTAATAAAAAGTCATGTAAATAGGCTAGAGTGAATAAAATGATGTTTGCTTTAGGCGGGTCATACCTTGTGTGGTGCATTCAGAAGTCTGTGAACTCCAGCGATCTGATTGATGAGCGGAATATCCTCTCTGAATGTGAAATGTGGGGGTCTGGTCGGCTCCGGAAAATTTGTGCTATTAAATGGATCAGTATCATCTAAGAACTGCACCCTGCATGCAAACGTAGCCATGATACATCCATACACGTCGATTTGGGAAAAGTCGGTACAACAACAAAAAAGTATACCGACTAAAAATCCTTTAGATCAGTCGCAGTGTACAAGTGTCAAGAATCCAGGTACACTCCGTCCTACTCCGATGTCCTGTTAGTGTTTAGTGGTTTCTATATTTCTACAGTAGTTTATAGCTAGAGAAGGGACGGTAATATCCAAGGGCATGTCGGGCAGGCAAGGTGCTGAGGCAGACTGCTGCAGACGGGACGGGACATCTACAGCCTGTGATGTCTACAGCGATGCAGTACGTGAGCGGGACTGGGGGACTCCCTCCAGTCACAACAGTGAAGGGAAGAGTGAAAGAGCCGGAGTTTTGGCGACACCTAGAGGTGGAGTTTAAATCACAAGTTCAACACTGCGCCTTTGTGCAAAATTATCTTTAAAAACGTACATTTATTGTTTATTCTCTTGTGAAAACGCGGTACTTAGCTTACTTAAAAAAAAAAGAGTACTTATAACACAAATAATAAACTTTAAAGAATATTAAAATTAAATTAAAACAATTATTTACATGTTATTTACAATCAAATTAAATGTAGCAAAATATTTCAAAACTATTTATATTGTCTGTTTGAAATATGGTTTATTTTTTAAATAAACTAGCTTGCGGTCGAACGTGCCCAGCATTTGGTAAAGGGAATGTATACCATATTGGAAAGCTTAAAGTAAAACTTTTAATTTGATATAATTAGAGAGATTTTAAGTGAAAGTAAAATAAAGGGACACCGCGAACATCGTGTGTATTTGAATGACAATGTCGTATTGCGACTCATTGACGCCTGCCGACCGCCAACATTGCTAAATTAACTGCAATATATGATTGCCCTTATTTAATTAAAAACTGGGCCAATGACCCAACCAAATGGCCGGATCGGGTGTCGTTTCCAGACATATTTTGTTATCTGGTTGAATATCCAGGTAAGACATCGCAGTAGGTAACAGCCTATAACTTAATCATATGTTGCATTCTATAACTCCATACCAATTTCACTCCAAACTATTAATCCTTTTGTAAAACGGTGATCAGTAGTACGAAGTTGCCGAGGGACTGTGCTGACAGTTAAATCACACTGCAGTCTGCATTGAGTGTGTAGACCTCGAACTACTCCATAGGTTCACGGCGCGTCATTACGTAGCGATGGGCCTATAAAGCGAGCCTTCAGCTGATAATAGCTAATGTGAATGAGACATCATCAAAAACAACTATAGGATAATCTTGTAGTATTTTAGGACAAAATGTTATAGGAACACTATAGTATTTTAGGACATACTATAGAAGTACTATATTACAGAACATCACAGAGGTATATATAGCCTCTTAGAAATCGTATAGGATTACTATAGAGGGTTTTCACCAACGTCACGTTCTGGGGTGCGTTTCCCGAAAGCATCGTTAGCCAACTATGGTCGCAAGTTCCGTCGTTACCAATTATAGAGTTCAATGGAAATTGCGACCAACTTGCGACCATAGTTGGCTAACGATGCTTTCGGGAAACGCACCCCTGGGCGGTAACCCAGATACGCGGCCATTATGGAGGCACTCGGATGTAAACAACAGTTTATGCACTGTTTATGTACCAGGGATGGAAATTAACACCCGCCACCAGCAGCCAAATGCAGGTGATTTTGTGTTGTGGCGGGTAAACTCGCTTCACCTACCGGCCACCGTGGCGGGTAAATAAAAATAGCATCATGACGTTCGTCAGTTATAGGACAAATTAGTTTGAATAAACGAGCAGACACAACTCCGTGAATGTGCTTTCCATTAAATGAATCACACACACAGTAAACAAATTCTTAACAAAAGGGTTAGGCCTATAGGCCTATATATTAATAGGCCTATAATAAAAACTAAATTTCAACTACGTTATTTGTATTGCTAGTAGACTTTGCAACATTTCAGGAACCTGATAAAAATTAATTAAAAATCCAATCTATTATTCTCGTCCTATACGCAAATGTAACGGATTCCACCATTTCCATGACGATAATGTCACACACCGAAATGTTCTTCCACTGCTCTTTTCTTCGCATAGGCCTGCATGTAAAAATTGTTTTTGAGTATCCCGGTTGGTTGCTCCAGTCTTGCTTCTTGCTCGTGATGTGTGGCGGGGTTACTAAACTTCCGTATGCTGACGTATTTGGAAGGATTGACGTTTTCACATGTGGCTTGAACAACATGACCCTACAACTGATTGACTACCTGCGCTCGGCAGTTTCCTGCGGTTATTGTAATGCATGCAATTATACAGCAACTAACGCTAGGTGTCAGTGTAAACGAAGAGAAAAAAAAATACAGGTTTTTTTATTTGTATTTATTGCTTAGACACTATGGAACTTGAGACTCACTCAGTGAAACCATTCACTCGTGTACCAAATCTTCAGACCAAGTCTGCAAAACGACAAGCACATTATACACTTTACACTCAGTTTGCTATTGTAAAACAAACTTTTTGCAAAACTCTAAACACAGTTCTCTATATTACACAGTATAGGCTACACATCATTCAAAACTTACAGCTCTTATGTTTCATTTGTGAAACACTTTAAATGTTGACCGATTACACACCCAATGATCATGTGTGAAAACACAAAAATGTACCACTTAGAAACCAAAACTCAGTGTTTTGAGAAAGAAAGAAATTATTTTTACTCCATTGAATTTCTATTTATAGTTTAAAAATATATATATATATACAGTATCTCACAAAAGTGAGTACACCCCTCACATTTCATCAAAATGTTTAGTATATTTTCTCAAGGGACAATACTATATTGACATTAAACAATAAACAATAAATAATTATAAACAACATTATAAACAATAAACAACAAACAATAAAATATTGGATATATTTTAGAGTAGTCAATGTGCTGCTTGTATAGCAGTATATATTAACTGTCCTCTGAAAATAACTCAACATACAGCCATTATTGTCAAAATAGCTGACAACAAAAGTGAGTACCACCCTAAGTGAAAACTGTGTCCAAAGTGTTAATATTTTGTGTTGTTATCTAGCATTGCCTTAATCCTCCTGGCCATGGAATTCACCAGAGCTGCACAGGTTGTTGCTGGGACCCTCTTCTACTCAAGGGTCCCAGCTTCCACATAATGACATCACGGAGTTGCTGGATGTTAGACACATGATGCTTCTCCACCTTCCGCTTGAATATGCCCCAATAGGTGCTCAATAGGGTTCAGGTCTGGAGACATACTTGGCCACTCCTTCACCCTCACCTTCATCTTCCTCACTAAGGCAGTTGTCATCTTGGCGGTGTGTTTGGGGTCGTTATCATGCCGTTCAGCCCAGTTTCTGAAGGGATGGCATCATGTTCTGATTCAGAATGTCACAGTACATGTTGTAATCCATGTTTCCCTCAATGAAGCTCAGCTCCCCAGTACCAGCAGCACTCAGACCATGACCATGATGCTACCTCCACCATGCTCGACTGTAGGCAAGACACAATTTTCTTGGTACTCCTTACCAGGGCGTCGCCACACATGCTGGACACCATCTGAGCCAAACAAGTTTATCTTAGTCTCATCAGACCACAGGACATGGTTCCAGTAATTCATGCTCTTGGACAGGTTGCTTCCAGCTTCAGAAGAGGCTTCCTTCTGGGACGACACCTATGCAAACCGACTTGTTGCAGTGTGCGGTGTATGGTCTGAGAACTGACAAGCTGACCTTCCGCTTCTGCAACCTCTAAAGCAATGCTGACAGCACTCCTGCATCTGTTCTTTGAAGCCAGCTTCTGCACCTGACGCACAGTACTAGGATTCAACTTCTTTGATAGGCCTTTTCCGAGTGGAACCCGTCTTGGAAAACCTCTGTATGACCCTGGCCTGTTACTGTAACTGTGTTACCAAACTTCTTATAGCCTAGGTCAACTTTGTGGAGAGCAACCATTCTAATTCTCAAATTCTCTTAGAGAGTTCTTTTCCATGAGGTGCCATGTTGAACATCCAGTGGTCAGTGGTCAGTATGAGAGAATTGTACTCAAATTTTAACTGCTCTTATACAAGATACACAAATTTGTATGATCCTGACAAGCAGACAAACACATTAAAATTATGAATAGGACATGTGGCTTTGCATGGTTAAAACAAAGTACAGCTATTATCACTAAGGGTGTACTCACTTTTGTTGCCAGCTATTTTGACAACAATGGCTGGATTTTAAGTTATTTTCAGAGGACATTAAATATATACTGCTACACAAGCAGCACATTGACTACTCTAAATATATCCAAGTTTCATTTCATTTCATAGTATTGTCCCTTGAGAAGATATACTAAAATATTTGATGAAATTTGAGGGGTGTACTCACTTTCGTAAGACATATATATATATTATATATTATATATATAGTACATATATATATATATTTTTTCTATGTATGTATATATATATATATATATATATATATATATATACACACTCACACACAAAGCACTTTAGAATTATAGTTGAAGTTCTGACTTGGCTTGTATGCATATTCAGTGTATATATGTATCCATCTATCAAGAGTATATATTTATATATATATATATATTATATATGTCATCAAATATACATCCTAGGATGTGCTGGGACACATCTTCAGTGATGTTTCTAAGGTCATTGGGTGTTTCGTGTCTTTCAACCTCATACACCCTCACCCAGGTGATCAGACCCTGGCTTGTGCACCAGCAGCACTGGCCCACAGATCGCTCCTCTTTAGCCACAGCCTGAAGGCCCTTTCTGCAGCCTCCATTGCGGATTTAATGGCTTTCCTCTTCGCAGCCTCAGTAATGACAAGCAGCAGGTAGACCTTACACAGTGACCGACCAGCAAAGCCTCTACACCCAACTTCAGTGAGCTCACAGCGTGCCTTCAAGCCCTCACGGCCTTCAAAAAGATGATGTTCCGCTGGTGGCAGCTGTGCTTATTGTTGGGCTGTGGATGTGGCTGCTCACCGGCCTTGACAAAGGTGATGTTCCACCAGTGGCAGCCGTGCTTATTGTTGGCCATAGCTTTGGAGAAGGACCCTGCAATAGCCTTAAGCACCTTATAATGCTGTCAGCGGTAGCGGCCCTCCCCTGGGCTGTTGGGCAGCTGCTTAAGATGTGCTCTAGAGAACCCCTCCCAAGGCACAAAGGACATGTTTGTGATTCATTCCTACCCCAGATGTGTAGATTTGCCGGGCTAGGAAGGACATTGAACAATAACTTGATCCGCTGTAGATTTGCCTGTCCAAGAGATCTTATTTTTTAGCGTACCCTCCTACCTCGTCCATGCTCCCTGCTGCCGCATGCCCACCATCCTGCATGTCCTTTCCTTTTCAGCACCTGCCCACATCTCCTCCAGGACTAGCTGGTGTCGGTCCCTACCCTGTGCCTTGTCATAGCGAGGTTTTGGGTTGGCTCCTAACCCTGCCCGGCCCTTAGCCACAGTGCCAACCAAAGCCCTGTGTCTCAGCCGGGACTCTGCTATCTCTAGGCCTTCCTGTGCTCTCCACCTCCTACCTGTCCGCACTGTGATGCCTGCTGATGCCACCATCGGGTCCTTGGAGTCCAGATAGAGTAGTGCCTCTCTGGTGTGAGAGACCTTAAACTCCTTGTCGAGGCTGCTAAACGGGAGCTGAAGCTTGTTCTGTGCTGTTCTATTGAGTGCTGCGCTGCTCAAGCTACTTGGCAATCCAAGCCATCTACGAAGGTAGCTACTGATCTTCTTCTCCATGGTTTCCACTGTTATCAAGGTTACCTCATACACCAGCAGTGGCCAGAGGACTCGAGGTAAGATGCCATGTTGGTATATCCAGGCCTTAAATCGACCTGGTTGGCCAGACTTTTTGACTGTGACGAGCCAAGTTTCAAGCTCCCTGATGGTGGCTTGGATGGCTGTCGCATCCCTGAGACTACAGTCAAAGACCTTGCCAAGACTCCTGACAGGGTTCTCAGTGATGGATGGAATTACAATACCATCCACCTGGAAGCGGAACTTGTCCACCACTTCCCCCCTCTTCAGAACCATGGACCTGGACTTGTTAGGCTTGAAACTCATCCTTGCCCAGGATATAAATTTTTCCAGGCCCTGGAGTATCCACCGGTCTTCTGGCACTGATGGTGTGGTTACCGTGAGGTCATCCATAAAGGATCTGAAAGGGCTCTGTCGAACGGCAGACTTGGACAGGGGACCTCTGCACTCAACTTCTGCTGCATTAACCACCGTATTCATGGCAAGGGCAAAAAGAATAACTGAGATGGTGCACCCAGTTATGATCCCCTTTTTAAGCAGGTGCCATTCTGATGTTAAGTTTCCCGAAGTGACTCTAAGCCTGAAGTTCCTGTAGTAGTTCAGGATGAGGTAATTTACCTTTCTAGGTATGTGGTGGCAATCCAGGGTTGCCTAAACAAGCTTTTGGGGAATGGAGCCGTATGCGTTAGCTAGGTCAAGCCAAAGCATCACTAGGTCTCCCTTTCCTTCGCGAGCCTCTCTGATCAACTGTGTGATAACCCCAATGTGTTCTAGGCAACCCGGCACTCCTGGAATGCTACCTTTTTGCACAGATGTCTCGATGTAACTATTCTTGAGGAGGAAGTCTGTCATCCGTCAGGCCAGGACACTGATCTTCCCCTCCACTCTGAGAAGCGAGATGGATCTGAATTGCTCCAGTTTGGTTGAGTTTTCCTCCTTCAGTATCCAGACCCCCTCCACGTGCCTCCACTGGTCTGCTACTGTGCCCCTATGCCACACTACTCACAAGATCTTCCATAGGATCTTGAGGAGCTCAGGGCAATGCTTATACACCTTATAGGGTACACCACTTGGTCCTGGAGCAAAGCTGACTCTGGCTGCTGAAACCCCCTCCTGCACTTCCCTCAATGTGGGCTCTCTGATATTAAAGTCCACCATGGGAGATGGTACGTCCAACAGGGCTCCGAGGGGCCCTAACTCTTGCTCCCTTTGAGGGTAACTCAGGGTGTTGTGCAGGTACTGATCTACTTCCTCCTTAGAACAAGTCAGACGTCCACTTCGCTTCTGCCCCAAAAGCTGTTTTGTGAAATCAAAGGGATTAGCTCTCTTCCTTGCTCTCTCTCTCCGTCGCCTTCTGTGCCACTCTGCACAGGGACACAAGTTCTTTCCTAATGCTGTGGCGGAGCTCTGCAAGTGGTGGTTTCTCCTCCTTAGTTGCTGCCTTGAACTGTCTTGCCAAAGCTCAAAGCTTTTGCTGTAGCTGGTGGATCTTGTCTGCCCTTCGGTTCATTGTGTAGTTTGGTCTTGCAATCTTCAACGCCAAACCTCTCTGTCGCGAGGCTGATATTGATGGCAGTCAATGTCTGAAGCCGTTTATCTGCATGATTCCCGCAGTATCCTCATCGAAATTGCTCCTTACTTTGTGCTGGTTTGCCACAGGCCACTTGATCCGATGCTGCTGAACTACTCTACCTGGAGCCGAAGAGTTTTGTATTCGGAGGGCCAGGCTCCTCATGTATCTCACTAGAAGTAACTTCTGTGTGTTGCGCTGTGCTCTCCTGAAGTTTAAGGCCGCAAATGCACCTTGCCGTTGTTGGTAATCTGTTTGCCAAGGTCATCATCATTAGATCTTTCCTATTGGGGTGCTCATCCTCCCCTCCTCTCGGGCTCCAATGGGGGTATGACTCTGTAGGTAAATCTGTAGCTTTGTGGGGTTCCTCCTCTCGGAAGATGCTGGTTGGGCTACTACTCCTTCCTGCCCCAGTGGCCATTTGTTTCGCAGCAGCATCAGAATAGTAACAAATTCAAATTATGCTGTGAAGCAGTTCCAAAATGTCAAAAGTGTCATTATTCAGTCTATCAGTCAGTTCGGAATTGATTCAGTTCAGTTCCATTACTGTGTAAAATTCATCAGTTGTGCAAACATACTGTATTTACAGAGTATTTGTGCACATACATGTATGTGTGACAAACTCTTGTACACTCCACTGCACACTGAACAAGCAAAAGACACAAGATAGTAGTGTTTACATTTTTCACATCTGTGTGCAGTTTGGTGTGGCAAACACTATTTTTGGAAGAGTTCAAATAGTTTTGATGAAGTGTTTGCTATTGCCAGAGAGTTTCAAGAAATGGAGCCATAGTTTCAGATATTGTGTGTAAGCAATTTGAAAAAAAAAAACTGTAAAACAGTTTTATTGACAGAATAATAAAACAACTCTAAAACTTGTAGGCCTACGCTTATCTTAGCCAAATTAACTTCAGCTGATCAGTAAAAGCACAGTAAGACCAGACTTTTTTAAAATGTATATACTGCAATTATGTAAATATTTGAAAGTGGCTACATAATTAAAATGAAAAAGAAAAAAAAAATTCTGTAAAAATATATATATATATATATATACACACACACACACACACACACACACACACCTATATATTACCAGAGACAATTGGAGACGCTGTGTTTTTCATAACCTTCATAATCTTTTTATAAAGCTGGTTTCTTATCAATATAAATTAGTAACCTATCTACAGCAGATAATTCATTTTTTTTTATAATGCTTAATTCTCGAACAATCTATTTGTCACACACAACGTTTGCACTTTGTTTTCAGTTTGCACCGTTTCCCTTAGTTTGTCATAGTTATTAACTGATTAGTCATTTAGTTGTGCTGTGTTCACCCTTTGTCACTTGTATTTAAGTTCTCTCTGTTTCTGTTCAGTTTGTCTTGCCTCATTAATGCTATGTAGATGTTTTCTGTGTTCCTATTGCCTGAGACTTATATCAAAATACTCCTGTTTCTTCATCATCTTTGTGTTTGAGTTCGCTACATGCCGTGACAGAAGGGAAGACCGAGTCAAGATTCCCAGCGTGTTTTTTGAAACTTTAATTTTCATTGTTTAAAGTTTGTGTTTGTTTTTCTGTTCCAGAGCACCCTGGATCTGCCAGTGGAACAGCTGTTGTGCCTTGAACAGAAGGACAACTCACTCTAGGCACATATGGAATTTCTCAGAATCGCCAATGAAACATCATTCCCGGACAACTGCCTCTGTGCTTTTCTGCTCATCAGCCTGAACACTGCTAACAGAGTGCGGTTGTCCAGGGAAGGACCTCAAGTGAGCTTCATGGGATTTGTTGAGTGGGTGCTTGTGTCCTGTAAATCGCCATTCACCATCAGACCCATCGACTATGACACCAGCCCCACTTAGTATCCAGTGCCAAGCCAAAACCACTCTGACTGCGAGGATCAGCAGCATGAGCCCACCAAAGGCAGCGAGAGGGACTTCGCCGTGACGTTCGCCAACAAGGGCGACCAAGCAGAACAGCACCACGGAACCTGGGCATTGCAGGTCTGACCAGGTGTGTGAGCCGGCTGCACCATCTGTCGCAGAGGGAGTGCTAGTGGAATATCAGGGAATACGAAGGCCCCGCCCACCCTCTCCCCACAGAGGGTGAGTTTTTGGCAAGCACATGGGAAAACTGTTTTGATTTTGGAGAGGTTTACTTTCTGCCCAGTTTGCTACCATCTGAATCTGTCTGTTATGTCTCTAATTCTCTGGTCCCACCCAACCTCCCACTCTCACCACCTCTCCAAAATGTTTTTGGGACTTTATTTTTTGTTGGATTTTGCATCGCTCTCCAAGCCCCTCTCCAGTCCCCAGCCATGCCTGCCACACAATCATCACTGCCTCCACTCAGCCCTTCAGTTTCACCTCAGCCTCTTTTCAGTGGCTTGGATCCACCTTGAGACTGGTGGGAGCCATCTCCTCTTGGGCGTGAGGACTCTGTCCTGTGACGCCGCCGTGGGGTACTAAGTAGTAAATGACTATGTTTATTTTTTTATTATTATTATCTGTAGAAAAACTGGTAATTATCTGGCAGGGCGTTCATTATCTGTTAAGTTTATGAGGGTATTTCCTATAACCCAATACAATGCATAATTCAAAATATGGGGAAAACGCCTGTAAAAAATCAATACAGAAAATTCTTTCATATTAAAACATTGTTTTTATGGACTTTTCTTAGAATGTATTTAGTTTTTATTTGTTATTTGTCCTTCACTCTTTGTAGTAAAATGAGAGGTGTGTGTTTGTTTTGGCAAAGAAGTTATTCCTATATTCTATATACCCATTGCAGTCCCAGTGCAATGGTTTTCTCTTGTGAATCACAGGAAATAATAACAAAAACATCATCCTTTATCAAGTTGGTTTAAAGTGAAATGATTTTGAATGACTCATTGAAAACTAGATACTATGTACTGAATAAATATATTATCTGTAATGTGACTATTTCTATGTGTGATGTTTGGACTGTTAAGGATCTTTGACACTGAAGGGTACTGACTTATCTCTGTGTCACAAAGATCATTATCTTTAGTTATTAACCACAAGAATGGGTATGAAGTGACGTGTGCTTGAGTGGATGTACAGGTCATCGGATTCCCAATCTTTGATAAGACATTAATTATTGCCATGCGCAGAATCTCAGTCACAGCCCTTTTTCCACAGTATTCAGCTGACAGGACATTTTCCCCATTTTCATGGCACACTGTGACTCACTGGCCTGGTGGGATGATGCCAAAGTTCACTACATATACTCACTCCATCCACTCAGAAAGTCCTTATCTCTGCACAGCTCCCTGCAGTCCACACCATCAGAGATTAAGCCACAGATACCGACTGCCAACCTGCAGAGAGCCGAGGAGATCATGAAGCTGAAGTTGCCTAACCCAGGCCTGGACGACCGGATCTTGAGCCATGATGAGCTGGAACGGCTGGAGGTGGAGGAGGCTGGAGACAGACCCAAGTGGGACAACAAAACCCAGTATATGCTGACCTGTGTGGGCTTCTGTGTGGGTTTGGGCAACGTCTGGCGCTTTCCTTACTTGTGTCAGAGTCATGGAGGAGGTGAGTGCTTACTTGCATTTGTGTGGGGTGCTCTAAACATTTCCCATTCTCAGTGACCTTATGGGCTATCATTCTTCATGCTATCTCCATGCTTAATGTTCACATCTGTTTTGATGGCGTTGAGCCAGTGAGTTCACTGCCATCCCCTTCTTCTAATTCCAATGATTTCTTTAGCTTGTTTGCACGCATAACCTGGTTACAAGTCAGTCGTAGTGATTTTAGTGTCTCGTGACGTCTCTGGGTTTATGTGAGTTTTCCAGCTGCATGGTATTTGTTAGTTTCCACCAGCACCACATTTTGAATTGATACATTTTCCTGCCTTTCACACCCATTCACCGTAGTGGGATAATGGATTAAATTAAATGTGTTGGACCAATATAATTGGATGAGTTAAGAAAAGCAATGAAAAGAAAGTATAATTCTCCTATGATGCAATTAGTGAGAGTAAGAAAAGTATGTTTAAGGGAGTCTTTTGCTTTACATGGTAAGAAACATCATTTGTTTTTACATTTATGTATCATTTTATATGTCGCCTTTGAAATAAAAAAAAATACTGCCATCTCAAAAGAATAGAATAACATATTTAATGATATATCCAAATAGTAGTAGCACATTAAAAATAATAATAAATATTGTTATAGTATATTTTTTCGAGGAGGTAATGATTTTAATAAGGAATATGAAATCAACTTGGACTTTGTTCAACATCTATTTGCGTTTCCCATTGAAACTGTATATTACCACAACTGTAAAATCATCAGCTGAAAATGCATTTAACTTTTCAAATGACTTTTATGCAATTATTATTGTTTTACCCTTGTCCCAAACCCAGACTTTCATTCTTAAACTATATGAAAATCCATCATAAAAAACATAAATAAAATTTGTTGTGAAAATGACAACATTTACATAATTTATGTTCCTCAATTGCGCCATTCACCACAACCAACAGTTTTTGTGTGCTTGTTTACCAGAACAGTGTTAATGAAGAGCACGCCAGAGATTAAATTAATATAATATTAATATTAATTAATATTTATTTATTTAGGATACATTTAGGATATATAAAATTAGCCTTAGCAGACAAAATAGTCTTGCATTTCAAAATAATACAAAACATTTTTAAAATGTGTTTTTACAGAAAATTTTTGACCACAATATATAATTTTAATAAGTTGAGGTTAAGAAAGAGTATACTTTACAATAATGTCTCATTTGTTAACATTAATGTATGACTGACATGAACTGACAATGAGCAATGAGCATTTTTTGTTAGTTAATAAAAAAATACACATTAATTCACAGTCCATTAACTAATGTTAACAAACAAAACTTTTGCTTTTAATAATGTAGCTGTTGACAAACATGAACTAAGATTAATAAATGCTGTAGAATTATTCTTATTTGCTGTTAACTAAAAATCTATAATTCTCTCATATTTCACTACTTTGTCCAATTAAACAAACTGTGAAAGTAAGAATGGTGTGTTTAAAGGGTGTTTTTGCCTCTCTCCATAGTTGAAATAACATAATTAATATTAATTAAATTGAATTAATTATTATTTTTCCAGTCATCCCAAATATTCACCCCTAAATACAAACATTAATAAAAGTTTGCAATGATTACCAGAGCTTCTACAATACCGTAGTTATTAAAGTTATTGTTATTGTATCAGAATTAAACAAATTAAGATTCTGAACGCTTTTTATGCGGTTTGAAGAGGATCCTGCATTAATTTATAATGACTTTACAGTAGTACATTAATTTTAGTGAATATGTAGCTATGTTCTCTGAGATGGCTATGAACTATGATTACTCTGGTATAAATTTGTGTAATGGATTTTCTTTTATGAGATGATGTCAAAACTTAGTCTCTTAAAGTGTCATATTAGTTTCCTGCAAGTGCAATAAATGTATGTAATTTTTTAACAGACCTCAGCTCAAGGTTAACTAGACAGCACGGTAAGATCACTTTAAGTGAGAAAACCTCAAAGGGTCACAGCGTCGCAGACAACCATTAACTCAACTACAGTGAAAATGGCTGACAGTTCTGGAAATGACTTTGCTCCTTTTAAGTATCAAAAAAACATTAATGGAAATGTACAACAGAATGAGTAATATATTCACACAGCCTACGATTTTATAAAATCTATTAAGGCAATCTTAATTTTAAATTTGAAAATTATAGTCACCATGAAATCAAAATGATCAGTTCTTTTTTCTTTCTTTTTTTGTGTGGAATATTGCAGTATTTATTCTAAATAATTTATTCAAGCACACACATATGTGTATATGTATGTGTGTATTTTTATTCATGTGCCCTTGTAATCTTTAATCAAAACAACTTCCCCTCCCTTTTTACAACAACATCTCTTCTCTGATGACGTTTACTAGCAGAGGGCGGGACAACCCTCACATGACATCATCAATAGCAAACCACAATCATCCAACGTCAACGATGTAATCAATTGTAATCAATTGCTGATTAAGTCCCGACCTACATTTTTTCTTGTTCGAGAAGCCATTTCGCTATTTCAAGTCTTTTGTAAATCAATGAAAAACCACAATGGCAGCAGAAAACACAAAACCTCTAAATGACATGCTGAATAAAAATTAAAGACATTTTCTTTCAGGTGCCTTTATGATTCCCTTCTTAATCCTGCTGGTTTTTGAGGGAATCCCTCTTCTTCATCTGGAGTTTGCCATTGGTCAGCGGCTAAGGAAAGGCAGTGTGGGGGTGTGGAGGACTATTAACCCCTACATGCTTGGAGTTGGTGAGCAAAATATGAAATATTATATTAAATATAAGATAAACAGACAGACAGACAGACATGTTACCAGAGGTGTAAAGTAGAGTGCCTGAAAACGGTTGATTTGTGAGGAGAGCAATCACATTGATTTTCTAAAATCGAAATAAAACTGAACACCTCAATATTGCAATCAACACAACAGCCTCTGAAACATCTACAGACACACAAGTCTCAATTAAGCTCAAGTGCTCAAATATAGCCTTGTTGACAAGTTTGGGTGGGGGGTAAGGGCAAAACGCACAAGATATAGTACCATCATTGCCCTGTAGATGGCAATATTGCTTCTTTTGTAACAGAAATTATGCCTACTTATACTATGCCCTAAAAGTATGTACTCTTTTTGTAAAGAAAAAGTACATACTTTTGAGTGTGTAGCAAAAGAGTGGGCAAACTTTGGGACATAGGCTACTACTCGTCACGTGCATCCTGCGAGCCGGCGCTGCATCATTACGAAAGTTTAAGCCTTAACAATTTAAATATTCAAGTGCAAGAAAACCCGAAAGGGAACACATTACGTTACGCACAATCATCCGAATCACCTCATCTCAGACATTGCGTGAATACTAAACGGTGCTCTCTTTCACGTCGTCTTGCACCTGAGCAGACAAATTCACACAAAATTATGTTAAAAATAGCGAGTGTCCTAGTAAACATAGTCGGTTATGTCTTAAAGGTTGTATCAGTAATTTCAGGCCCAAAAAATGATCACATTCCTCTATTCCTTCCTAACGATTCGCTAGCTGCCCGCCCCATAAGCATGCCGTCCAAAAAACGCGTCTCTGTAGGCAGCCTAGGCTCTGAAATCTGCACACAAAACAAATGGGTACACCACCACTCAAAACCAAAATAAACAGTGTTTCAACCAATCACCGACAGGGGCGGGTGTTGTGAGGTTTTGAGCTCGTTCAAGGCTGGACGCGAAGTTGGAGCAACACCTGCGCCCTGTCGATGATTGGTTGAAACACTGTTTATTTTGGTTTTGAGTGGTGGTTGTACCCATTTGTTTTGTGTGCAGATCTCAGAGCCTAGGCTGCCTACAGAGACGCGGTTTTTGGACGGCATGCTTATGGGGCGGGCAGCTAGCGGATCGTTAGGAAAGATTAGGTAATTGTTTTTGGGCCTGAAATCACTGATACAACCTTTAAGTGAACATCAACAGTTGAGAAAGTAAACCCATGTGAATCAGTATATTAGATCTGTGCGTTTCAAAATAAAAGTTTTACCTTAAACTCTTGCTTTGAGTTTGCATGTTTTGATGTCCACACTTTCTTGTTCAAGAAATAGCAATATACAGTAGCTGTAGCATTTCTATCATAAAGAAGTGGCCAAATATTAAAGATTAGGGAAACATTTTAATCAAATGTCTTTGGCCAAAATTAAACAAGGGTTTGAGCTGTAAAGTATAACAATCAAAAGGTCTATTTTTAATCAGATTACTCGATTAATCATCAAAATAATCAACCGATTACAATGCCATCGATTACACTGAATTACACTGAATGTTCACTGCTATCTACAATTTTGGTCTCAAATTTATGGCCAGTACATTTTCTTCTGTCACCGGGCATTGGCAGGTGTGGAAAAAAGTTATAGTTTTAGGCCCTGCAAACTATAAAATTGTACATATACAAATAAAAAAATGTAGTCAAATAGAGAGTAAAGGTTGCTAATATCCTTAATAGTCAAAGTACAAAGTAGCCAGAGTAGCAACTATAATTACATTTACTCAAATACTATACACAACTAAATGTTACTTCTTGTGTACAAGCTAACATGTTCTGTTTCACAGGTATTGCATCTATGTGTGTGTCCTTCCTGGTCAGTCTGTACTATAACACCATCATAGCCTGGGTCATGTGGTACTTCTTCAACTCCTTCCAGGACCCTCTGCCTTGGAGCCAGTGTCCCATTAACGCCAACAGGACAGGTAATGAGAACATCCTGAGGAGGAACTAAAAGTGATAGAATGGATATTCAGTTCAAGGTTCAATGACTGTTCTTTGTTCGCAGGACTAATTTCCGAGTGTGAGAAGAGCTCACCTGTGGATTATTTCTGGTATCGTAAGACTCTTAACACTACTGCTGCCATAGATGAGACAGGGGATCTGCAATGGTGGATGATCCTCTGTCTGATCTCAGCTTGGGGAGTGCTGTATGTCTGCTGTATCCGTGGGATCGAAACCACTGGAAAGGTAGAGCTGCTCAAATACCAGCACTGTATTTTACAATCTGATTCAGATTTCCACTGAATTTATTCAGAATGACACGAGTTTCCCAAACTGCAGGGGGTTTGTGAGTTGATGAAAGCTATATTAAATCCAATGTTAAAATAAGTTGTGTTAAAATAAGCACCTCAGTTGTGTGGTGAGTTTACACGACATTTACATGACAATGGCATTTTGGGGGCCTGAAAATGCACGTTTTTGAAAATGATACCGTTGTCATTTCCAGGCAAACAACAAAAACGGCAATTTTTTTAACAGAGATGTCACGCACATGCGTATTATGTGTTCAGTCGGCGCATCATTTTTCTTTGGCTACTGGCCTGGCATCATAATACAGCGTTCCCTATCAGGAACTCGAGCTGCGTGAAAACGCTGTGGGAACGCCCCCTGGCGTTGTGCTTCGTGAAGCGCGTATGGAATCAGCCCCAATGGCGAGACGGAACGTCATATGCGGGTGACGTCATCGACCAGGAAACTATAAAGCACCCCTAGATCACAGCCGCGATAGCTTCTGTTGTCTTCAGCAAAGCGCTCTGTGTGTGAATCTGTCTCAAGTGTTTTGTCTGTCTTTAGTGATTGCTAGGCAGGAGTTTTCACTTAAAAAAAACTATATATATATATATATTTATTCACATATCTAAATGGCGAGCGAGCAGCAATACAGAAAGTGTGTTCCCCTCTGTACTCGATTATCTCATGGGTGGGGATTCACACGATCTGTGTGTTGTTTGTTTGGGAGTACAGCATGCCTGGTCAGCTCTCGAGGGGGCTGATCGTGAGCATTGCGAGCGTTTTCCAATAAGAGCGCTCTGCTCCCGCCGATCACTCTTCGAGGAGAGTGGTTTGGCTCGCGCTCCCCGCGGCTCGGGTCCCGCTTCTGTCGAGGCAGAGCGGCGGCGCGTGTCGTGGGGATCGCGGATGAATCTGACAGCGGGGTTTGAGACGGGCCTCGCCCTATCTCAGCCTTCAACTGTTAGATTCAGTGCCTCAGTTCAGGGTTGGAAGCACGCTCTGCGGTTTCTTCTGCCCAGGCTGTGGCATTAATATTGCAACTATCCAGTTCTGAGGAGCTGAATGTTGTTGGTGTTAAAATAATAAATAATCATTAATAAATAATCATTATATAAAATAAGCTAATTTTTCTGAACAGAAATAAATGAGGAGCTTATAGAGGTGCTTTCTCATGCTGTAGGAAAATTAAGCATTGAGTGGTCAGCAGTTTGGCAGGAGTTTATATATAAAAATATTGTATGAACTGTTTTTGCCTTTCCAAGTGCAACCTCCACGACGTGCCTGCCGTTTTTCCGGGCCTCCTCACCGAGGTGTCAAAGTCCTAGAGAAAAACGATTTCATACTGTATTTTTAGTCCTCAGACCTTCACGAAAAATATTTCAATATTGCTGGGGCTTTAATTCACAGTTATGGGGCGATGCCTAGGCTTAAGAGACGCTTGCAGCCATCTCTCCGCTGAAACGACATCGTCTTTTAAGGCACCGGCGTTTAAAGACAGGGACTGCTGGGCGGGTCAGTCCTGTCTGTCGATAAGCTCCTCGCATGGGCGCAAATAAAAATAAAATAAAAACAAAAGCAGAGCGTCGCGTCTCGTGTTCCCCTTGCAAACATGGGACCAGACGTGACACTCTCAGATGAAGTTTTTGGGTTATAACTGATCTAAGGATAGTTATTATAGCCAAGTTGCTTCATCTAAAAAGTATTTCTGACGCCACCGCCGTCAGGATGTTGAGGGTAGTCTCCACCGTGACAGGAAGGAGTTCACCGCATCACATGGTGCCCATTCTCTCTCGGTGCCCTCAGGGGCCCATTCTACCAACCCTGCCTTTATGCCGGGGCGTAGATGGTCCCAGCGAGCGCAGTCCCGAGGGACGCTCGTCCCTTCAAAAACACAGTGTCGCGTTTCGTGCTCCCCCTACAAAACAGTGGGGCCAGACGTGACCCTCTCAGATGAAGTTTTTGGGGTATAACTGATCTAAGGATAGTTATTATAGCCATGTGTCTTCGTCTAAAAAATTTTTAAAAAAGTTTAGTTCTGACGCCACCGGTGTCAGAATACTGAGGGTGGTTCCCACCGTGAGAGAAAGGTGTTCACTGCATCAGACGGTGCCCATTCTCTCACGGTGCCCTCAGGGGTCCCTTCTGCCAACCCCGCCTTCGTGCTAGGGCGTAGACGGGCCCAGCGAGCGCTTTCCCGAGGGACGCTCGCCCCCTCTACAGAGTGTCGCGTCTCGTGCTCCCCCCTGCAAAACAGTGGGAACAGGCGCGGCACTCTCAACCGAAGTCTTCTGGCCATAAGACTGATCTGAGGACAGTTATTATGGCCAAGAAGGCTTTGTCTAAGAGGTTCTGACGCCACCGGCATCAGGATGCTGGAGGTGGTCCCCACCGTGAGAGAAAGGTGTTCACTGCATCAGACGGTGCCCATTCTCTCACGGTGCCCTCAGGGGTCCCTTCTGCCAACCCCGCCTTCGTGTCGGGGCGTAGACGGGCCCAGCGAGCGCTTTCCCGAGGGACGCTCGCCCCCTCTGAGGAGGGGTTTAGAGCAGTCAAACCAGTCGTTCCCTGCCGGTGCACCGTTTCAGGGCGCTGTATTTGCTGCTCAAAATATTCCAGAGGCCAGCCTCGAGAGGCTGGTACCATTTGTAGATTTCCTGGCAGAGTGCAAAAGCCCTCCATGATTATCTCTGTGGGTCCTGCAATCGTTAATAAGAGGTTATGCTATTCAGTTCAGATCTCATCCAATTCGATTCAGACGGGTCCTGCCCACTGTGGTAGGCCCCAAGCAGGCTCTGGTAACGGAACAGGAGGTGAAAATGCTCTTGCAAAAGGAGGCTATAGAACGGGTTCCTCCTCCCAGCAAGGAGTCAGGTTTTTACAGCCGATGTTTCATCGTTCCAAAGAAGGATGGGGGTTTGTCCAACCTTAGATCTGCGCCCTTTTAATCGCTAGCTCGATTTCTAGATGCTCTCTCTTAAGCAGAGTGTGTCACAAATCAGATCCGAGGACTGATTTGTCACGATAGATCTAAAGGACGTGTATTTCCACATTTCCATCCTTCTGCAACATAAGAAGTTCCTGAGGTTCGCTTCCGGGGCCGAAGCATACCAATATTGTGTTCTTCCGTTCGGTCTAGCTTCACGAGTGAAACTGGACCAGTTGCTCACTGTAAAACGGTTTTAGAGACTGTTGGTTCTGATGGCAGCAGCGTCCAACGTAATACCTTGCGGCCTGCTGTACATGAGACCATTACAGTGGTGGCTCAGAACCAAGGGGTTCTCCCCGAGGGGAAACCCCCTCCGCACGATCAAAGTTACACGGCGTTGCCTCCGTGCTCTGGTCATGTGGAGGGATCCTTGGTTTCTGTCCCAGGGTCCTGTGTTGGGTGCTCTTTGTCGTCGTGTAACGCTAACGACAGATGCTTCCCTCACAGGCTGGGGGGCGATCATGAGTGGTCGCCCAGCCCAGGGTCTGTGGCAGGACCATCATCGATTATGGCACATAAATTGTCTAGAGATGTTGGCGGTGTTTCGGGCTCTGAAACACTTCCTCCCAGACCTGAGAGGTCATCATGTTCTTGTCCGGTCCGACAATACATCGGTGGTCTCTTATATAAATCATCAGGGGGGTCTGCGCTCTCGCCCGTTATACAAGCTGGCTCGCCAGATCCTTCTATGGTCCCAGGGAAAGCTGCTTTCAGTAGGGCGATTTATATCCCAGGGTACCTAAATCAGGGAGCGGACATCCTGTCGAGGCAGGGGCCGAGGCCCGGGGAATGGAGACTCCATCCTGAGGTGGTGGAGCTCCTGTGGATGCAGTACGGTCATGCCGAAGTAGACCTATTTGCATCCAGGGAGACATCACACTGTCCACTGTGGTTCTCTCTCAGTCATCCAGCCCCGCTGGGGTTGGACGCTATGGTACAGCCGTGGCCGAGGTCACGTCTGTACGCTTTTCCCCTGATTGCTCTGCTCCCAGGAGTTCTGGAGAGGGTTCGCCGGGACGGGGTCAGTCTATTGTTGGTAGCCCCGTATTGGCCGGCCCGAGTATGGTTTGCGGACCTTATATCTCTCCTCGACGGCTCTCCTCTGGAGATTCCGATCAGGAGGGACCTTCTCTCTCAGGCGAGTGGGTCGATCCTTCACCCCCGCCCAGAACTGTGGAAACTATGGGCTTGGCCTCTGAGGGGGCCCAGCTCGTAGGTGCTGGTCTCTCTACTGAGGTTGTTGAGACCATCCTTCACTCCAGAGCTCCGTCCACGAGGAAATTATATGCCCTGAAGTGGAGACTTTTCACTTCTTGGTGTGGAGAACACCAGCTAGACCCAGTTAACTGCCCAGTGGGTGCAGTGCTAGAGTTTCTGCAGGAGCGTTTCTCTACAGGGTTATCCCCCTCCACACTAAAGTTGTACGTGGCGGCACTTGCTGCTTACCATGTCCCTTTCAGTGGAGTTTCTCTGGGGAGACACCCACTCATAACTAGATTTCTTCGTGGTACTTTGAGGCTGAGGCCTGTAGTCCGCACGAGGGTGCCGACTTGGGATTTGACCATTGTATTAGAGGGTCTTTCCCTTGCTCCTTTCGAGTCTATTGAGGAAGTTCCTGACAAGTTTGTCACTCTGAAAACTATTTTTCTCCTCGCTATTTCATCTCTCAAAAGGATTGGAGATATTCAGGCTCTGTCGGTTTCTCCCTCGTGTTTGGAATTTTCGCCTGGGATGGTAAAAGCTTTTCTCCATCCTAGGCCAGGTTATGTCCCTTAGGTTCCTACTAATGTGGTCAGACCTATAGTCTTGCAGGCCTTCTGTCCTCCTCCGTTCACGTCATCGGATCAGGAAAAACTCAATCTGCTCTGCCCTGTTCGGGCTCTAGACGCTTATGTCCACAGAGCTGCCCTGTGGAGGAAATCTGAACAGTTGTTTGTTTGTTTTGGACCACCTAAGAAGGGGTCTCCAGTGTCTAAGCAGAGAATGAGCAAGTGGGTGGTCGAGGCTATCTCACTTGCTTATGAGTCGGCTGGTCAGCCTTCACCTTTGGCTGTTCGGGCTCACTCTACTAGGAGTATGGCGGCTTCCAAAGCCTTGTTGTCTGGAGTTTCTCTCCATGATGTCTGTGATGCGGCTGGCTGGTCCTCACCGCATACATTTGTCCGGTTTTACAACCTTGACCTTAGCTCCACTCCTGGGGCGCAGGTGCTCTCGTCTGAATGTGCTTCCTAATTCACACAGTCGGTCACTTGCTCTTATGGCGACGTGGGTATTAGCGTTCCCACAGCGTTTTCACGCAGCTCGAGTTCCTGATAGGGAACGTCTCGGTTACGTATGTAACCCTAGTTCCCTGAAGGAACGAGACGCTGCGTGGCGTTGCCATACTCCCGGCATTCCCGCGAGCGACTTGCTTCAGACTTTTCAGAAGCTATCGCGGCTGTGATCTAGGGGTGCTTTATAGTTTCCTGGTCGATGACGTCACCCGCATATGACGTTCCGTCTCGCCATTGGGGCTGATTCCATACGCGCTTCACGAAGCACAACGCCAGGGGGCGTTCCCACAGCGTTTTCACGCAGCGTCTCGTTCCTTCAGGGAACTAGGGTTACATACGTAACCGAGACGTTTTCAGTCGTTTTCGTGGATCCATGTGAATAGGGATCATTTTACATTATCGTCTGTACATGGAAAAACTCAAAGGAAAAACGTTTCTGTTTTTAATACACCGTTGTCGTGTAAATGTGTACTAGGTTCACTTTATTTACACATTCCCACAATTTCCCACAAAAGTTCTGACAAAATAAAAGCTCAAAGATTGAGCTCCTCTCACACCTAATTTAGTCCAGCCAATAATGAACAACAGTCACTAAATAAAGAACAAAGTATCACTTTTAAATATAATGACTTTTCATAAAAACATTCATTCAACATTTTTCATAGGTTCACTTTTTTACACATTCACACAGTTTCTGTGGATAGAAATTTACCAGTATTACCAGAAATGTCACCAGTATTTCGCCAAAATAAAAGCTCTTAGATTTGAGGGTTTGAATGTGAAGAATTTAAGACATTAGTATTGTAACTAGATATTGTCAAGTTCTATAGTGTTGCTTTACAACATGCATGACTCTTGTAACAAATACAAGTTTTTAATGAACAAGGAGATTTGTAGGAGAATAACCAAACCAAAGACAATAACCAACAGGGAACCAGTTAAATGAAAGTCTATACAGGGGATAGACAAAGGCAACTACACTAGAAACAGTAACTCAAATGAGTAACTAATAGGTTTAAATCATGAATTCAACTGCAATGAAACACCTATAATTATATCAGGCCTATAATTATCAAGTACATATATTTAATATATTTTAAATAATATATAAAAGTCATATTAGTTATATAAAAGTAATAAAAGTTAAAAAAGTAATATTATTTATATCTTAATTGCTATAATTAGAGTTAAATATAATACAATTAAAATTATATTAAATTAAATTAAACTCTAAGGGGTGGTTCAAGTAAATATTTTACATCTAAGGCATTTGACTGAAAAAAGTTTGGGCAACCCTGTGCAAATCTATAATTATTTGTGCTCAAGTAAAACAGTAATCAATACGGTTGTCAAAGGTTATTCCTTTCTATTTCCTGCTAATGCAATAAATGAATGTTGAAATAAAGAATAAAGATCACTATAATGTATCGTAAGGAAGGACACATGCTTGTAAAAAATGTCAAAACAGAACAGATTTACAGCTTTACAACTCTTGTGAACAATTAAGCAGATGGTTTTGTTTCAACTGTTGCAATAAAAAGGCTTATAATTCCAGAATGTCCAAAGTGTTTATCTCTAAATCAAGAGACACGCAATGTAAAGTTTGAACTCTCTGTTCCCAAAGTATTTATCATCAGATTTTATTTCCTCTCCTCCAAGGCTGTTTATGTGACGTCCACGTTACCGTACTTAGTCCTTACGATCTTCCTGATCAGAGGACTGACTCTGAAAGGATCCGTTGACGGCATCAAGTTCCTCTTCACTCCAGACGTGAGTGCCAAAGTCAAACAAATTCAAAAGGGATTAACTTTTATAACAAATAAAAAGTTTAACCACATTTAGTACTACCATAAATAACAAACCTGTGTGCTTGTGTGCAGATAAATGAGTTAGCAAACCCCACCACATGGTTGGACGCAGGTGCACAAGTGTTTTATTCCTTTTCTCTAGCTTTTGGAGGTCTCATCTCCTTCTCCAGCTATAACTCTGTGCAGTAAGTTCGTTGTTTTAGTGTTTTTCTGTGTGTTGAGGCTGTTGAGACTAAATACAAATATCTATTTGATTGTTGTTTTATAGAATAAAGCTATTGATTGTTATTCTTAAAAAGAACTTATTCTTAAACCCAACTTTCTGTGCAAACACTTCGATGATTGACAGTCTAATAATTATTCTCTCTCTTTCCATCAGCAATAACTGTGAGCAAGATGCGGTTATCATCTCTATCATTAATGCCTTTACCTCGATCTACGCAGCCACTGTCATCTACACCATCATTGGTTTCAGAGCTACAGAGCGATTTGATGACTGTATAGATGGGTAAGTGCTTATTATTGTCATAACATTATCATCTGACCTTCTGTTTGGGGGAAAACTGATTCATGAAAATTCCACAGATGTTGTAAAAAGACACTCATTTGAGTGACTCATTTGTTGTTACCTTGAATCTTATCCAAAGATTATTTTGGTATCTCTTGGCACTGAGGTTTTTACTAATTAATGCAATAAACTAGTATGGGAATATGAACAAACTAATGGGACATTCAAATATACAGTTTGGTGGATGTTAGACTGAAGCAGGTTTGTTGAAAACTATTTTTAAAATTCAATTATCTTATCAGAGGGAGAAAATGTCTGTCTATCTGAAAATGCACTGGTCAAGTTTAGGACTCAAGCTCAATAACCTAATTAACCTAATCATCCTGACCAACTATTTCACAGGAAATGTGTCCTTCCTGTTACATGACATACAATGTTATATAACAAGGTGGATGTTTTATGCTAATGAAGCCTAAAACCTCCTCGCAGAAGATTAACATTTTGGAAGAATTATAAAAGATATGTAAAAAAAAAAAATAAAGTCTACAGAGCGGTGAATACAAACAATCAAGATGCCCAAAGCATAGAGCAATTTTGTCCAGATGGACAACGAGGTTAGTTTATTACTACATGTGACCCTGGACTATAAAGCGTCAATTTCTGGAAAAAAGTACATGCCTATAGACTGAACACGTTATACGCAAAAATGCTCTCTAAAAATCCCACAATTCACGGCAAAAACCAGGGAGCATCAATGGTCACTATGATTAATACCAGCCGTGACGTTGTACTGTCCCAATGTGAAGTGAGCCAGGGCACCAGTGCCCGGACTCGTGTACACGATATACTGATTCACATTGGGAGCTAAGGAGCTGATTGAGATGTACTCTTACTTTGTTGGGCTGTGTCCGAAATCGCACCCTATACCCTTAAATAGGGCACTATTTGAAGGGACAGCCATTTGTAGTGGTGTCCAAAATAGTGGCCGTTATCATGTGCAGTCATTCAATTCCATAATGCACCGCAATAATGAGTGTATAACTGATGTACAGTCAATGGCCAGAAAAAAACCATAATGCACTATGAGGCTCGTGCCGAATGAATTCCCGCGTCCCGCCAGAATAATTCTCCAGCTGAATCATCCATCCATCCATTTCCAAAACTGCTGGTCCAATGTGGCTACAGCGTAATATCATAGGTATAAATTCCTTTTTGATTGATTATTAAATTGTTTAATTTTGGTTAATACATGTTTCCATGACAGAGTTCAAGATAAATCTTTTCATTTCTACTGGAACTGCCATTTTGCTGTGTTTCAAATGATTATTAAACAGCAAGCACAAACTATGCAAAACCAGCAGCCCTTCCGGAGCACTCAGTGCCTGAATTTCTGAATATTGTTCTTGAATTTACATTCACTCCTTTAATTCGACTATATTAGTGGGAATAGTGAATGAGTGTATAGGGGGCGATTTCGAACACAGCCCCGGAGTTGTTTTCCCTCCAAGGATATGATGTCACTTCCAGCACTTGATTTAGGGCATATTCTTAAAACATTTAGTGGTTTTACACATTTAAAAAAAAAAAATCACAATAAATTGTTTTTTATATCAAAGAGAATAAGTATACTAATACTCAAAATGGCTAAATTATTCTTAGGTACTAATCATAATAATTTTTTTGTTAATGGGATATTTCTATGCATGGAAAACTGTGGCTTGAAATGTGATATGCAAATTAAAATATGCAGTACTGTTTTATGAGGACTTATATGAATCACCTGACAGACTAAAATGATTAGTTCCAATCCTTGATTCTGATTGGCCAATAGCTGTGTTTTATTCACGATAAAGTCGAGAGAGCGATTGCGCGAGCCTTTTAAAGTATACTTCTTTGGCTTAGTTTAAGCTAGTTTGGCTTAAGCTTAGTTTATGTTATGTATACATGTAGTAATATCTTATTTTTAACATGAATAATTAGTTAATTAACTAACACCAAGATGTTACATCACCTAATGTAAAACTTTTGTAAAATTTTTGTTTAAGCCTTATTGTAAAAGTGTTTTAATTAAACTAGAATATATACCACTCATCTTGCCCCTGTAATGCAGGAACATCTTGACTCTTCTGAACACGTTTGACCTGCCAGAAGGAAACATCAGTCAGAGCAACTATCAAGACGTTCTCCAGAGCCTCAACACTACGAACTCTGACATTATCGGCAACCTCGCCCTGAAGACCTGTGATCTAAACAGCTTTCTCAGTGAGGTACAGTAGAAGGATGGGTGATGCCCATCCAAAATGACAATATCAAGGACTTCCAAGACATATATCACTAATAGAGATACAAATATACCTCTAATAAAAGAAATGTGTATAAAATGTGTAATTTTCCTAATTTACCAATATATCTTAAAAGCATTTTTATTAACATAAAACAATTTTTTTTTTTTTATTAACAATATTTAAAAATAATTATAATGATGATAAAAAACTTTGAATGTTAATTTGCATTAAACATGAAAATCTATTATAATAAATGTTACATTTAAAATCTATTTTCTAGATGCATGTAATTGATCTCATTGTGAACGATTCATCTATGCATTTATATATATATATATATATATATATATATATATATTTCTTTTTTTTTTTTCTTTTTTTTTTCTTTTTTATTTAAATTCATAACTTGATCTTTCAGTGAAATGTCAGATTTCTCTCTGGTGACATGCATGCTGATCTTCTCAGATTATTTATTAATTATTTATTATTACTTTAAATTTGATATTAGAATGAATTATTGAAATAAAATCACCAGGATCTTTATGTAAGGGTCTATCCTCTCTATCCAACATGAGTATCAATATTATCAATTTTATGAGAACTAAATGTACAGCATTCCTTTCCTTTTAGTTTAGGCATATAATTTAAAGTGCACCTTTTATGCTATTTTAAAAGATTCTGAATTTTGTTTTGGAGGTCGTTTACTGAACAATAGTTTTACATGCATCCAAGGTAAAAAAAAAAAAAAACGAACAAAAAAAACACTTTAATTTACTTGTAATACGTTGCAGCATCACCTCTTTTCTCAGTGTCTAAACCGGTTTGAAAAAGAATTCAGTCTCTAAACCCTTCCTTTCCAAGAGAATGCTCTGCTCTGATTGGTCACATGGAATTGTGTTTTGAATTTCATTATTCATCCAAAGATTGAATATAGTAATTGTGGGATTGAAGTAAACCAGTAGTTTTCACACTTTCACAGGGTGTGGAAGGAACAGGTCTGGCCTTCATTGTGTTCACTGAGGCCATCACTAAGATGCCACTGTCTCCTCTCTGGTCCGTCCTGTTCTTCATCATGCTCTTCTGCCTCGGCCTGTCCTCCATGTTTGGCAACATTGAGGGTGTTCTGGTTCCCCTGCAGGACCTGAAGGTCTTTCCTAAAAGCTGGCCCAAAGAGGTCATTTCAGGTATACAGAAGACTCTGTGATTAGAAACACTCTTAAAAATAAAGGTTCCAAAAGTTTTTTGGTTTTTTTTCAGCACTTCCAGAGGAACCATTTTTGGTTCCCCAAATAATCTTTTAGTGGTCAGTTCTTAAAATACTTTTTTCTTAGTGTGAAGAACGTTTTGATCATCTAAAGAACCTTTTTACACTATAAAGAACCTTTTGTTCAATGGAAAGGTTCCTTAAAGTTAAAGGGTTAGTTCACACAAAAATGAAAATTCTTTCATTAATTACTCACCCTCATGTCGTTCCAAAACCGTAATACATTCGTTCATAAATCGGAGAGCTTTCCGTCCTTCCATTGACAGCCTACACAACTACCAGTTTGGAGTCAAGTAAGACATTATTACAGTAAACGACGTGACTCCGAGGGTTTAACCTCAATTTTATGAAGCAACACCTGTTAGAGATTAATATTTTGTAAATAAAGTGCTAAATTATGTTGTTGTTTTTTTTAGCAAACAAATCACTTATGTCGCTTCATAAAATTGAGGTTAAACTGCTAAATAATCAATAATTAGTGACTCAACTAATTGAGTCACACGGATTACACGCGGAATAATGTCATTACTACCTTTCTGGGGCTTGAAGGGAGGATGCAGGGACAGAAAGCTCTCAGATTTCATCAAAAAGATCTTAATTTGTTCTCCGAAGATTAACGAAAGCCTTATGGGTTTCGGACGACATGAGGGTGAGCGTTTAATGACAGAATTTTCATTTTTGGGTGAATTAACCCTTTAAAGGTTCTATTTTGGAACCATCAATGACAATTTAAGTGAAGAATGCATTGCAGATTTTACACACCTCCACCCAAGTGATGATATTGTTTCAGAAGTAGCTCACATTCTTCCTTTTCTTGTTGACGACAGGGGTGACGTGCTTGGTCTGCTGCCTGTTTGGGCTTATATTTGTGCAGGGCTCAGGGAACTACTGGCTAGCCCTGTTCGACAGCTTTGCTGGCTCGATTCCCCTCCTCATCATTGCTTTTTCTGAGATGATTGGAGTCGTTTACGTCTATGGGATAGACAGGTAGGTCCGAGCCTAGTCCTTTTGCAGTTAAATGGTTTTTAACCAACCTAAGTAATTATAGGACATAGACAAGTTAAAGAAGAATAGCTTGATCATGTATCAGCAATTCACAGTAACTAGACAATGAGTTTATGACTTTATTGTTTAGATAAAGCTCACTGAAATCAGCCATAAATTACTGTGTCTCCTGTTTATGAACAGGTTCAACGAAGACCTGATATTTATGATTGGACACAAGCCTAATATCTTCTGGCAAGCCACATGGAGATACATTAGTCCCCTCATCATGTTAGCCATTTTCATCTTCTACTTTTCCACCGTTGTCACCAAGGAAATCTTCTACAGTGCCTGGGACCCTACATCGGTGATCTATAAGCTTATCAATCATTTAACATAAGCTGATTCTCATTACAAAAACTGTAATATGCAAAGCTACTACTTTTGGAATTGATTAAATAATATTGTTCTCATTTATAGGAAAACTTCCCAACCCTAGAGAGGAAGCCATATCCATCTTGGATCTATGTAATAATCTTTTTCCTGGCTGGGATCCCAAGTCTGTCAGTACCCGGCACTGCTGTTTTCAGAGCCATACGAGAGTACTGCTGCAAAAAACAGCCCAGTGCCTCGGTTCAAGAACTTTCTGTATCTTACAAGGTTCATATGCAGGATGAAGAACTCAAGTCACAAAATTCACAGAAATCGGACCAAAAGATCTACAGATGAGATTCAATTTAAAGTTCTATAGATTTATAGGAACACATTCAGAGGTTAAATAACTGCCTTTTCGGGAACTTTTTCCCTTCAAAATATTTGTCTATTTGTCAGCTTTTGTGTTCCGTTTCCAAATTTACATAAAACAACCACGTTTACCAGCTGCTGATAAAATGAAGATTAAATTGAAGAGATTGATTTGCACATTATATTTGTAATATAAAATACATGTAATTTTACATGCATTTCACTATTGCAAAATATATTTAAAAAATAATGATAATACAATGCTGTGCCATGTTTGGTAGTGGCATCTGGCAGGCACTTATTATTATTATATATTTTGTATAAAAATGCCATTTAATTGACTATAGAGAAATAGAGTATTGTTTTGTATTTTACCCAATTTCTCCCCAATACAGATGTTCTGCTATGATTTTGAGAGCATTTTTCCCATGTTTCTTGCTAATAAATAAAAATGTGTTTATTTATATATATATATATATATATATATATATATATATATACACTGTAGTAATAAATACACATACTGCCTCATTGAATAATTTGCTCATAAAAAATAATTTGTTTCATCATTCATACTAATCAGAATCAGCCATTTGGATAGTGCTGTACATTTCTTTCCATTTATAATAAATGAAAACCTGGAAACATCAGGCTCTGAGACACCATTAAAGCACCCAAGGTTGCAGTATGAGCCCTTCAAATAACAGGTATAATTTAAACATCTTCTGCATTTAAAGCATTGAGGAATTATTCTTGTATATCAATAAGTGATATTTAACAACTTTAATCAGTTGAATTGCAAAAACATTTGATAACAGATTGCTTCCTGGAAAAAAATTACCAACAGCCAAAAAATATATAAATAAATACATTTCACATCTCACTCTCAAAAGAGGTAAAAAAAAATGTAATCGGTTTTCAGATTCAACATTAACGGCATAAAAAAGCCAGGAAAGTATTAATATCACCGTTATAGATGAATACATAGTACTATATAAATACAAAATATCAAAATATCCCACCACTTATAGATATATATATATACTATAGACTGTGTGAGTTTTTCTAAATTACATAGTAAAGTGTAGCAGCCAATAAACAAAATAAAGAGAAGTTCATATTTCTTATGAAACGTATGCACGCTCTTAGAAGAAAAGGTTCTGTCAGGTGCTTCATATAAGCCTCGTCCCTCATGGGATCAAAACGCTTTAATTCATTTTAAATTTTATAAATTAAGCTCCATCTTGCCTTACATGCTGCATTGCGCTGGCTTGACAAGATGTTCCAGAAAAATTAGGCTTGACAAAGATGATCGATGAAATCAAATTTAATAAGCACTATGAACTAAACAAAGGTGCATAACATTAACACAAGACAATAACAGAAGAAACTGAAGGGCTTAAATACAGGATGATGATCATAATAATATACAACAGGTGAGCTCTAATCAATTAAACATTGAAAACATGAATAACTATAGTTGACAACCAAATAAACAGGAATTAAGCTCACTGGAACTGAACACATGCAAAATAAGAATAAAAACAAGATAAAAGTCCATGGACATTCAAGCTCTTACATGCTTTATTACTAGAAGAAAAAAAATAGAAAGTATTATACAACCATTTAAGACGTTTCTCCTTGTATGGAAACCTAAAGGGTATAAATGGTTCTTTAAAACCCTGGGTTCTATATAGAACCCCATGGAACCTTTTTTTCTAAGCATGTGGAATCTAGTGATGAATCCACTTGTTATGTTATCAATATGTTGAGAATATGCTAGAAGTAGGTTCTTCTTTGGGCTAGAGTGGGCGGTGGTATGCACAAACGCACATAAAAAAAATAGTAACAATAATAAAATGACAAATTCGCAGACCAAAATAAACACAGCACCATTTGTGAAAACAATGAGTCAATTGATAAAGTGGGTTTGGACTTTTATTGTTTTGTTATCTGAAGTGTAGTGGTGAGATAAAGAGCATTTATTACATGTTCATTATATGTCATCTGAAGGGTGCATCAAGATGCTGCATCTTGTTCAGATGTCAATTGTATAATCTGTAAACATTGTTGTTAAACAGTACTTTGTGAATGATGGCCATAAAACATTTGAATATATAATAAACTGATTCTGATTGAATATTAATTGATCACAAAACTGAATCCTACCAGGGCACTGCAATTAAATGGATATAATTATAACATCACTACTGTATGTTGATGTTTTATTACTGTGCGAGTGCATGTGTATGAGATTTGAGTGACAGCTTGGTCTTTTTTTGTGATGTGGGGGGTGAACGGTGACATTGTCCCCCCTCGCTGTCACGTGCTGTGGAATATGCTGGCTGCCTTTGTCAGCCTGTGACTCGTTCTGCTTTTCTGGCAGTTTCATACAATGGTGCCCTCATGCACTGTGATGTTATCAAGCCCCTCACAGTACGACTGCTGGAATTCAGGCCTGCACGCAAGCTTCCTTACCTGGGACACATGGATAGCACAACCTTGAGACACAGCAAGCGCTCATAGCAAGGAGGACTCCAGGAGTCAAGTATCAGGTGATTTTAAATTTTTTTTTTTTTTTTTTTTTTTTACCTGTCTTTTTTGGCTTAAATATTTAAATATAATGTGTACAGTGAGGTTTGGAGGCCACGCTGAAAGTCTGGGAATCTAAATTTGTTTAAAGCGGAAAAGAACATCAACATGGACAGAAAGTTAAAATATTTTAAACCTAAGAACTGTTATGATGCAAAATTGACAAAGAAATATTTCATTTTGCACAATTTTGTTGGTCAATCTAATTGTGACATTGATCATGTGACGGGATGTTCTTAATTCTATTGAAGCTCAAGATGCTCTTTGGTTCATTTCAGATTGCATGATTATTAGGTTTTACACAAACTTCTGGTGTCATCAAAGCAAAAGTGAGACCACATAAGAATGTATGAAATTTCATTTTCCAATTCAAATTTATACAAGGCTTTATACAATACGTATATAGTATTGTACAGTCATTATTCAGGTGAAATTAGTTTAGTGTTGATTCATTTCAGTTCAATAACTGTGTAAAGTTCATCAATTATGGGTTCAATTAATCTTTAAAGATGCTCTGGAGTGATGTCAACAGTGATGTCATCATGTAGCTCAGATTCAGTTCTCATCCAATAGTATCAGTGCATTCGAGCCAGTAATTGTTGTATATCCAATGTCCCCAACGCACCCATATAGTTTGGGATTGGTTCAAAAGTTTGGGATCGGTAAGATTTTTTTTTAATGTTTTTAAAAGAAGTCGCTTATACTCGCCAAGCCTGTATTTATTTGATGGAAGTATAATAAAATTAAATACTGAAACTTTAATATCATTAACATATACTACCATTACAAAGTTGGATCTGTAGTTTTTATTTATTTTTTAAAGAATTTTTATTTTTTTATTCAGCAAGGTTGCGTTTAATTGATCAAAAGTGACAGTGAAGACATTTATAATGTTACAAATTTTTTTGTTTTTTGTTTTGTTTTTGTATTCATCAAAAATCCTGAAAGAAAAAGGTCATGGTCATTAGAAATTAATCTAGAATTAATTAATCTAGAAACTAGATTAAGCAGCACACTGTTTTCAACATTGATGATGATGATGATGATGATAATAATAATAATAATAAATGTTTCTTGAGCAGCAAATCAGCATATTATTATGATTTTTTAAGGATCATGTGGCACCCAAGATTGGAGTAATGATCCTGAAAATGCAGCTTTGCCATCACAGGAGTAAATGGCATGTTAAAATATATTAAAATAGAAAACAGTCATAATAAATTGTAATAATATTTCACAATGTGTCACTGAATTTTTGTTGAAATAAATGTAGCATTGGTGAGCATAAAAGACTTTCTGCATGTTGATTATAAGTAAAGTTGCAACTATGTGTCAACTAACTCTCAGTAGAGTATTAGTAGACTCCCTGCTTAAAGGTTCTCTAAGCGATCCTGGGTGATGTCACTTCTTGTTGACGTTCGAACGTGACATCGCTTACAGCACCTTTAATATCTGCTAACTCTTTCTTGTGTTGGTCCTCCAACATACATTCTATTGACTTTGCAACTATATGTCAATTTATTCTAACCCTAAACTTACCAGTCTATACTCTACTGACACTCTAATGAGAGTTTATGAAGGTGCAATGTTACATAGAGTCAACAGCATGTGTTAAAGGGTCCATCAAAATAAAGTAAAACTGAGAATTCTTTCAAAAACATAAAAAAAATCTAAAAAGATGAAAAAAGTAAAATGCAATTAACTGAACATTATTGTTTTATTATTTACATATACCTATTTCATACTCAAATCATCATAATATTCATACTCAAATCATCATAATATTGTATTTTCAGTAGTTTTTTTATTTTTATTTTCTACAGGTTTGTAGGCCTCATTAGAACGTGACAACCAGGCCAACAAAAGAAATGCAAACTTGTTCGAATTAAGCAATGTTCTTTAACGTTTATTTATTTGATTTGATTTGAATGATTCATGCATTTACCATCTGACCTGATTGTAATTCAGTCCCACTGTTGATGCAGGATGTCTCTCAGAACAGAGGGGGCCCAGTGTGGCGCTGTTGATCTGGAGTTTGACCATGATAATGACAGAAATTCACCTGTGATCAAAGCCAGGAATATACCACGTATGTTTCTTTACTATTTGCTTTGTGTATACAGAGAAACAAACAACAAGTTTTTTGATACTCGGACATTGTTCTTCAAAAAACTCAATATATGTGATATTCCATAGCTATAACTAAAGAGTGGAACTTTTATAGAACTGGTTGACAGAATATGCTTAAAGAAACAGTTCAGTCAGGATTGACTGAACAATCCTTGTCATTCCAAACCACTTGATTTTCTTTCTTCTGTGGTAGGCCTACACAAAAGGAAGGTCACACTTCTTCATGAAACCATATAAAAAAGGATCCATTTTAGTCATGTGCGACATTCCACATTTTTGTTTTGTGTAACAGATACGAATTTAAGCAACTATTGTAAAGCTTTTTTTTTTTGCTCTTAACAGTTCCTGAGAGAAGTAGCATTCATTAACAAGTCATTCGAGTTGAACTTTTTTCAAAGAACTGGTTAAAAAAAGAATGATTTGGTACTCGAATTTACAGTTCACAAGCCTAAACTAAAATCCTCAGTCCCCATTCACCGTAATGACATGCAAAAGAATGACCAGCACAATTCTTCATGATTTTTACTTTTGTACTCCAGAAGGAAAAAGTCATGAGTTCAGAGAGTAAATGATGACAGAATGACAGAACTATCTCTTTGAATTTTAAGGCAAAACTAGGGACAATTCTATTAAAATACACATACTATGCATGTTTAAAATATGCATGCTTACAATAAGTCTGCAGACCCTGCTTGTGTTTGCTGTCTGGCATTAAACAGTCTATAATTTACAATAAATGCTCATGCAAGAAATAAATAATTTGAGACCATTTATCTCATAGGATCAGCCCTCATCTACCTCAAGGGTCCCAAGTTCCTCATCTATGTGAGCGGAGCATTATCTATGTGGGTAAGGAGCCCTTTCCGTATCTGCCATGCTGGCACTCAGTAAGCAGGGCATGAGCTCTGGCACAGTATTACATGCTTTTTTTTCTCATGATGATTTGAGGACCACACAATGTGAACTATGATATGTGAAGTATGATATCTAGAGCTGAGCGTCTCTTTTCACACACCAGGGTGATCGCATGTGGCATTTTGCCATCTCCGTCTTCCTGATCGAGCTGTATGGCCATAACCTGCTGTTAACTGGGATCTTTGGACTGGTGGTGGCCGGATCGGTGCTCTTACTAGGGGCTTTGATTGGAGACTGGGTTGACCGCAACCCAAGAAACAAAGGTGAAAAATACATTATCACACAAATATTTGTTTAAAAAAATCTTCTGTTATTTCACTGAAAAGATAGTTATACAAAACAATAATAAATATAGCTGCAAGCAGCGATGACGGGCCCAAGCCCTGGTGCCACAACCCCACTGGTGGCCTTAGAGCAACTGTGCACTACGGGCAATATGCATTTAAACCAGGTAAATGTAAAAGGACTATGTCAAAGTCAACTGAATACGCAACATTTACTGCAGCACCTCGTGCCACTATGACCACGAACCACAACAGCCACATCCAGTGGTTCTCAACTCCAGTTCTCGGGACCCACTGCTCTGCACATTTTGTATGTCTCTCATCTGACACACTCATTTCAGTTCATGGAGCTCTCTCCTAATCAGCTGATGATCTGAATCAGGTGCGTTAAATAAGGGAGGCATACAAAATGTGCAGAGCAGTGGGTCCCGAGAACTGGAGTTGAGAACCACTGCATTAGATCATTTATTTAGATTCATTTTATGTCATAGGTCACTTTCAAATAGTGCAAAATTATTTCTCCAGAAGTCCAGTATTGATCTCAAGGACTTTTCATATTTTTATTAACCTATTTTTTAAGTTAAATCTATGAAACTATGTTTTCAGTGCCCAACAAATTAACAGGTTCTACTGTATGCCTTGCCTTCATTTATTATTCAAACTTATTGACATTGACAAAGCCCAAGATATTTCTTATCCTTTAATCCAGGCCAAAGCACACAGCAATGAATGGGTTACACACACACACACACACACGCACACACACACACACACACACACACACACACACACACACGCACACACACACACACACACACACACACACACACACACTTTTTACCAGTTGAATCAGAAGATTTAACATTTTAAACAAGATAAATCTTAACTGTTACAGAAAATAGACTTTGAAAATGTCTAAATATACATCCTAATACAATACCTACTAAAATGATTTATACCTGAAAACAGTTCTCAGCAAACACTGTTCTCAGCAAGTTCTCAACCCTTTTTAAAAATAGGCATGTGTTGCCATTTAAGTCTCATAAGTGGTTATACTATGTATTAAATTTGATTTTGGATTTTTCAACCAGGTAGCACTAATCTGCCTATTTCAACTTACACATCATGCACTAATTGAAAAAAAAAAATAGGATAAAATGTTTTTTTTTAAATATATGTGTTATTTTATATAGAAATAAATGTTGTATAATTTATTGTTGAGAAGAAATTAGACTATTACTGTTTCCATTTTTTTTTGTCATTACTTTAATCCCTCGCCATGGCAACACCTACAAGATATCCAATATCCGTTCACAATTTAGCATCTTCTATGTATTGGCATCATGTTAAAAAGGTTTGGAGTGTATCATATAATCCCCCCAGGAGGAGTAGTTAAAAATTCAGAGCCTGATAAAAAAAAAAAAAAATTAAAAAAAAACACACACACACACACACATTCAAACCAAAATAGACGGCTTCCTGTTGGTCGGAGCTAATGACTGTAAATTAGAAAGTTGCCCGGCTTGGTGAGAACAACAATATATATACTGAGTTTGATTTCTGTAGGTAAAACTAACCCCCACTTTTGTCAAAAGGTGGTGCTACAGAGATCTCTCTCTATGACCGTTTCTAAGGCTTTACCAGTGTCTAATGGCCGATAACTATGATGTGTCGAGTTTCATACAATTTGAAGCATGCTAAGAGTCTCAAAAACACCCAAAATGATTATCAAAGTTTGATGCGTTGCCATGGCAACATTATTTAAGATATTAAGAGTTCCTTTTGCAGGTCTATATCTGTTATTACTCTGACAAAGTTTGAAGCAAATTAGGTAAAAATAAGAGGAGGATTTCTGTTCAAGGGGGCGCTGGAGACAGCCTGCCAGGCCCATGTACCAGATTTGGCCAGACATAATGGCCGCGGATTCCAAAATGTATGCAAATTTTGAGTTTTTGAGCATGTTAAGGGCCCCAAAAGCCCCTGAAACCTTGACAAAAAAGAATAAGAGGGATAATCCTATGGAAAACAATAGGGGTTTCATCCTTTCAGGGCTTAAGCCCTGATAATAAAGGTCCTCAAAACAAGCTTTTTTTTATGGAGCCATTTTTTTTTTCATGTCATTAAAGTATTTTTCTATTATTTTAAGTAACATAATTTCCTTTCTATCTCTCTCTGCAGTGGCCCACGCATCCCTATTCATTCAGAATATCTCAGTGACCGTCTGCAGCATAGTACTCATGTTGGTGTTCTCGTACAAAAAATGGATTGAGGAAATCTGGGATGGGTGGCTAACTGTAAGTCCCTTGTACCCCAAAATGTGTTGTTATTAATATCTGCCCATTCAGAAGTAATCATGTGTTCAGCATAGCCTTGTGTGCTTTATGTTTCTGGCTATCCATTGCAGAACATAAGCATTCCTGCTGTTATGACATAGCATAGTAACTTGTTGCATCACACAACTCACACAAGGTGGTTTGTTATACGGTGGTGATCGTCCTGGCAGATGTGGCGAACCTCGCCAGCACAGCTCTCACCATTGCCATCCAGAGGGATTGGATAGTGGTGATCACAGGCTACAACCGTGGTCACCTCGCAGGTATGACCTTTATTTCTGTTAAATGGTAATGGTAAATCATTCTAACACGTCAAATAACCTCAGCAAAAAGGAAACATCCTCTCACTTTCATCTGTCTTTTTCCAGAAAATTTCTAATCGTGTAAATATAATATACTTGCTGTGAGATTATATCCCACTCTTGACTTCCACCAAGGCATTTGCAAGTTCTCCAATACATCTGTGGGAACATATGGTTACACATGATTTGGCACTGCAGAGGCCGATCAGCTGTCCATCCTTTCTCCGTGTAGCACTTACTTACGACTTACATCATGTACATTATTACTCTGACCACATCTGCAGTTCTCATGCCTCCCTGCAGCAGGCCTGTATGTTCATGCAGGTGATCCTGGCTATCTTTGTCCTGAGTCGGTAGAAAGCTCTCTTTAGTGACCGAAGTTATGTGACTGACCTTAATTGTCTACCACCTGTAAACTGTTGTAAAGTGTCTTAAGAACTGTTGAACAGGTGCATGTACAATAATGGTTTATGGTCTGTTAAACAAGCATGAAAACCGTAGTTTCAACCCTTTCCAATAAAGATCTGTAAAGCTTATTTTGCATGGATTTTTACAAAATTATCTTTAAAATACAATTTCCTGAAAAAGGGATGTTTCGGTGTTTGCCATTTCTGATGAGTATATATGTGCATGCTATTTGTTATTATATTATAATACAATTTGCATATTATTTCACAGACTTAGCTCTGTGTCAAAACCAAGTACGTAGGCAGCTACTTTCTAACTTCATGAATGAAGGAGAATGCTGCACAAAAACACACAGGAGAAACAACTCAATTGATTTTAGTAAAGTTTACTGTTAGCATGTTGCCAAGATAACAGTGCAATAATCTTATAAGCATACACATACATTGCACACAAATATTGAATTTTGATTTCCTCCTGATACAGGAATGAATGCAACAATGAGGCGGATCGATCAGGTGACCAACATCCTGGCTCCTCTGGCGGTGGGTCAGGTAATGACCTTGGCCTCGAATGTGGTTGGCTGTGGCTTCATCTTAGGATGGAATCTGGTGTCCCTCATTGTGGAGTTCGTCTTCCTCTCCAGAGTCTACCGTATCGTACCAGCTCTGTCTGTCAAACCACCAGCATTGGAACAGCAAAGCTATTTAGAGAAGAAAAGAGAAAGAAAATGTGCACAAGGTAAAATTTTATGGCATAAACTAGTGCACAAAATATTCTGCCCTCACCCCATGTTTGAAATATAATATATAATTTAAGTTGCTCTCAGTAGCGTGGTGTTTATTTTTTAGTTGATATTGCAGACATTTCCTTATACTGACACCTAGTGGTGTGGATATAACATCATACAAAAGTCTTCAGTTGCCGATGCCATTGTAGAAATGTGTAATTTGCTAGTAAGAACTGACAAACAGACAGACAGATGATAGAAAGATAGTGTTACGGCCAGATAGATGAATAAGATAGATGAACAAATGAATACAGACGTAACAGAACATATTAATGAACGAACAGACAGACAGAACAAACGACAGATTGATAGAATTAACAAACAAAACAACGAGACAGATAGATAGAACAAAAGAATTAACGACAGACAGATAGATAGAAAAAAACAAATGAACGACAGCCATATAGATAGAACAAATGATAGATAGATAGATAGATAGATAGATAGAAGAAAGAAAGAAAGAATAACACTGCATGTTTACCAAATCCCTCCTCTTTTGTTCAGGCAGGACCTCAGTAAGTAGCACTGGAGCCCCCTCAGAGGAAAGCACCAGCACCAGCACCCTGCGTTTAGAAGAAATCAGCCGAATCCCAGTGTGCCTCCACCGGCTGCGGGGACTCCTCAGCACCTGTCGGGAAGGGTGGAGGGCGTATTACAGACAGCCCGTTTTCCTCGCCGGCCTGGGCTTGGCCTTCCTCTACACCACAGTGCTGGGCTTCGACTGCATCACCACAGGCTACGCGTACACCCAGGGCGTCAGCGGCTCGCTGCTCAGCATTCTGATGGGTGTGTCGGCAGTTGCGGGGCTTCTGGGTACTGTCCTATTCACGAAGCTGCGGAAAACATGTGGCCTGGTCAACACTGGGGTCATTTCTAGCGCACTGCACCTAGTTTGCCTGTTGCTTTGTGTGTGCTCCGTGTTTGCCCCCGGTAGCCCTATGGACCTCAGCATACTAAATTTGGGGAATGCGTCGAACGTAGGAGGGATGACCGGAGGTCACCAGAGGCACGGATACCTACTGCGTGGAGGCAGCAACCAGCCTCTGCTGCCGGACCGTTCCTCTATTCACTGGACCAATAACACTGTGTTGTTTGAGAACGCGCCAGCAGGGACAGAACCTGAGTCTTACATCTCCATCATCCTGCTGTTCCTTGGAGTCATTACAGCTCGAGTCGGTGAGTAGATGCCGGCTTTATCCTATCTATTCAGTAAAAATAACAATTAAACTAATTTTTTTTTTAATACCCACCAAAGATGCATTTATTTGATCAAAAACACAGTAAAAACAATAAATGTGGTGTTATTCATTTCCTGTATTTAAATTACTTTATTTAATTCATTCATTTAAATTAATGAATTATGTTTTTATTAAAATAGTGCATTCTTAACATTTTTAAGTGTTTGGCATAATCTTTTTTTTGTTTGTTTCTTAACCATTTAATTGCTTATTAATATTAGAAAAACTTTTGTCATGTGGTCCGACCAACATGCTGAAACATGCAGGAATAACTGTGTGTCAATAACTGACTTGCTTAAAGTATCAAATAATTTGAATATTTATTTATGACAAGGAAAGGTTAGTTCTGGTTGTAAAATGTCAAGTGGTACATCTGAAATTTTTTATTTAGTAAGAATACTATGCTAATTGATTAGATCACACTATTAACCGACTATTAACTAGACATTTGCCTCAGCAAACTCCTAATTACTGCTCATTAATAGTTAGTAAGGTAGTTGTTAAGTTTAGGTATTGGGTAGGATTAAGGGATGTAGAATTTTGTCGTGCAGAATATGGCATCAATGTATGCTTTATAAGCAGAGTTGGGAAGGTTACTTTAAAAATTTACGTCTGATTACTTTTGGATTCCTTCAAGGTCACATGTAAATAAAGTCAGGTAAAAAGCAATATTTAGGAGAACGACAATATGACCAACAGAACCAGAGATGCGCGGATCAGTTCTAACGTCAACTGAATTCGCTGTTAATGTAAGTTTTAAACACGTTAATGTTTCCATCATTATGTTGGAAAATTATTATATAAAATTTTTTGTTAAGCTTGTGTATATTTTTAGAAAGCTATTAAGTTAAGCAATACTGTAGTAGTTTTTTCCTTTGTGTTTTAAACAACGACCACTAAAAGGTGCTCTAGGCATGTGTCTTCATTGATTGGTTTTCCCAGAAGAGATATTGTCTGCGTCCGAAAACTGATAAATACTGCCTTTGGAGGACGCATTACAAGGTAGAAAGGCTTCGAGGCACGTCCGAATGCAATGTTAGTTTCACTTCCTCTCTCCTGAGATACCTTCATTTGAGCAGCATAGTTCTATCCTTTCGCCTTTGATATCCCACAATCCTACCCTTTCCATTCTGTGACAGTTGAGCTAGAAAAATAAAGATGGCATCTGAAAGTTGCGGCTGGAATGTACAGTTTTGATAAATGTTTTCCACTTATGATGTCATTTCTAGCGAGAAATTACTATTGTAGTCATTAAATATTCACTAAGTCTGTCCGAAATCAGTTTGGTGAGGTACCTTCGTGCGCAGGCGCTGCCTGCAAAGTCATTGCCTGATAGGGTAGTGAGGAAACAAGTCAGCTGCCTAGGATTTCGGACACAGCCATACTGTATGTTGTTGTTGAAAACGAATGTAAAAGAGTGATGCACGTTCATTGCGTTTTCCCGTGAAATGAGAGTTCTCTGTTTTTATTAAAATCACCACATTAAAGGTGTTATAAGTAACTTTTCTACTAAAATGAATCCTTTTTTAATTGCCTGTGTGTGAGGGGGTTGTAATCACAATCAATGATCCACTTGTCAGGTTTTGCTATTACCTCTGAGGCCAGTATTCCTATTTCTAAGTGAAGGCTCCGGGTCGGATTTCCCGCGAAATCCATCGGATGTGACGTGCATGCGCGCTCCCGAGCCTCTCTCCTTTTATATACAGTCTATTGTAGGCGGTCAGGGAGTTATGTCCGGTCAAAGGCGCACGTTTTCCGGCTTATATATCTGTCAATCTTTGATCAATATTCCCAAGACTCATCGTTCGTAGTGCTGGACGGGGCCTTTCGAACGAGCCCACCCCTGAGGTTCAACTCACCCGGGTCCCTGAGTTATCGCCGTTCGAAATCGGGGGTCTCAGCGAACGGCGATCAGGTAGGGGGCGTCCCCGAGGCCCACCACTCTAGCGTTCGGGCAAGGGTCCCCCTGGAACCTCCTCCCCTGAATTTGAGCTCTCTGGGTCTTCGCGTTCCAGAGATACAAGTGATTTTCTTCTGAGATCGTGACGTCACCGGCGTCCGCAATTTTGCAGCGCGGCCAAAAAGTTTTCGGCTAATATCTCTGTGAAAACACCACCAACTTATATGGTGTTATACAACACCACCGAATCCGTTGAGTATTCGCCGAGATATTTGCGTAATAGACGGTATTGTCTATGAGTTCGAGCACGAGCGCTCTTGTAAAAATTGGTTGCAATCTGAAACTTAAAACGCTAAAAACTACATATAGCCCCTTTAATGATTCATCTCTCATCGACCCACCCGACATTAATTAGAATGTTATTTTTTTTATTACTTGTCCCGTGGATTATCTGCAGTCTCCATATATTACTGTGATCTGCGCATCACTGTCAATATACCGCTATTGTGTCAAGATACTCATTTATTTCATTTTAAGTGAAACCATCCAGATTACATTTTTTACAAGATGTAACTGTAATCTGATTACATTGTTTTGTACCATTGATTGTATTACAAGATATTAATTTATTACAAGATATATTTGATATTATATCACCTTGAAGTGTAACCCAAAGTAATATATAATGTGTCTGATGTTTTACAGGTCTCTGGTCCTTCGACCTGACAGTGACTCAGCTCTTGCAGGAGACCATAAGTGAATCAGAGCGTGGAGTGGTGAATGGAGTCCAGAGTTCTATGAACTACCTGATGGACCTGCTGCACTTCCTCATGGTCATCTCTGCACCCCAGCCACAACACTTCGGCATCCTTGTCATCATCTCCGTCCTGTTCATTTTCACGGGACACACCATGTACTTCCTGTACGCCAGGAAAGCCAAAAGGAAACCGCGTACAAACACATAAGCAACACAAATTTCTCTCTTGCTCACCAGTTTGTGAATGTTTCAACATTCCTGCGCTGTGACGTGTGTTAAGTTGCACTTACACAAAACTCACTATATCCATTGTATATTGAAAAAAAGCTGTCGCCGTGAGCTCTTGTCACTGGAAAGGGTTTGGCAGCAGCGCAGTACTCAGGTGAACATAATCAGGAACCAGCGCCTCCTGTTGACAGTCAAAAGAAATAGCATCATAGTTAATAAGTGTCTTAAAACGCACATAATTACAACAAGAACATAACTGAACATAGCTGACACGACATGTTTTCATGGATTATTAGCTAAGCAAACACCTTTTTTGTAAATCTTCTCACATTTGGCAGCTAACCAGAAACAGCACGCTGCCACTTGTTTTTAACAAAACGCCAGTAAAATGTATTTTTTCCCCCCAAGACTACTTGGTTTTGGAATAAAGCACACACACACACACACACACACACACACACACACACACTACAAATCTCGTCCAACAGACAGAAGCTGCTTTTTACAGCTTATAAGGGGAATAGCTATTGTTTATTATTTGTGCTTTTGGCTGACTGATTAATCTTTTAGTTTTATCCCTAACTTTTCAAGTGAAAAATTAGTGAGTTTTAACAAGACTGTGGACTTTAATGTATTGCTTCCCTGTTTATATAAGTATCATGTCAAGGTCTTTAAACTGACTACTTTAACTGAGTGTTTTTGAGTTCAAAATAGATGAAGACAGAATCTTATACCTCAGCACTTAACTGTTATGTTCTGAACTCTAGCTTGAACTTATTTGTTGACGGTAACTACAGAAGTAATAGTTAACATACATGTACAGTACACAGACTGCATTGCATCCGTTTCATTTGTGTTAATAACCTATTATATGGATTATATGCATTTTATTTCACAGATTATTTTTATTGCTGATGTGTTATGTTAAATGTTGTTTGAGGACCCTTTAAGTGTCAGACAGTTAGTGACAACCAATAAAAGTGCTTTCAGAAGGAATGCCTTGGATTAACTGAGCAGTGTTTTGTTGAAATATATACTTCATCTGTGGAAAATCTATTTTTTAAATAATTATTATACTAAACATACAGTTTTCATTACCTTATTTTAGGAGTGATTTATCAAACCATATAAATATTTCAGTGAAATGCAAAAAAGTAAATAAATAGTGAAAAAATGTAAAAGAAATAGTCATCAGTTGCATCACTTAAAATGTAGCCTGATCTATTAATGCATTCAAAAATACATAGCAAATGCTATTTATGTGTACAATGACTTAAATTAAGGAAAAAATAATCATTTTGGTAATTTTAGGGTGCGTAGTAGTCCAGAGATTGCAAATAAACAAAAAAGTTTTCTAGGACAGAAATTTTTAAGAAATTTACTTTGGAGGAATTGGGTGAAATTCTGATATTTACCCAAAAGGACCTAATTTCTGGTCCCTTCTCCACCAGATGCCACTAAAGACTGCAAACAAGAAGATTCACATGCATGATAATCAAAGCCAAAATATTAAATGCAATTGATCAATATTTACTGGTTAATACATAACTAAAATGACAACCAACTTTTTGCCTATGATTTGCCTATCCAAAACTTGAGTTTTAAATAAATATTACACTTATTTACACAAATTATAGTTACTTAATTATTACTAAGTTTGATTGTACCATTTCTCAATGATATAAAACTAGAACTGTATCTCGTTTTACCTAATGCATATCCAGAGTGGGACTGGCTTTAGAATAATATTACAGTGTGATGTCAATTAAAAGTATTAAATTGCAGGTTATACTCAAACATAATCAGAGCCTAACCCTGAAGGTTTGTTTTGTTGACTTTCTCCACGTGTGTATTGTGTCAATAAAAAGCCTCATTAAACTTGTACTTACCTCTGTAAACTAATCCTTACATTCAGTAGATTACCAATAATACTGACACCATGAACAAGGTCAGTTTATATCATGCAAAGTATGTTTATTGTTTATTTCGAATGGAGACCAATGCTGGCCAATGGCAGCTGAAGACAGGGAGATGACTGAGGCATCTTTGGGCACCGTCTTAGAAGATGGCAATGATTGGACAGGGAAGGCCTTGGACTCTTGTTAAGTCCATGAACGGAACCTATGGGCAGTAGCAGTGACCTATGGGACTATGCAGGGTGCTCTGCAAAGGTGGGACTGTGGTGGTTTAGGATAGGCAGCTCAGTTACAGAGCTTAAGTGGCAGTGACAGGAAAGTACAAGGCCGTTCTGACACTAACATCTAAGTGGCAGGAACCACTTTGACTAGGGTGGTTTGGGACAACCAGAGACAGGAAGCTCTGGGATTGAGGATACCATGGGCAAGGCTTTGGCTAGGTCCATAACAGGAACCTATGGGGTTGTAGAAAAAGGAGCATCACTGGGCAAGGATTTCAGAAATAGGGCAGACTGAAAAAGGGAGCTCTAGAACTAATCCATCCATGGATGTTTGCTTTGACTAGGATCATTACACTAACTTCAGGGGCAGCTTTGAAAGGCAGCTCTGAAATCGGAGTTGACCAATCCGTCTGTGGTATTGGCAACCCTTGTTCCAATGCCATGAACAACTAAGGTGGCCATAACAGGACATCTTGGGTGGAAACTTAGGGACACATACACAGACAGACCAATACAAGGAGCCAGCTTTGGATACCAACTTTGGCTAGGACCATAACAGTGTCCTCTAGGCTAGCCATAAAAGGGAGCTATGAGCACCAGTGATACGAACCTCTGATACACAGGAAGCCCAAGATAACAGGGCACAAAAGAAGATGGAACTAAAGTGGTCTCCAGCACTGGCTCAGGGGCTGGAATCTCTTGGGCAAACATATGCCCTGGGAACAGGGCTGGCCCAGGGCAGCTGAAGACAGGGAGATAACTGAGTCATCTTTGGGCACCACTTTGAAGATGGCAGTGATAGGACAGGGAAGGCCTTGGACTCTTGTTAAGTCTGTTAAAGGAACCTATGGGCAGGGTCAGTGACCTATGGGACTATGGAAGAAGCTCTACAAGGGTGGGACTGAGACAAGAGGGAGCTATGGGTACCAGTGAGCCAGTGACACAAACCTCTAATTCCCAGGAAGCCCAAGATAGTGATCTATGCTTTGGGGGGGAAGTCGCCTTGCTTGTTGACTTGACAAGATCCTCTGGGGTGGCCATGATAGGGAACTCTGGGCTTGGGCTGGGGCTGGGGCAGGGGGGGGGGGGGCCGAAGCAGGAGCTCACAACTGAAGAGCCACTCCAGGGGTTCCTGTCCTTTTCTTTATACTGTTTTCAGGTTTCTCTACATCTGCGACCTAAAACAAAAACAGTAATCAGATTTTCAGAAGTGAATCAGAAGAAATCATAACATTCTCTAAGATAATGTCCATAGTCTTATAGTCAAACCTCAAAAAAAGACTTTCAAACTCTTTACAAAACAAATGTCAGCTTAGTATAGTACCTTAAACCAGTCGTGGAGAAGAATCTCGGTTAATTGAAGTCGCTGCTCTGGCTCTCGCTGGAGACAATAACTAATCAAATGGCAGCATTCTGTGAAGAATGATGGAAGAAATATTGATTATTACCTTGATCTTCAATCCTGCTCTTTAATCATGTTATTCTTAAGTATCTCACTAGCTGTTTTTTTTTCCTGTCATAAATTTTTGTTTTGTTTTGTATGATTTACAATTACAATTTGCTTTTTTCATAGAGATTAAGAGTTCACCTTCTGACAAGCCAGCTTTGGAGTAGTTGTATTCATTAATCATGCGCAGGTCATCAGTGTTGGGATAGTCCCCGCACACCAATGCAAACAGTAGAACACCAAGGGACCAGACGGTCGCTGGCTTCCCATTGTATTCGCCTTTTTCCTCAAACTCCGGGGGGCAGTATTGATCAGTGCCTGGAGGAAAGAGATTTGCATTACTACAGCAGATTTTTTTAGGCCTCCATTCACATTTGGTGATGCGTATATGATTCCCAACAGTGGTTCCCATTTTATGGCTTGAGGGATAATACAAACCATTGAATATCTTGTAGGCTGATTTCTTAAGGAGGTCGCCACATCCAAAGTCAATTAGCTTGACTTCATGCGTCTTCTTATTAATCAACAGATTTTCAAGTTTGATATCGCGGTGTAAAACGCCACGGAGGCAACACATATAAGCAGCTTGTGTTGCCTGCCGCATGACGGCACAAGCTAAACCTTCATCAATGCTGCCTCCGTGGCGTTCCGCGAAACCAAACAGGTCCTCGCAGGGTAAGGGGCGTTCCAGCACCATAATATAATAGTCATGCTGGTCCTGCCAATCCAGTAGCTGGATTATTTCTGGAACACTGGGGCCTCTGTTGGCAAGGATGAGCAGTGCAACCTCTAGTGGGAGGGGCTTGGAATGACATGGCTAGAGGAAATACAATTTTTATTTTGGTTAGATGGATGTGGTTTCCCAAATTAGGGCCCAAATTTGTCTATTGAAAAATAATTTATAGTAATATGAGATGTTTTAAATAAAATAAAAAACAGCAGAGAAAAACAGAGAGCACAGCCTACTTACAATACTGATGTATTCCAAATCCTTAGTCTTTGTGACAAATTTCACTGCCACCTAATAAACAAAACAATAAACAGAGATTTGTCGAAAAATGATTTACAATTAATATAAATCTACAGATAATATTAATCAAATCCAGAAGATCATTCTGCTATCTAGATATTGTAAGTAAAAAAGGAACCTTAAAGCCATCCAGAAGTCGACTTCCCTCGTAGACAGCTCCAAAGGTCCCTTCACCCAGCTTGTCGCCGATCACATAGTGGCGGGAACTGATGACTATTAAATAAGATTAGTTTTTCATGAAATATCATGCACTGTGTCCTTCAGGGTGACACTTTACATCATCAGACAACTATTTTAAACAGCATATTTCTTATTCTTGCTTAAATAATTAACAAGTGGTATTCAAATTGATTGATCTTGTATAAACAGTGTGTGTGTGTGTTATTGTGGCAGTAAACTTACCCACAGTTCTCTTTTCATTATTCTCCAGTTGTCTTGTCAGAGGTGAAACAAGACCCTCCGTGGGACTAACTAGTGTCTGGCCAACACCGATGCTCCAGTCTGACGCGGTGCGTACTGGAGTCTGGGTGACATTGGCGTTCCAATCAGAAGCAGTTTGTACTGGATTCTGGGTGATATTGGCATTCCAATCAGAAGTGGTGCGTACTGGAGTCTGGGTGTCATTGGCGTTCCAATCAGAAGTGGTGCGTGCTGGAGTCTGGGTGTCATTGGCGTTCCAATAAAAAGAGGTGTGTATTTGAGTCTGGGTGGCATTGATGCTCCAGTCAGAAGGGGTGCGACGGACTGGAGTCTGGGGGATATAGTCTGCCGCTGTTCGTGCTGGAGTCAGGCCGGCATCGATGCTCCAGTCTGATGCTGTTCGTGCAGGAGTTAGGTTGGCATCAATGCTCCAGTCTGCTGCTGTTCGTGCTGGAGTCAGGTCAGCATCGATGCTCCAGTCTGACACTGTGCGTGCTAGAGTCTGGGTGACATCAGTACTCCAGTCTGACACGGTGCGTACTGGAGTCTGGGTGAAGTTGTTGCTCCAGTCTGACGCTGTTCGTGCTGGAGTCTGGGAGACGCTTGTGCTCCAGTTTGATGCAGTGTGTGCTGGAGTCTGGGAGACGCCCATGCTCCAGTTTGATGCACTGTGTGCTGGAGTCTGGGTGACGTCAATGCTACAGTCTGACATGGTGCATGGTGGAGTCAGGTAGGCATCAAAGCTCCAGTCAGACGTGGTGTGAACTAGAGTCTGGGCGACATCATCACAACAGTTTGATGCGGTGAAGATCAGGCCGGCATCGATGCTCCAGTCAGACACGGTGTGAAGGACTGGAGTCTTGGCGATGTCAGCACTCCAGTTTGATGCAGTGTCTACTGAAGTCTGAGCGACATTGTAGCAGCATACTAGAGATTGGAGGACATCAGTATCAACATCAGGGTGAACAGCAAGGTGTTCTTCTGCTGCTTGAAGGATTTCAGGATCACTGGTTGAAGGTTCCTGATGATTTTGATTCTCTACACTACAGATGACTTGCTGTAGAAAACTCTGAACTAAAGAAAAAAAATCAAATAATATGAATTATTAATTGCATACTCAGCATCTAATCAGTAAATTATTATGTTACTTTTTGGAGCCTTTTACATTCTCTTAAAATGTGGTCATGTCACTTACCATCAGGAATTCTTCCAGGTGGTACTGCAACTGCCTCAGTGTCTTGAGCCTTTTCCTCACACTGAGTTGAGCTGGTCTTCCTGCTGTATTTTTGACCAGCTCTCCAACAAAAGATCGACCTCCACAACTTGAACCTCTTTTTCTTTTTAGAGGTGTCCACCTTCTTCGTTTTCTTTTTCCCCCCATTCACATTCTCTTCTCCCACACCAACGGGATGTGGGTGGACTTCCACCAAACTGGTAAAAGATTTCGGCGGTGAACCATGGAAATGCACATTTCCAAAGTCTTTTTCTGCCTCTTTGCAACGAGAGCTACGTTGACCCATAGTTATCGTGATTTAGCTGCAGATTGAGCAAAATGAGAGTTGCAAGTCTTGCCTTCACGCATCTCTATGATGTCACAATTTACTGTAGGCCTATTCTATGGTCACGCTCTGAGAAACGTTCTAATTGTGCTTTTTGCTGCGCCTATGGGCACAAAGCGACCATGTATTGCCTTCTCTTATTGATTAATAAACACATTGTCATTTATCTATTTGTTTTCAAGTCGAATACAGACAGAAATGATGTAGAATTCGCTAATTTTACGTTTCACACCGTAAATAAATAATGTATGCACGCGCGCGTGCTTAAAAACACCAGACCTTCCGCATTCACTCATTTATTAAATATATTAAATATCAAACATTTAATGATTTATTTATTACCTTTTTCATTTAAATCTTCATCGCTATAATGATTTGTCATACAAAACATGCATGCATACTTCAAAATGGATATACGTAGGCCTAATGACATGGTTATTATAAAGTATATACTATACTTCATGTCACGATGCCTACTCTGGATCAGGTTTTTATAGTAGGCCTATATAGTTTATAGTATATAGTAGCCAGTGTTCTCAGTGATATCATAGGTACAGCCCATATAGACTGTAAAAAAATAGGTACAGCCCAGAGCCGCTCTGGTACATCCCACTCAAGTCACGTGACATACCTTTTTCAACTCCGCACTCCGCACCTATGTTGACTCACGTGTCTGCCATTGTCAAGATACGGAGTCTGTAAACAGTTATGCGCTTTTACTGTTTATAGACGACTATTGATTTCATTTGCACACCTGTTGAATATCCGTCATTGATTTATTTCTATGTGGGAGTCCGAGCTTTCGTCCTCCAACCTGTGCTGACTTGTCCTGGACATGGACGTGGTGGATGAGAGTCCGTCTGTTAAGGGTCTCGTAAGTAAATTTCTGGAAGATCACAGGAGCAGCAGAACTGACCCTCTCTTACTGAGGAATGACTCTCAGTTTAAGAAGAACCTGGAAGCTGTAAGTGTATTTTAAAACTGACTATATACACTGCTTACTAGTGCCAGAGCATTAACGTGTAAAATTTGTTTAAAGACTGTTTTGCATATTGCTTACAATATTTGACTTTGAGAACAGCTGAAACTAATTCATTGCATTGGCCAGGCTGTAATATGAGATTGGTTGAAGGGAAACCTGTCGGGTGGGTGAATTTTGTAAGATACAGTGTCAAAGCAAGAAAACATTAAAAATATGTATATAATTTAATATTATAATTGTGTGGACACTGTGACTCAAATCTTAAATGACAAATAGATTTTTTTTGTTTGTGTGTACATGTATGAATATTTATATATATATATATATATATATATATTAGTACAGTATACACACTACTGTTCATTTGGGGTTGGTAAGATTTTTAAAAAATGTTTAAATTCTTACAATGACTAATTTCTCTTTTAGTATATTTTAAAATGTTTTCCTGTAAAGTCAAAGCTGAGATTTCAGCAACCATTAACAGTGTCAAATTATTATCATTCTATTCTGATTTGCTACATAAAACATTTCTTATTATTATCAAGGTTGAAACCTGTTGTGCTGCTTGATTTTTTGTGTGTGTGTGGAATACGCACACGGAAATATAATTTTTTTTAATCAATTAATATGGGGTCTTAAACTGAATGTTTAATAATTATAAAGAGTAACTGTACAAAAAGAAGTATTGTAGCCTACATTTAAAGTTGTTTTACTTGAAAGATAATTTCAACTACCCGAATACTAATATGTAATGCAGCATTATTTATAATATTAATATAAATATTACATTTGTCTGCTTTTATTTTAGACAACAGGAAAATACTTTTCATCAAAACTATATTGAGTATTTTATTCAAAGAGAACTAAATCAGCTTTCAGTTCATGACGTTTTGCTGATCCCTTCATTATGTGTTGTATAGTATTAATAAACTTCAGCACAAATTCTAGAGATGGGGGTTAAGAGAGCTGCTGTTTACACTGACTACAAAAATGACTTCACTGTGTTTCCCCTGCATCCCACATGAGTCTTTTAGCTAAAGTACACATTGAGTAATGGACAATCAGGCTGCTTCACTTTGTTTAACACGGGTTTCTTTTGAGGCACAGCAACCTTTTTTTGACAATGTAACATAGCTTTTATTGCTTATATGGTCATTTTTTGTAATCTGTACATGTTCTATCCTAGACGGATGCTACGACTCTGACCTTTTAACAAAGTGATGTTTTGTTTTTGTTTTGGTTTAATTGTAAAAGCTAGATATGATTTCTGTAATGAATGAATGAATGTTTCATGTAATCGTGATAGCTGCTGTTTTAAGATAAGAAACAGCAGAAAAAGTGCATTGTCTCAGGACACAAAGCTGTATTGTTTTTCAGATGTTTAACCTCTTTCTCTCTATGCTAGATTATATCTCAGAGGCAGCCACCTGTGTCCATCCGCTGTTCAAATTCCGGACAGACTAGATACAAGGTAAATCAGGCATTTATCTCCCGTCGTTGCCCTCAGTCCTTCGATGACTTGAAAATCTGGTTGTTTAATGGTGTGAAGTGTAATTCATTTGATGGAGAGGTTGGGGATGTTGTCAGCACTTGTTTTAGGTTATGCAATTGTTAAGATGAGTACATCATGAGAAACATTAGAAAGTGAACATATCACCTTAAATTGTGCACATATCACCCGGACTATATGTAGATAGATACACCGTTTATGTTCTAAATGTGGACACCATCCAAGCAAATAGTGTTTTATATTTTGTTCTTGTTAAATTCTGACCATCTCATCCTGTTTCTGTCCTGACAATTTTAAATCTTTCTGCTTTATCTTGATTAAGAATGTTCTCTGTGTTGTCAAGGCTTGCGTGAATAATGTGCCATGTGCCGGCCGAGCACTGAGGAATGCTTTCTTATCCAATGGCCAGGATAACTGGAAAGCACATATTAAACTGGCAAGAATCATCAGGTAAGTTTCATTGCAATGTGTTGTGTGTTAGCCAGTTATATTTAAAGTATAGCCTTAAGGGCCGTTTAAACTAAGCATTATAACTATAGCGTTTTAACAGTGGTGGGCCGTCAGGGCCAGCAAGGCCTTCTCTGTTGGCCTAAACACATCAGAATCACTGACTTGCACTGTAATATATTTTTTCCATGAATGAGTATTACATTATTCCCAATAGTCCATTCACTTAATTGCTTTTCTCTTGGTTGCGCTGCTTCTAATAGTGTATGTTTATGTTAGAGCTTTTATCCAATCATATTTCAGCCGTCATGTGTTGCCTGGGTCAAAGAAATCTGCCTTGAGGTGCCTGTAGCTTAAAATAAATGGAAATGATTCTTTTGCTTTAACCAATCAGATAATCAGTTAGAATTAAAGGTTGTATCAGTGATTTCAGGCCCAAAAATAAATGATCACATTCATCTAATCTTTCCTAACGATCCGCTAGCTGCCCGCCCCATAAGCAGGCTGTCAAAAAACCTCGTCTCTGTAGGCAGCCTAGGCTCTGAGATCTGCACACAAAAACAAATGGGTACAACCACCACTCAAAACCAAAATAAACAGTGTTTCAACCTATCACCGACAGGGGCGGGTTTTGTGAGGTTTTGCGCTCGTGCACGGCTGGACGCGAAGTCGGAGCAAAACCCGCCCCTGTACTATTACTGGTAGTCAGAGCTAGCTAACCGCAGACTTCTGCAGTCTCAAAATTATTCAACCCCTTAAATAGAATCCCTCACAACAGCACAAATCTGCGAAACAGGTGTTGTCTCGAGCACACCTGCACACCTGGGGCTTCATTAGTTGCACATCAAGGGCTTCATTAGTTGCACCAGGTTTGTTTGAGCTAGAATACATGAAATATCTGAACTGGCTAGGGTTTTGTTGAGTGTCATGTTTGACTGCATGTTAGACATATGGCTAAGAATGGTCAAAATAATGGTCCAAAAAGTTAAGAGAAGATATCATCGCCCTTCACAAGCAAGGAACAGAATACAAAAGATAGCGAAGAAACTAAATGTTCCTAGAGACACCGTTAGAAGCATAGTTCGCAAGTTCAAAGTTACACAGTGGTTACACTACCTGGACGGGGTAGCTATCAATGGCTGCAACCAGATTTCAGGTTCAGAAAAACCCTTGAGTGACTGCAAAAGACCTGCAGCAAGATTGGGTGGCAACAGGTTTCAGCTTGCACAGTAAGGCGCGCACTAAACGCATGCCAGAACTCCAAGACGTACACTACTACTGACCCAAAAGCACAAGGAAAGTTGGCTCCAATTTGCTCAAAACCATATATATAAGCTGTGGAGCAATGAAACAAAACTGTAACTTTTTGACCCTATTGATTCAGTCTGGAGAAAGAAGAATGAAGCATTCAGGTGAAACGTGAAAAATTTGAATATCATGTAAAAGTTATAATTTTGATGATAATGGCTTACAGCTTATGAAAACCCCAAATTCAAAATCTCAGAAAGTTAGAATATTACATGAAAGCAATCAAAAAAAAGATTTTAAATACAGAAAGGTTGGGCCTCTGAAAAGTATAATCATGCATATGGATATAGTTAGTTATATATACTAAATATATTAGTTTCACCTTTTAATTTGAATTACTGAAATACATGACCTTTTGCACGATATTCAAATTTTTTGAGTTTCACTGAATGTATGCTGAAAAGAACACTCTGTCTACAGTTAAGCATCGTGGGGCTCAGTTATACTCTGTGGCTGCTTTGCATCCTCTGTCACTGGAAACCTGCAGTGTGTGGAAGGCAAGATGGATTTAATGAAGTATCAGAAAATCCTAGGAGAAAACGTAATGCCATCAGTGAGGAAACTGTCATTGGACCTTCCAACAGGACAATGATCCCAAGCATACCTCAAATTCCACCAAGGCTTGATTTCAAAAGTTCTGGAAGATTCTTCAGTGACATCACACTCACCTGACTTGAACCCCATAGAAAGTCTCTGGTGGGATTTGAAAAAGGTGGTATTAGCACGCAAACCCAAGAATATTAGTGAACTGGAGGACATTGCTCATGAGGAATAGGCTAAGATTCCTCAGAAACCCTGGCAGAAGCTGGTGTCTGTTTATACATCTCGTTTGCAGCAGGTCATAACAGCAAACGGGTGTTCTAACAAGTACCATAGATGCTTGCCATGAAGGTGTTGAATAATTTTGAGACTGCAGAAGTCATTGGGGAAACCACTTGAAACATTTGTTGTGTTTTGGTATTTCAATCACTTTTGTTTGATTTGTTAATTGCAAACAGCTGAAAGTCTGTCAATTTTGCCAATAAACCTGATTTGCAATGGGGATTGAATCATTTAGATGACTGTAAACTGTAAATCATGTTGGCATGTAATGTTTCTTTATAAAGTGACATTGCCAACTATTGAACTATTGGCCTGGCAGCATAATACAGTGTTTTTAGTCGTTTTCGCTGATCTTTGTGAACAGGGATGAAATTGACAACGTTGTCGTCTGTACACGAAAAACTCCAAGGAAAAATTTTCCCATTTTTAGTACATTGTTATCGTATAAACGTACCCTTAGATATCACCACTCTGTCACATCACATTCAAACTTGAAATGACATAAAAATATGATCTGTGAGTTTTTTTTTTAAGGAGCAATCAGTATGGTGAAATTAAAGGTACATTTTAACCAATGTTTACCAAGCTTTGATGACTGATGATCTGAAAATAAGTTGACTATTAAAGAGAACAGCTTCGTATGGATTCACAATTATACATGAAATTTATTATCGCGTTCTTATAGTTATTATTTTGGAATTAATGTAAATATGCTTGTAGCACTTTGTGTACTTTGTTTTTCTAATAAATAGAACATTAATTTTAATCTAAAAATACAAAATAGAATTATTTTGGTTGTTGTTTTCTTGATATTGTAAGTTATGTTTATTTATTTTACCTGAAAAATGTGTCAACATTAAGTACAACTGGAACATAAATTTACATAAAAAGGACAGTGAGGACTTTGCTTCCTTATTTCAGAAGAACAATGGATTGTATCACATTCAGTTGGGTCCAAAATTCTGACACCACCGAAATGTAGAACTAAACTTAATTTACATTAAATAAACAAAAGGAATGTAAAATATATGCACTCTTTTAAGTCACTAATTAAATTGGATATACAGTGTATCATTCAGTCATGAAATATTACATGAATTCAATTTGTAACATAAGATTGAGATACTGGTTTGAATTTACCAGTTGATTTACCAAGTCACATTAACAATAATTTTACATCCTTAAAGGTGCTCTAAGCGATGCCGGGAGTCGTAACTTGTTTTTGACATTCGAACTATTGTCAAACAAAACGGAGGCTAGCTAGCCCCCCCCTCCTCCGCATCTCGTCTCCTCCCCCTCCCTTCCCTTCCTACCTGAATGTCGGACTGGAAGCCCTTCTGCCGGCGGAGTTCTCGCCATCTTTCGAATGCTTTACCGATGTAAATTCGGTACTTTGCGCGTTCTTTATCCTTTTCCCTCTTTGTAAGTTGATCATCGGAACGTCGTCTCTTTGGTCGTGTGTCGGCCATTATTCAAACTTCCCTCTTGATGCTTCTCTCTCCTTCACACACCCCCTTCATGTGCACGCGCACTAACCCCGCAGACCCACCCTCAAATACTTCTTGCCAGTGATTGGCTGGAACACTGTTTGTTATGTTTCGTGGAGCGGGTCGCCGCAGTTTGTTTTTGTTGCCGTTTGTGGAGCCTGTGGTGTCTACAGAGACCACGTTTTTTTTACAGTGTGTTCAGGGGACAGGCAGCTAGCGGATAGTGAGGAGATGTTTGCTGTATGTGACAAAAAATATTTTGGCCTGACATCACTTAGAGCACCTTTAACAATCCTTCTCCGATTCAAAATAGGTGCACCTTTTTTTCCTCTGTTTATAAATTCTCTCTCTCTTTTTTTTTTTTTACAATCAGCAAAATATCAGCCAATGGTGTTGTTTAATGAAAGCATAACCATTTATATAATGGTTTTGTTTTGGTTAATAAAATTATGCCCGTCATTTCCTGTAACACTTTCTTCTTTTTCCTGTCCTCATCTGGCATATTCTCAGGAGGACATGTACAGGTCAGGAGCTGGTGGAATGGCTGACGGATCGGTGCGAGTTTATCCAGAACAGGGCAATAGCTTCCAAAATCTGGAACATTCTCCTGGACTTGGGCATTCTGCTTTCAGGTACACAGACAAGATTAAAACAGTTACTGTGAAGGATCAGATTGCTCCTTCAGTATAAAGAGGAGGCACTAGAGTTTGGATGATTTCTTGATTATATTATAAGGAAATTATATTTTGAATCTGCAGCACAGCCCGGCTCCCTCTGAGGTGCCTGACTACAAATAACGCTTACATAAGCTTTGTCTAGACTGCTTTATGTCAGATGTTTAACCCTGTTGTGTCCAGTGGAGCAGAACAATGTATTTGAGGACTCCAGGTCTCTGTACCAGTTCACCTTTGAGGAATGTGAAGCCCAGAGCTGTGATTTCCGAAATCATGTCAACTGGCCGAGTGCAGTACATCTTCTGCTACAGCTGGTCCCATACGTGCAGCCTCGCAGTGGAACCCCCAGGCGGTGAGTATACTGTTACACATAAAAGCTTAATGATAGTGTTTTTTCTTAGGTCAAAGGTCATTTCAATATCTTGTCCCTCATGATTGTACAACTTAATTGCTTTTAATTTACTATCCAGTGCTAACAGACCGTGCCTGGACCCGTAAACAACCATTACTGATTACCTAAGCAGTGCTAAACATATATAAAGGAGGCTTTTAATTACTATGGAAGTTGTGACCATTTACACCTTGGGTTGTTTTTCTTGGCTTGGGATCCAAAAGGTTATTGTGATGGAGGCTTTCTCTCTAAGTGGACCTCAACTGAGGCAAAATTCTGAATTTAAGAATTGGCTGCCTTTCAATTCGTGAGTGCTTGAAGTGATTTGGAATTTGAATTGGAGTGACAGGAAGTGAAATTTGAAGAAGAAATTGAACAAGTAGGACTAATACTGGGAAAGGAAGAGTTATTCCATCATGTATCTCTCTGTCTGTCTGTCGGCCTATAAACTTTTTTTTTTGTTTGGTTGTTTTACACTTTCAAACAAGACTGTCCAGCTAATAGAGTGCAACAGCGCCTGCCCACTTTTTCAGCAGTTTTGGTTCCGGAAGTATTTTTTCCATTCATTTCTATAGGGATTAAAAAAATATTTTTTTTTAAAGCGTTAGAAGTCATGAACCAAGCCAATCAGCTAGGCGGTGAATCATAACATTACAAAATTTGATTTGAAGTAAACAAAAGTTTTGTGAAAATCGGACAAAAATACAAGGCTGTGTTCTTAACGTCTTAGGTGAGGGAAAGAACTACAATTCCATGAGGCATTGCAAACAACATAACCAAATAAAAAAAACAATGGAGAATTATAAAACTACTCCGTTAGAATTGATTATATCTATAGAAACAACATATTTTAAGTTTATTGCAAAATACCCATATACGTACAAATATTTAAGTGGTTTGAGAACTTAGGGAGAGTTGGAGCTAGACGTAGCTAAAGAGCTCTTTTGGCGCGTTTTGCTTGTTTCGAATCTGATTGCTGGAATTTTCTGTCCATCATGGGTAATTAAGTTTTTCGCCACAAAACCCACTGTTAAACACGGTCATTTTAAAAGTAAGTTGAAATAATGCAGCAGACTAACAGTTTTAAAGGTGCCATATGTAAAAATTGAGGTAAAAATATCCAAAAAATGAGCTACACGTATCAAAAGAATGAGAAGAAATAAGTGCAATGATGTCATTAAAAAAATTACAAGTTATAGTGCTTCCGAGATATAAACCTGAATTAGCATGCTAAATTACTAGCTCCGGCCCGGCCGGTGTCATAATACCAGTTTCGGCCACATACATAACCACCAGCCAAACTGCAACACACGAATAACTCGCACGGCTTGTGGGCGTACTTGAACCTGATGTCAATCGTGTAAAGGACAAAAAAGGACTTTGGTACGCCCACTACTACATTTCAGTTCAGGGAAGAGTTCAAAAAAAATTATTGGTCGATATTATGTATGAGGAATACATTTTGGTAAGTTGCAGCATACTGTATCTTTCAACAGTGTTCGTGTTTTTTTACTATTAGCTAGTAGAGATGATCGGTTCACGTGCGCTAGGCGTGCGTTACATCTCTAATCTCTAAAAATCTCCAAATGCTCCACGTGAAACTGCGGTCTTACTATCGTGTCAATTGATTTGATTAATATGCGCGAGAGAGAGAGAGCAGGACCGCGCTCGTGTTGTTTGAAGACGTGAGAGTGCGCGTGCGCGGCCGGGGCTCGCTCTCTCTCTCTCTCTCTGCTCGTAACGCGCCCTGTCAAGCGCAGCGGCAGCAGTCATTCTATTCTACATCCCTCACCGATCAAAATAGGCTTTGGCGGGACAAAGCGGACTATTTGACTGTTTTAGAAGATTAACAACCTGAAACTAAAAAACAAACTAGAGTAGGCCAACTTTCTGGAGGTATACTGCCCCCATCTGGTATGGAATATGTGGAGTATGAATTGATTTTTTGACATAAGGCACCTTTAACATCGATTAACAACCTCGTAGCTCACAGTAGGGCTGTTTCTAAATTATCATTAAAAATGTATTTCTTCCGAGACCCGACTGTTGAACTCTTTGAGCAAAGTTTGTCTCATAACAGACACTCCATTTCCTTGTTAAAATGGACAGTTATTGGGTTTATATGATTTTCTTTGAATTAATACGTCACCCCTGCAGCACTCTATGATGACACAATTTTCATTTTTGGATGAATTATCCCCATAGAAAATTACAATAGGCAAATGGGGTTTGACATAATCTGCAAACCATAGTTTTTTAAAGGAAATCGATGACCTGTAATCTGGACAGGGCTTGTAGATGATTAAGGCCAAATGTGGCAGGGAAATCATTCAGTATCTTTCCATGAGTGTAATGTAGGAACGTCAGCCGCAGTCCCAGCCTTCACCAGCAGATGTCTGTGTGTCAGTGCTCATCCGAGTGCAGGCCAGACAAATGATTTTGCTCCAGGCTCTGTCTGTCTCACTTTCAGATGTTCAGACATACCCAACCTGTTCAGAGTGCTGCCTCACTGCTTTTGACCTTTCACAGTCTAGCAAAGCACATCTCGTCAGTTCACTTGTTTGTGCATCTAAGGTTTATGATATATATTCTATACCCAATATTATCTGTAGAAAATATTGTCGGGCAAGGTGAAATCTGAAATACTGGTCTGACCAGAAAAAGTCATTAATGTTTAGTCGGGCTTGCTGGCTTGACCTCTTATGAGCCACATATTTGTGCAGGCCGTTTGGTACACAGTACGTAAGCACAGGGGTGCCGCCAGAAATTCTGGGCCCTATGGAAACCAACATTTCTGGGCCCCATACATTTTTTACAGAAAAAATGTAACCCAATAAACATGCCCAGTACCTGTATACTTTAAAAAAGATACTTAGCACATTGCATAGTTAAAATGTCTAAAGATGAGTACAAAGCCTACAAAAACAAGAAAAAAATATAGAAATATGTACTTGTTTACATAAAAGGTAAACAAATAAAGCTGACTCTGCATCTGTATAAGTCAAAAACACACACACACACACATACACACACACACACACACACACACACACACAATAACCATATTATTTTTATTGGCCTATTTAGTTTTTTTTTGGCCAAGCTACCTTTCTTTTAGAAAACCTGTGTGACATACTGTCGACTTTGGCGTTCTCTGTCTTCTCTTTCCTTCTTTTCTTTTCGTTTTTGATGCCCTGACTTTTGGTGTGACATGCCTGCGTGTGTCACTGTCTGCACTGCATCATAGCAAGTGCAATAAGCAAGAGACGCTACACTTGCGATCGTAGCTCGGACAGCGCAGGTGGAATGAACCATTGTGAGGGGGAGGGATGTGACTGAAACAGTAAATACATTATTTGTTTTTTAAATATTATATCTATGGTCAAAATGGACAAAATACACATTTAGTGCATGAGGGGCCCTAGCACATTTAATGTATATATAAAAAAGAGAAAAGAAATAAGAAAAGAAAAAGGGGGTCTGCTCTTGTGGGCCCTAAATCAGCCTGGGCCCTTAGAATCGTCCTAACCTTCCACCCCTTTACGGCGCCCTTGCGTAAGCAGGGGGTCAATGGACGCAAATGGAAGTTGAGCTATATGTCATGTATCTGCATCATTTCCTGTCTGCTGGGAAAGTCAGTCAGGTTCTGTCCTAGTGGCTTTGTCTAGGCAGGATGTCCATCTTTGGTGAGATCAGACGTGTATTTGGTCCCTCTGTCTGCACCTCCATATGGCCTGATTAAGCTTTCAAAATGCACGCTTTACCAAATTAATTGTATGCCATGTATTGTGATTTTATTGTGATTTCTTTTTATCCTTGCTGAATAAAAGTATTAATTTCTTAAAAAAAATAATAAATAATAATATTATGCAACCATTCTTTTAGGTAAAAAGTTTATCAAATCAAGTCGCGCCACATAACATTTACAAACGTGAACTATCCATGACATATTTATATTCTGTAAGAAATAATAATGAAACATTGCACAAAACTACATGATAGGATTAATCCTTTTACTGAGGCTTTTTTTTCTCCATTATGATCTCAGAACAGTAGTTGTAAAACTTTTTGACTATATGTCATCAAAAATAATTTTTTATTTAAGAAATATTTTAAAACAAGCTTTTCATAAAAAGTGTATTTGTCTCACTTTATGTATAAATGGCCTTTTTAGTGTATTTAAAAATAAAATAAAAATAATGTTAAGTAATTGACCCATTAACATGGTACCATGTCCAAAAAAAACAAACTAAATTGAGATTAAATTATGTTTTATGCTTGTCTGTAGCTATAAAGAAGATGCAGAGAAATCATCTAATGCTTGTAACCCAGTTCTTCAAATGAAAGCATTGGAGCATCTCACCTCAACGGTAAGAAAATGTATTGCATTATCTCATGAGCTTTTTTTTCAAAATCCTGCATTTAGGACATTTTAAGACCAGTTTCATACCTAAACGAATATCCAGCAACTACTGAAGCTGTCTTTGCCTGTGTCTTTTAACCACAATACTCAAAAGGTTTAGTACAGAGAATTTTCACTTGCACAGAAAGCCTGTGACACCTGCGCTCTGTCCGTTTGAGAGCCAGCAGCTCTGGTGTAATGACTGAATCAGTACATTACTGTGTCCACGCGGCACGTGCTTAGCTTCCAGCTATCAAGGTAATGTTGCAGAACCTCTCCTCAAGCTGGCCTGTGCACCTGCAGTCACCTTGGCAACAGAAATATACGGCCACTTCCTGAGATTCGGCATTTGCATTGGACACCCTGGGGAACTGATGATGCTCACCCTTGTATTGCTGTGTTCAGCTGAACAGTTGAGATGCTCAGTTTGATGGCTTAATCAATGTACTGTAAAATACTGTATCATGTAGCTTGTGTTAAGGATTTAGAGCAAGACCTAATAATAAAACCAGCAAAAACATAATTTGCAGCAACGTTCATCGGATGCTTGCCAAGTTTAAGATGATCACTTGAGTACTTGCGTTTATTAAATATATATATTTGCAAATGTATTTGTCACCTATGACCAATGTAATGTGCATCCCTAATTGTAATGTTTTAAATGTTTTATATAATGGCTAAACTCGTGTTTTTATCATTTGAATCCATCCATCCATCCATATGTCTGTCTATCTGTCTGTCCATCCATCCATCCATCCATATGTGTGTCCATCTATCCATTCCTATGTCTTTCTATCCGTCCGTCCATCCATCCATCCATGTCTATCTGTCTGTCTATCTGTCCGTCCATACATCTGTCCATCCATCCATGTCTATCTGTCTGTTTATCTGTCCGTCCATACATCTGTCCATCCATCCATCCATCCATCCATCCATCCATCCATGTCTATCTGTCTGTCTATCTGTCTGTCTATCTGTCTGTCTAGTGTCCGTCCATACATCTGTCCGTCCATCCATCCATCCGTCCATACATCCATCCATCCATGTCTATCTGTCTGTCTATCTGTCTGTTTATCTGTCCGTCCATACATCTGTCCATCCATCCATCCATCCATCCATCCATCCATCCATCCATCCATGTCTATCTGTCTGTCTAGTGTCCGTCCATACATCTGTCCGTCCATCCATCCATCCGTCCATACATCCATCCATCCATGTCTATCTGTCTGTCTATCTGTCTGTTTATCTGTCCGTCCATACATCTGTCCGTCCATCCATCCATCCATCCATCCATGTCTATCTGTCTGTCTATCTGTCTGTTTATCTGTCCGTCCATACATCTGTCCGTCCATCCATCCATCCATCCATCCATGTCTATCTGTCTGTCTATCTGTCTGTCTATCTGTCCGTCCATACATCTGTCCGTCCATCCATCCATCCATCCATCCATGTCTATCTGTCTGTCTATCTGTCTGTCTATCTGTCCGTCCATACATCTGTCCGTCCATCCATCCATCCATCCATCCATCCATCCATCCATCCATCCATCCATCCATGTCTATCTGTCTGTCTGTCTATCTGTCTGTTTATCTGTCCGTCCATACATCTGTCCGTCCATCCATCCATCCATCCATCCATCCATCCATCCATCCATCCATCCATGTCTATCTGTCTGTCTATCTGTCTGTCTATCTGTCCGTCCATACATCTGTCTGTCCATCCATCCATCCATCCATCCATCCATGTCTATCTGTCTGTCTGTCTGTTTATCTGTCCGTCCATCCATCCATCCATCCATCCATCCATCCATCCATCCATCCATCCATGTCTATCTGTCTGTCTATCTGTCTGTTTATCTGTCCGTCCATCCATCCATCCATCCATCCATGTCTATCTGTCTGTCTATCTGTCCGTCCGTTCATCTGTCCGTCCATCCATCCATCCATCTATCTATGTCTATCTATCTGTCCGTCCATCCATCTGTCCATCCATGTCTATCTGCCTGTCTATCTGTCTATGTCCATCCATCCGTCTGTCTATTCGTCTGTCCATCGATCTATCCACCCGTCCGTCTATCAGTCAATATATCCCTCCGTCCGTCCATCCATCCATCCATCCCTCCAAATAAATCAAGGTGTATAATTGCCAACTCATGAAAATGGGGGAAGACATCAATCATGTTCCCACCGTAAATGACGCCAATTGTCATGTACACCATTCATTTCTTTAGGTTGTTAGTGGAAACAGTTACTTAGCACAGATTATTTGTTGTTGGCCTGTATGGGGTCACAGTGACATAGATCCCAGTCCAGCTCCATTTACATTAGCCCTGAGTCTGTGCACTCAGAGCAGGGGCTGCCCCATCAGATGGCCCCATAGGACATGTCGATTTAATGGGCCACTAAGCACAGTTAAACCTCTCCACTACACACCTGGTTTATTAATGCACAGAACTCCCATGGTCAGACAGCAGATGGACTTCCCCTCATAAGTGAAGTGATTTTCTTTCAGATGCTTGATAGATTGGATACGTTTGTATTCATAGTGTGCCATGTGCTGTGGGATTTCAATGTAAAGTCCCTACCTCAGTTTGCAGTCAGATTTGAGAAATTTGAGTCAAGATTTTATAGATCCTCAAAGGAATAATACAACAGTTGGGAAATCAAAGGCAGTCATGCTAAAAGAATAAGCAATGCAGTCTTTTATAACCCTGGCAAAAAAAAAAAAAAAAAAACTTCCAAGTATGAAATAAATCGAGAGAAGTAAAACTAAAAAAAAAAATAATAAGAGATGAAGTTTAGTGCTGAACTTGTTGATTCATAGCTTCAAAGCTTTATGGATCTCTTCAAAGCACAGACTCACAGAATAGCTTCCCAAGCAGCAGGTTGTGAACAATAAAATAGGCTTGCATTAAATGGTTTCGAGCTCATTATGCCTGCATGTTTGAAAGAACTAACTAAACCATGATCTTCTCTTTTAATAGGTGCAGAATGAACTGTGTGCAGCTTTGGCTCGTAAGGCACGGAATAAATCAAGTAAGGATTATTCTTTGTTACATGGTTTGATTGTGTGTTTTATTGCTCCAATAAACATGGACAACCAGTTTCCGGTGTTTTGCTTGTGTTGGAGTATTAAGCTTTTAAAAAACAACGACGGATTGGCCTATATTCTTTACTTGTCAGCTTGGATGCTTTCTCTGAGTAAAATTTTTTTGTTTGACTGAAATAATCAGTAAAACAATTATAAAAAAATGAGTCTGAATGATATAAAATACAGGCAAAATGTTTGTAACTGGTGTAGAAATAGACATGAATGGGTCAAACTAGTGAAAATAAACAGAGTAAACAACTCATCTATTCAGACAGCACCACTTTTGGGCCAAATCGATGAACAAATTAGTCAGCGAACTGGTTTTAGTGACCTCTGAGCTCTAATTAAAGGGGTCATGACATGGTTTTTTGTTGTTTTTTATTATGTTCCCTTAGGTGCAATTATAGTATTACTATAGTTTTTTGTACAAAAAAACTTAAAAAATGTAGTGATTTATGACCTTTTCCCACCCTGTTTCTCACCTCTGATTCAAACAGTCTGTTTTGGAGGTTTTTCCCCTTTAAGAGTTCAGTGTTAACGCCCACTGTTATGATTGGTTAACGTCAGTGCTGCTTATGCATAAATTATTAACGTTAATCATCACATGTAGACTACACAATGCTCCACCACGTGAAACTTCGGTCTTCCGATCTTTTACCATAGTGTCAATTCTCAGTTGATTTTGATTCATGTGTGCGAGGGAGGGAGAGAGAGAGAGAGAGAGAGAGAGACACAGACACAGACATAGACACAGACACAGTTTGAAGGCGCGCGCGTGGCTGGGGCTCTCTCTCTCTCTGCTCGTTCTTTCAGTAACATGCGCCCTGTCACACTCATCTGATCACTCACCGTTCAAATAAAGCTTTGGCGCGCTGCATATGCTGCAAATAAACTGCATCGACTGCTTTCCCTGACGTCTGGATCGTTCGGCAGCGTATTCAAACATATTGTTTGTCCACAGCAGGAACAGCACATCTGCGTGGCATCGCAGTCATCTTGTAAACAGACCCACTCGCTGCACGACAACCCATGCGATGATGCGAAACGAGGCGTAGTTGTCTTGCGCTGGAGGCGGTCATATGCAAACGACTGGTACGTCACTTCGTACCGTGACGTCACTAAGTTCAAAGCATCCAGAACGAGCTGTATTTAGAGCTTGATTAAATAAATGCTTCGTTTATAATGGGGAGGACATCTTAAGCTATGAAACTTGCAGGAAGTTTTAATTGTACATAGATCTCTTATATACCAAAAGATCAAGGCATATTTGGTTTCTCATGTCATGACCCCTTTAAAGCTACAGTACAGTCACCTGTGCTATTTACCAAGGATAAATGACTAACGGTCATGAACAACTGGTAACACTTTACTGGGTTCAATTTGTTAATGAAAATTCAGTAATTATTTGTTCATTGTTAGTTTTTTAAATGTACTAACTGAAGTGAACAAACTGAAATGTTTCTGTTGTGTCATTGGCAATGAAGTAGTAAAATTCAATATAATAAAATGTGCCTGTACTATTGAAACAGGTTAATATTTGAACATTTACTGATTGATTCACTTCCATTGTAAGTACTATGGATGTTATCACTATAACCCAGATTTTTTGTTTTAAAGTCGAAAAAAATTTTTTTAGTTATAAACAGAAACATTCTTATTTAGTTATAAAATGTATTATGAACAAACATTATTTAATGTTCATTCATACAACTTTAAATGTTAGAAATGTATTGGTATATGTTGAAGTTATAACATTAACCAAAATTAATAAATGTTGTAAAATTGTTGTTTTTCATTATAGCTAATGAATTATCTATTATCGAATCAATGTTATTTTAGTATCAGTGATGTGCTATTGTAGTTTTTTAATATATTTTTTTGTATATTTTTTTGTATTTTATATTTTCACAAATTAAAGTTTTATAAATGTTTTTGTGTTTTTGTCAATAGTTTTTTTTTATGTCTGTCTATAGTTTTTATTCATATTTAAGTTAAACTAAATAGAAATGAGAAATGTTACTTTGGCAATTAGCTGAAATAAAATAAGTTTAAGGGTTTTCTTATATTGTTTAATTTCATTTACAGTTTTTTACGATTGCTTTGACAGATTTTTCTATACTTTTAACAATTTTCCAAAACTCTTAACACAGTTAGCACTACATCCGTCTGTGTAAGCTATACTATTAATACATTTCTGGTTGCTTTAACACAAAATGCATACTATTAACACAAATTTTAAATGCTTGAACCAATGCTTTAACACTGTATGTCAGAACAGATAACACCATGTTCTAAACCTAACCTTACAGGCTAAAGTCAAGGTAAACAGCTGTTTATATTGTGAATTGAAACACAAATATATCCCCTGTATTTTATTCTATTGCTACTGAGAAACAGCTGATTGAATAATGAAAATATATAATCTTTGAGATGGGTCTTTTTTTATTGAATTTCTGCAGCAAAAGACCTAAACCCAACCCAAATGTATAGAGGCTTCAAAAGAAACTGCAGTGCAAAACACAATCTATGATCAATACAATACTGTCTGTTGTATAAGGGCAGACCTGACACATATAACATAATGCAGTTTCTGTAATCCCATATGATGTTAGTGTTTCTTTTCTTTCTTTCTTTTTTTTAACAGACAGACATACAGACCAAAATAGTGCAGTAACGAACAATCTAGTAATTCCATAATTCCAGAAGTGAAATAAAAGTGTGTAAATGTATAGGTGTGTGTGGGTGGGTGTGAGTATGTGTGTGTATGCATAAGCAAAGTAACCATTTACAGTATTATTTATTACCATCATCACCACCACCACTCCTCACCACCATCATACTGCCAACATTGTATTCGTCAATTTTAATTTTTTAGTCAATTACCATTGTCAGCATGATGTTAGTGTTTCTATGACATTGTGTTATGATTGACTAAATCTTCCTGTTGGACAAGAACATATGTTAGTGTTTTGAAAAATTATTTGATTTTGAGACATGTTTGCAGTGTTTGTATTGTTGCTAGTGTATATTGTATTTTGAAAATTAGTGTTGGAGTTTAGTTTACAATGTGTGATTTTGAGCATGAAATTAACTGTTATGCCAATTGTGTGTTGGTGCGTTAAGAGTTTAGGAAATTTGTTAAAAGTATAGAAAAAATTGTCATAGCGATTGTAAAAACCTGTAATGTTGATTTTGTTCCAAGTAATGAAAAATGAAAACGTTTTTTTTTGTAAATAACCCTGCACCAAACTTAACCCTAATGTTAAGTGTTACTATAGCATCTTACTATAAAAATACCATAAAATTATGTTTATTTTTTTTCTGTGTGTGTGTGTAAGGTTAATGACATTCCACATGAACTGGACCATGAATCTATATTGCTAAAAAATAAGAAAGAAGCACAATGCCAGGCAGCACACCACACTCCACTGATTCTCAGCTGTAAATTTCTTGTTTTCCAGTGATGGAGGAGAGCAGTCCACAACACAATACTAACATGCCAGGACCATCTCCCAGTCCTGCTGTGTGCAAGGTAATGAGAAAACAGACTCCAGGGCAGCTGGCTTGACATTGACAGTGACAGTGTGTGTATGTGTTGGTATGCATATATGTTTTGCTGAGCTCACTAGCTATCCCGCTTGCCCAGGGCTGTCCATACATCCCCTGATTGAGCACCGCTTTCCCGTAGCTCAGTCATCAGTAGGAAGCCCTTGAACTGGCAGAAAGAGAAAGAGCCTGTGATTGGAGATAGATGAATACTCTATACTGTGTGTCAGGAACAGAGCCTTGTACCGGTGTGTGAGGCTCTCGGCTGTTCCTGCACGGTGTAATAGCTGATGGTTCACTGCAGCACATCTGACCAAACTGTGATCAAGACAACAAAATAGCAGTGCTTCACAAGGACAAACAGTGCTGTACAGATTATAACATATACACCATCGTATCAGAGTGAACCGTTGGTTCGCAAATGATTTTTCTTCGACTGGTTTGCTTTAAGCAGCAGCCTGAACACAGAAGCAAAATAGTTTATCATACAAAAGATAACAAAATGTCTTTAAAATCAAACACTGAAATTTATTAGTATAACCATGAACTGCTTACCAATATTATTTGAAGCCCATAAACGATATATTGGCCGATATTAGATCTAAGTCTTAAGACGCAGTGTAGACCTCTACGTGTTTCAAAAGACACAAAATATAATTTACACTGGAAAAGTTATAAAAATTTCCATCTGGGCAGTAGTAGTCCTTTTGTAAGAGAGAGAGAGAGAGAAAGTGTCTGTGTGTGTGTTTTATTTTATTTTATTTATGTATATATATATATATATATATATATATATATATATATATATATATATATATATATATATATAATATTCATATCCAATTGGGCTCAACTGATAATATATATACAGTATATATATATATATATATATATATATATATATATATTACTCAATTTGACGTTGAGTAAATGACAGTTTATCCTTGCCATCTACAAATGATTTTCCTAATTATAAGATCGTTTATTATATAGGATTCTTTATTATGAAATGCTCTTAACATGCTGATTAATAATGCTAAATGCAGATGAAAAAAAGGTCCTATCAAAAAACTTGTTTATTTGAATGGAAAGAGTGCCTGTATGACAGATACAAATAGTATTTGCTGCATTCTCGTTTTCTGCAGTGTTTTGGCAAAAGCATTAATCTATTTTGCTGTTCACTGTTTTTTTTTTTTACTGTTGTTAAAATAGCCACATCATCTGCAACGTTATCGTCTTTAGCGGGAGAGAGAAGCTATGCGAACGGAAAGAGCTTGGATATAGCGATTTTGGCTCTAGATAAAAATGAGAGGATATAGCGCTGAAAGATCATTACCATAAACAGCCCTGAGCACTTGTGGTGTGGACCGCTCCATTGTTTCGACGTGCTTCTCAAATGAAACTGTAGAAACTGTAAAATGGTGGCAACGTTGTCATTATGTCTCACGGTCCAGTTAGAACCAAGCCTTGTTTATACCCTAAGTTGATTTCAAATATAAGGCCATGTCTACCTATGCACGACAATGTGATAAGTAGCGCTCAGCATTGTGTTCGACCCTATCAGAACATGCTACAATATTTAGTCTTGAATTGCAGTGTGAGCTTTTGTTCTTTTAATATATTATGGAAATGAAGTGATATCCTGTATTGTATCTATAATGAAAAAAGAAAACGCTCAGTTAGCCTGATCATATTTGAGAGCTCCCATGGACATTAGTTTTGTTATGGTTGGATTGGATATGTTATCTTTATTGCTTATCATTGGGCCTTTTTCTGGTAATTCACTCTTATCGGGTTTATGCTATTAGTATGGTTCAATCCAACTGCCCATTGTTTTCTATATTCATCCCTACACTGAAGTGCTGAAGAATGTCAGGGACGCAGCTTGTGTTGAATTTGTCTAGCATGAGGTTTGATTCCTTATATAGCCAGCTGAGTTGATATGGAAATACTTGAGTGTGTTCAGGACAAATTCCTCTCTCCTTTCCCTTACATCAGATAATGAGGTCACAGGTTTCTCCTCTGGACGTGTCTAAATGGAGAGGGAAATCTACACGTTAGTAACTTTAGTAGTAGTTACTACATTAGTAACTTTATAGATTATTCCTGATGTATTGTATCTGGTTGATCAGTGGTTTATTCTGCCATTTTGAAGGGAACTGACTTTAATGACCTTATGCGCCAGAGAAACAAGCGTGCAGCCGTCTTTAGAATTTTGTGTTTGAACTTCCGTTTCTGCAGTAGCTCTGTTATTTCTATGGCATCGCTGTCGAAGAGTAATTTGCTGGTGAAGTAGATTTACTTATTGTAGAGTTATCATGAGCATTGTAATGTTTGAAGTGGATGTCATAACAAATGTCAGTATACCGAGAAGAGTTTAAAACGAGCGGGTCATTCATAATTCCGTAAGATCTTTCCTTCATGCTGTGGAAATACAAACTGGAAGACTGAACACAACGAGTGCGGCGCTAAAAAGGGGCGGGGCTACATATGGTCTATATATCCACTAAAATCAGTCAAATTAATTGCAAAAAAAAGAGTGAAATGAGATATAGAATCATAATTTATTAGCTTTTTTTCCCATTTTTCTTCAATTTAGTTCATTATTAAGTGTGACTTAAGGGAGAGTTCACCAAAAATGTTAATTCTGTCATCATTTACTCACCTTCAAGTTGTTCCAAATCTGTATGTTTTGCTGAACACAAAGAAAGATATTTTGAAGAATGTTTGGGGCACCATTGAATTCCATAGTATTATTTTTTCAATGTCAAAGTCAATGTTTGTTAATGTCATTAACTGTTTTGTTACCCACATTTTTCAAAATATATTCTTTTGTGTTTAGCACAAGAAAGAAATGCATACAGGTTTGGAACAATTTGAGGTTGAGTAAATGATGACAGAATTTTCATTTTTGAGTGAACTATCCACATTATGTGGGTCATCTCCGGTGACAGTGACATAACATTTCTGTCTGGATCTACTCATTTTTTCAAAAACATATAAAATGAACAATTTATAATACAAAGACTTTTTGTGGATAAAGTCAAAAATGACAGGGGGATAACAACAGTCCTGAAATCATAATATCATACAAATTCCTGAAAAGAAAAACCTTGAAAAGAAAAGGAAAGTAATTTGGCATAATGTTTAATGTACAAATTTTTGTGACAAATACCAAAACTATTGCACTCTTAATATTTGATAACTTTTGTCAAAAGGAGTCAAAAAGACGTCATCTCGTGCAAAAAAAAAACAAAGTCATATGGTTCAGCCAACAAGGAGACAAAAAAAGGAAATTATGTCATAAAGAGAGCTAGACCCTTATGATTGTGCATCAAGATCAGGAAGTTTCTTAAAATATCTGACCTTTTTATGAAAAGGCCAAGATTAGTGTCCCCCCCCCCCCATAAGATGTGTATATTCACATCATGTATTCAAGGAAATTATGTTTAATACTTTTTTGATGGTAATATCACTTGACATTTTTTGTCATTACATCGAAACTGGTATTTGATGTTGTATAAATGTTTTCATAAATTCATATGAAACCAGCAAGAATACACAAAGTACATTTCTAAGAACGTGTACATGCTATCTAAACTAGATTTTGAAAAGATTATCTTTACTGCAGACACAATTATTTGTCATTGATGCATACAATATTTGAAAGATGCCAAGTTGCTAGCACATGACCTTATGAATCACTTGTGAACTTAAATGATATACAAACAGTGCACATGATCGGTAAACCCATCAGTAACCTGCACTAGACCCCATGCTGGCCTTTCTCCCATTTTCTGGAGATTGTGATACTTCCTATTCGGGATTGGAGGGACTGCCAGATGTTTCCTGGTCGCCCCCACCCTGGCTATGTGCGTAAGACAGACAGGGAGAGAGAGAGCGAGAGAGAGAGAGAGAGAGAAAAGTCAGGTTCACTCTCCCCCTCAGGCAACACTGTCTCTAAGTCTTCACTTTTGAAAGCTTTCCTCTTGACCGGTTGTGTGCTTCTGGAACTCACTAAGCCCTCAGGACTACCGTGACCATCTTCAGTCTCACCTGAGTAAAGACACAGCTGGAGGAGACAGCGGGAACTCTCAGTGACTTTGAGAGCTGTGTTGCAGTCTCATGGCGTGGGACTGTGGCCTGAGGTATGTGTTTTCTGTGTCCCCTGCACTGCAGCAGGGCCCCGGGGCTGGCACACGCGATAAAGAGGATATCAGCCGATTGGAGATGGTCCAGAGACTGGCCAAGGACGGATGCCGCCTTTTACACAGCCCGCTCAGAGCTACCGAAAGGCCTTCTGAGGTGAGGTGCACACTAACGTTCATGCATCAGTCAAGCCACACACTGAGTATTATTATTAGGGTCTCTTTTGGAAACTTCAGTAATAGGGCTAGTATTTTAAATACAAGTTGAATACAATTAAATCATTTTTATGCTTTTAATTTGACAAAATTACATCCTTGGTAAAGTTTATTAGTAGCGAAATTGTAGGTCCTGGTTGAAATAAAATCATGTAATATTAAAATGTTTTCTGTTTATTTCACTCGTTTAGACTGTTCTTTTTTTTTTTTTTATGTAACAATTCCACATTTTTTTAAATTGATTTTCATATTTTATGATTGAAAGTATGGGTGACGGACGATAAATGGTAAATAATCATTGTGTTTTGATTATTATTATTATTTTTTTAAACCCGCTGGGACATAAACATGCCCATAGTTGAAAAAACATTCGAATGGCATTTATAGTCAATGTCATACATATTTAGTTTTGTCTTTTGGTAGTACTTGACAATTTGTTGTTTTGTTGTGTGTATTCTGTTTTTGTAGAAAGGTATTCTTCTATATTATAATAACTATTTTGTTGTGGTTTGTGAAGCAGCAACCTTATAAGTTGATTGATAACATTATTTCAAAGAAAAGTCATAGTTTGATGTCACTTTTTATCATTGAATCTGTTTTCAAATCTGTAGCTGGTTCAGGAGAGACTTTCTAAAACCGAAAAGGGCACCAATCTCATGCTAGTCTCTGATTGGTTGATCTCACAATAGTCCCAGTTGCCTCTTCCTGATGGCGGGCGGATACTCACAATGACAGGAAGAGTAGACGTGAGCACCATAAGGTTGCTGGCAACCAATCACTACTCCTGCTCTGGGTGTCATGCCGTTCTATTCTGGGAGAGATATTTATTTGACCTTTATGAGACAAAAGTGTAATTGTCCTTAATTTGACCTATTACCATGATAAGGAACTTTAAAATGATTTTAAGACAAGCCACTTGTAATGTGTTGTCATATTCAAAAGCTGTTTTGATCCAAATCATTTTTGAGCTTCAAAAAAAGTTAGGAATCAGGATTAGCTGTATTCAGTAATAATTTTCCCATTTAAATGAACATAATTTTCATATGGAATGGAAATTATTTTATTTGAAACAGCGACAATGCACAAAAAACATTCAACTTGTTTATACAAGAGAGTATGTCTTGAGCCAGGTTGTAGCAACAATTGCTAATTTCCACCTGTAGTCCCTGGGCAGGTATGACAAATTTAAAAAACTATTTAAAATAGCATTTTCACAGGATTATGACCAGAACATTGTCCATCGTATTTACAGACATACATATATGATTTAAGGTGTAAGTTTGCCAATTTTCAACCCTCTTCATATTGTTACAATCAATGTCGGTAGTAAAAGTACTATAAATGAACAATGTTTACTCTTTCTCTGTGTTACCTGGGGCCTATACCATAAAAGTCTTGCGTAGCCAAACCTTCAGGCTGACGGCAGAGGGTCTGGACTCCATCGCAGCATTCATTGACCAAGACTGACATGTCAAACAACCAATCACAGTTCACTTCATGTTCAGGGGCTTGAAAACGTAACGTCGATGTCCCTAAAATAGCAGACCGGTGTGTAGAACTCTTGGAGGTATCTTATAGAGTCTAAGCCGCAAACTTTACATAATTCACATACTTTTGAAAATCCAGTGTTTAGCTGATCCCGATAAGCGCTAATTGTCACAATTGTAAACACAACAGCGTTCTTCTTCCATGAAGGGGTTTGGCTTCACGGCATCTGTATTTCCAGGTGGGCCGTCAAAGAATGTTACACATCTCTGGGACATCCTGTATAAACCAGCCAATCAGATGGATGCGGAACAGTTCATTCTGACATTTTCAGATTATGTTGACAATTATGCATCAGACTTGGCATGAAACCGATTACTTTTGTGTCAAAATGGTTTCTGAGTATTTTATGCAGGTAGTTGACTTTGGACTTGGCATGAGCATGCAGATGTGAGACAAAGACGGTATGAGAGTAAAGACAGTGTACTGAGGGATGACAGTGTGCTGCTGTTTGTTTAAGAATCCCTTTTAAGTGCATACCGCACATGGTTGCTCTCTGCTTTCACTCATCGTCAAAGTGATGTCATATATTTTTTTAAGTTTGTGGAGCCTCTTTGCAGTGGAAAGGATTGGGGTAGAGTAAACTAAAGTTTCAAAGTATATGCTTTCTGTTTTCTGGTCTGTAAGTTAGTTTGTGTTGTTGGTTTTGTAGGGAACCTAATGCATGAAATGAAGCAAAATATTATTATTCTGTCTATATCATTATGATATTATGGGTCTCTGTTTCCTAGATACATAATGTTTTTTCAATAGGGAATAAAACATTTTTTTCTCCTTTAGTTGCTTTAATCTAGTGGGTTTTGTTATAGATCATATTCTATATCCATGTAACCCTTAGAAGCTGTAAATTATGCATATGGAAAAAAAATGTGTTTGTTTTTCCAGGAGGAATTTTGGAAGCCTTTGTGCAAAGTAATATCAACAGACCAGGAAATGATTTAAAATATCACATTGTCTTTTTGACACTTACATAAACATAGCACTGTTCCAGAGGCTTCTGCTCCGTGTTGCAGTGACAAAAGCATTTGCAATTTACATAACTGTGCTCGTAAAAAAAACATATTTTCCCCGTGTTTTTCATTGGTGTATATAGTTTACCAGTATTATATAGTATAATAGTTTAGCATTACAGTATGCAAAAAAAAATTAAACCAATACGATGATGGATGGATGGATACCACCTAGCTAGGGTCACATAATCAGTAATTCATTGTATACAAATGATCTGAGCTCAGGAGATTTTGTTGTTTTAATCATACAAAGCAAACATGTGAAGTGACAGCATAAAAGAAATACGCCACCAGGCTGATGTCACACATACAATATGTTGTCTTGTGACAGTCTTTTTTTCTGAGAATGGTGGCATGAATAAATGCATACCAATCATCTAACCCTATCACATACAATATACTCAATACAAGGTGACTGGCTTTTGCAACTTTCAACTGAAGCTCAGAAAAGTGTTGTGTCAGCCCCTGTATAATCACAGACCTGGTCTTCAAGGTCTAATCATGACGCATGATGTCGCTTCAGAATGGAGCGGGCTAAGCGGGACACCTTTTAGTGTGATTGTAGTATTTCTCTCAAGTTCACAATTACTTTTTTCTGGAATATGACATTTATAGTACCCAGTCGAGTGAGATTATTTTGTTGATTATTGTTCCTCAACCCAGAAATGTCAGTTTAGAATGAAGGGCATGTGCCCCCTTAACTGAGCCAAATATATTTTATTTTTTTATTATTTTTATTTACCTTTATTTAAAAATCTCTTACAGGAGTGTCTTGGCCAAGATAGGCAGCTGAGTTTGCTTATACAATTATAAAACATACAATACTAAATCCAGCATAAAACATACAACCAGTCAAAAACATTTACACACCATCAATTTCACTCTCTAGGTTACGTAGTACAATTTTTTAAAATGACTACAGGTTTTGTAGTTTCATCTCTGTCTGGAAAATATTCCAATCCGAGGTTTCTGCATACAGTATTTGGATTTTTTGTCTTTGCCAAACTCAGAACACTAGAGGCAATATTGCTTGATATTATGATCTCAAAACACTTTTACCATAGTGCATCATTTCTAAACTAATACATTTTGATGTTTGCATCATAAGAATGGCTTTTCTCAGGTACAAGGCCCGTGTCGTGATAAAAGAGCTCAAAGACTTATGGAAGCAAGCTAAAATGGCATGGATGCCTTAGCAAATGTGTTTTAATCTTGCGTTTCCTTTTGTTAACACTATCAAGTTTGTTAAGGGTTTAGTGTTGGTGTTATGATATTTTCAAACGCTGTAGAGCATTAAAATATTATCGCCACTCACCAAACATTTCATTTCAGAACTGTAGTATGCAAAACGCATTGTAATATCATTTTAATATAATTTTGCCTACATTTTTCCAATGAGCCTGGAGGTGGTATCTTGCCCAGGACGTCAAATACTCTAAGACTGCCATTGGTGCCCCTTCAAAAAAAGCATGTAAATAGATACTCTGTGGGTAGAAAGAGAAGATGCAAATAGATTCTTGCATGAAACAGGCGCTGCTCATTTGAGTTTGCCTCCAGCCTGCACTGACGCCATTGTGGCATTCTAACAGTCTAAATGTTTCCACTTCACTTCCCACAAAAGCGTTAGCACATCTTAATGCCACATTTCGATCCTGTGTAATATTACTCTGTCACTACTAAAGCATTCAGGTCCCCCCCCCCAAGTCTGGCTGGAGCTCAATGGAGCTGTTTGCCAATCCAAAGCCTTCAGAAACTTCTGCCTGGGGAGATGAGTCTGAGATTGTGGCTTTTTAAATGCAGTTTGTGCTGACCGTCATGAGAGTGTGTGGGGGTTGCAGTGTGTACATGCATCCGTGTGTGTATGTGTGTGTTTGTTCGTGCAAGATCATTGGAGGTCTCTCAGTGTTTCAGTGCAATGGGCAATTAGAGCAGAAAAGTGCTGGTCATTCCAGCCTGTCTGTCTGCCTAATTACGGGCGCACA